>JACCEG010000141.1:0-107122 GCA_014065205.1 Tuber brumale
ATAGGCTCTTCACGCTTCGTTCTAAGTTATTTCCTTACTTATTACTTTATGCTTTTACGAATATAAAACCTTTACGCTCTTTACGAATACCTACCTACGAGACGAGGACTCTAGTATAGAGTCGAGTTGAAGAAAGAGTACGATAGGCGATAAGGACTAGAGACACGAGAGTCTCTCCCACCTTATCGTAGGCATCGGCCTAAGAACTATCGTCGAGAAAGAACAAGAGAAGTATCGTCTACCCGTTGCTAAGAACTGATACCGGTTAGGGATCGTAACATTTATTAACTAGATAGAAGTCTAAAATTCATTTCGGATGTTTGTATTTTTAAAAAAAGTCGAATATAATATTGGAATTGTGGTTGTAGTTAGAATAACAATTGATTACCACATATCTTATAACTTTTTATTCTGAACAATTTTAAAAGCAACTCTGGAATGTGATTTGATAGTCTATTTGATTATATTCTCCATATACTGTGATTCAAGTTCTGGTAGTGAAATATATTATAGTTGTTTTTTACCTTATAATTCCTGTAAGTTAACAATATTTTCCTATTATAGAAAACATACCTTTCTTATTTTTTATTTTTTTTGTTCTTCATGTTTCTGATTATATACAGATATTCCAATAATATTAAATTTTAATATTCATTTTTAACAATTATTATTTCACCTGATTACCATACGTTTTGGAGGGGAATTGTGCTGAGCTAGCTATGATGAACCAGTGACATTACTTTTCAGACACGACTGTACATCCACTCAGGTCCACTTTCCAAATACTTTGCATGATACTATAAAATAAAACTATTATTATAAAACCTATTATAGCACAAAATCTTATTTCTGAAATGGGCCTTAAAAATATTTTTCTAATAACCTGAGTGGACAGCTATTCATCTATGAATGGAAACAAAGTGGAAATATTGAATTATTCAATTTAAAGGCTTATATATACACCAATCTCTTTGAAGACATACTCTTCCTACTCAGAACTAGTTGTAAGAATTAAACTAAATTTATTGCATTTAGAGGTCAGACCTATTTTTGCATACTTGTATTCATATGATACTCTGATATCTATAAGTAGATTGTGAAATGGGCCAATCTCCTATACCTGACCAGTAACTTAATATAGTGACTTAATATTTTAACTATTTTACCAACTCACATCTAGTTACTTTTCCCCACCTTTTTCTCCTCTCATACTTGCCAATATTGTACCTTCCAGTTCTTCTCGGTTCCAGAATACTTGCGCATGATATTGCGATTTGTACTTGTTTCAACAAAGGAGGTTTTTTTTAATTTTTTTTTTGTTATAGTTGAAGTAGTTCAAAAGGTGCAACAGAAATTTCTGTATTTTCAAAATTGATAGCATCCATGGCCACCACCTCAATGTACAAATAAAAACTTAGGTGATAAAGAGAAGAAAGTGAAAAATAGTGCCTGAGTTTTTTTTCATTAATTAGCTTGCTGTGTGTAAAGCCTTTCAAATTTAAAAAGTTTGATTTTTGGTAAGAATGGATAAAAAGTGTTATATTAGCCACACTTGATTTGATGATTAATCATATAAGAAATACTTAGAATATAGGTTTTCAAGCATTTATAATCAAATTTGTAACAAACTATAATAATATTATATATTATATTATAATAGAATCAAATGAGATTAATTACAGCTCTATCATTAACCCTATAAAATTCCCCTTATATATGATATATACTAAATATATTATAATGATATTATAACTTAAAATATAAACTTATAATTATTATATTACAATATTTCTACTCCTTAAATATCTTATTAACACTTTAAGAATGCTGTACCTAAAACCTTTTTCCATGATAAAATCCTGGTCTTGGCATAGAAATTTACACAGCTACATGTAACATGGTTTTTTCAGCCTAGTACACTTTTTGAACAGCTTGAACTATAAATCCACAGTTTATTTGTAACTAAGTACAGGTAAATCCATAGTATTAACCCTGAAGTATGATCTAAGAATCCTATAACAAAAGAAAACACCCCTCCTTAATAACAATTTAGTGACAAAATATATCAGTCCATTCCTATTGCTCATTGCTAAAATGATTTATATAGTTCAAGTCATCCAAAATGTGTACCAAGCTGAAAAATGAGTATTACATGTGGCTGTGTAATTTTAAATGCCAAGGCTTGATTCTTTGCATAAAATATGAAGAAAATTAAGATTCATGATAATGGGTTTTCCCTTTTAGAAAACATCATATATCATAGTATGGGACCTACAACCCAAATGGCCTACTGCTCTACTAGCAGCTCTTACTCCTTTAATTTGTGGTATAAGTGAAATAAAGTCTTCAGATATTAAATTCAAAGAAGTATGGAGTATGATAAGTGTTAAATTATCTTTATTATGAACACTTCATATCACATCATATCCTCCTTATATTATAATACAAAGTCATTTTTATCACATAGATATACCTACTAGGGTAAAGAGTTCCTTAAAAGAGTTAGTTAGTATTTAGGTTTTTCTCATGAGATCCTTATTTCTATACTGCAAATCCAGTATTACTAAGCAAATTATGTGTGGCTGTTGTAACACTATTTTTCCATTTACACCAAAAGTAGCAACTTTTAAATTCTTAAGGCTTTACAACTATAAGGCAACCTGGTAACAAAAAACTTGTTTATTATTGTCCTTCATAGTCTCTTTTAGAAACAGGTTTTTTTTACTCATTTAGACCCGTTATGGTAAAGCCTTAAGATTTTGAAAATGATAAAAAATCTGGTACACATTTTGGATGGCTAGAACTATAATACTTATGACAACAGTCCTGCATTTCTTGTAAAAGGAAAAACCTCCATCCTCACCAGAAAATTAATCCTATTACCCATCACATAAGAAACCCAGCCCTTCAACAGGGCCTGAGCTCCCTTTCCTCTCTTGCATATCCCTGAACTTGAAGTCACATCAAAAGTCTCCTGCAGGTGTCCCTGTCTGGCCTCAGCTAGTGCAGGGTACCAAACCACATGCTGCAAGGTCTTAGGGTCCTTGTGGCATCTGCTACAGTTTGGGTCCCAATCCTGATTTGACCAGTCCATGTGTGCATTCAAATAGTTCTTGTATGCCCTCATCTCATGTATTCTACCAGCCTAGAACTTAGGAAGCATCATAAAACTCCAACAGTCCCTGAAAGGAGGTCTGTAGCCTGTTCTAGCGAAGGAGAAAGAACCGATAGTTGTTCCTCTGCACTGTACTCGAGTGCAGCACTTAACGTGCCGTGTACTGCACAGTAACTCCCCGCCAGAAAGTTTACTGTGCCGAAACAAATGTACCTTCAATGTACCGAGAGCTTCGAACCCCCCCACTACGATACATGTCGGTGATAACCCGTGACTTGTGATAATGATTTCATTGCGGTAGAAACATCCGCTCCTACTACATTTTACTAAGGAGAGGAGATCAGGGATGAAAAGAACAAATTGCACAACATAGCAAACTAAATTCGCAAACACTCGCGGGAAAAGGGAAGGAAAAACAACCACGATACCAATATAATGAACGACCGAGCAGAGCAGAGGAAAGATAGAACAAGTGTATTAAATAACCCTCTTCATGGCATCACCACCTCCCCCTCCTCAACAACCCTACTAGTGCCCACTACTACCAACAGTTTTAAAGATAGTACACAGAAGAGTTTGTTTTTTCGGCAAAAAGCGGAAAACAAAAACACAAATACAAGATAGGGAGATACCTAGGACTTGTAGGAAAGGAATGGTGGAGAAATATGCAAGTAAAGGAAAATGGAGAGAAAAAAAATAAGAGAACACAAGCACCCTATGTCTACCCGATTAACATGATGGGTAGATAAAGATAGACAGATAGGGCCTCATCTGCGTCCTAGTCTGCGCACGGGAACCAATGTTGCCTGTCGGAGATTTTGATTGTTCAAGGATTTGATCCGCCACCACTGTTATTGTTGTTATTTTTCCGCAGAACCGTGACCAAGACCGCGATGATGACGATGACAATGATGATGAGAACTGTTGAGCGTAACACAAGTATTTACCTCAAGTTAGAAAAGTTGTAAGAAAAGGGTATCCTTTCTGAATCGATCAAGAAAGCAATGCAAGCATGTTTCCCAAGAGTTTGCAATCCAAAAAAGTGAACCAAATTACAAAGGAAAGGCAAGCAAGAAAAAACGGGTATATAAAAAAAAGTAATTCTCGTTCCAGTGGTTGAGTGTTTCCGCCTCGTCTTGCGCAAGACCAGGCTTTTACCACACGCCGTTAACCTTCGTGACCACCAATGCGATAACGACGATTGCAATGATGATGAGAACTATAACCCCGGGGTTGAAAAGGACAATGTTAGGTCAAAATTTTCCTCGAGATAATGAAAAAAACACATGATCTGAACAAAGTTTTCTCCCTCCACCCCGGAGTCTCCCTCTACTACAAAGGTCGGAAGGAAGGGAATTTGGTCCCATTTTAAAGCTCATGTCTCAGCTAGAGAGACCGCCACAGCAGTCGCGACATAGCGATGATTATGAGGACTGTCCTCCAACGTCCCACGACAAAAAAGCAAGTCGTTGTCGCTTCCAACACTGGAAGTGCCAAAACAGTCGAAAACAGGAAAATAATTGAAAAAGAGAAGGTGAAACGCGATGGGAACAGGATGTACTCACGGACGATGAGCAGGCACCACCACTTCTTTCTTCTTCGGGAACGAGCTTTCTCCACAGCCTCTCCGATCTCTTCTTGGGCCTTGACGACATTTGTAGTAACCTCTTCTCCTCGCTGGTCAATGTTCTCAACCATTGCCTCTTGTTCAACGACCAACTGCTCCATCTGGGTAAAGAGATCTGCGAGCTCGATGATGGTCTTCTCGATGCGTTGAATCTCATTGTGCCGCGCCTGCACTTCGCGGAGCGCAGATCGAGCTTCGCCTCGTCGGTTACCAGACAGAAGCTGGAGCGTGAGTTAGTACAACAGCAGTGGCACGGCCATGAAATTGAGACTTACAGCTTGCGAAAAGATTTGTTGGCCTTGTCCATCATTACATGCTTCCTCTACTTCCTGCTCAGTAGCGTCCGGACGAACAATCCTATACTGTCTAGCCATCTGCTCCCGAGCCCTCTTCTGGAAAGTGGCCTCTACTGATTGATATTTCCTAAGAACATCCTTGAAACTGCGATCCAGGTTGTTAACCTGAGGTGCCTTGCTGGGATCGGTAGTAGCCTTTCCCTTCAGCCTCCTGATCCTGTCGGCAAGAACTCTGTTCAACGCTGAGGTATCAGCGACCAAAGAGTCCAACTGATGCTGGGTTTGTGATGATGTAGATTCATCAATATCTGTGAGAGAGCGCTGGTGTAGCGACTCAATACGAGTGATATTGGCTTTGACTCGGTCGATATCTTCTCTGAGCTCATTTACTTCTCCAAAAAATTCCTGCTGAGAATCAGCTCCACCGGGGGTCGAGTCTGTCATGTTCGCCATTTCGTAGTTTCCTGTAGCTAATGGAGAGTAAGGTTCGACTTTAGTTTGGAATCCCGAGATGATCAACCTCTAGACAGATAGTGAAATCGAGAAAGGCGGTAGTTACCTGCACTCCCTTGATTATAATCCTGACTGCCCTGAGCTCCATAGCCACTTTGTCCACCGCTATAATTATCATGTGGGTTGTAGTTATCCTGCTGGGCATACGGATTGTTTTGACGATAATCGCTAAATCAAGAGAAAAAAAGGTCAGTCCCCGTACCTCTGGTGATATCTGCAGCGGATGTCGGAAGAGCCTCAATCCGGCTGATCACGGCGGGAATGTAACCAAAGAAGTCGCGAGGAGAATTAGGGCGGTCGCGACTGTCAGAAACTGAGAGGAATAAGAAGAAAACATACCCCCCGTAACCAGTTTTCTACACGTTCAAATGTATGCGATCAGCAATAAATAACAATCGTAAGAAGGGTACCCCCCAAACAGGGTTCAACAGATAGGATAGGGAAACCTGCACTCATGTTTGGGACTTTAAATTCTTGGGCGCTGTAAGAAAGCGAACTCGACTGGACCGAGGAATCAATTCTATTGACCGAGCTGAAGAGTAAGGCGAAAATAAGAAAATAGTAAGGTGAAAGGGGGATTGGTGTGAAAGCTGAAGGAATGAAGGTAGAGAAGTGAAAGGGCTGAAGAGAAAAAACGGGATAGAAAGATGTTCTGAGAGGAAAAGTGGGAAAGAAAAAATATTATGAGGAGGATCGGAAAGGAGAGGGAGGGCGTGTGGTGGATGTGAAGAAGGGGAGAGCAGGGGGAGGGTGGAGAGAGGTTAGAGAAGTCAGAAGGGGAAGCGCAAGGGAGGGGGGTCAGGACGGGGACTAGCGAGGAAAGAGAATGGAAGGCTGGGAGGGGAAGGGAGGTACAGTTTGACTACCATACCGGTACTGGTATCATACAGTAATCTTAGCTGAGGTGACTCGTTGGGGCGGGGGCAAGAGTGAAGCTCCCCCAATCAGTAGGTCTCGATCACAAGGGGGCGGCCGGGTCACCGAGAGGCCACAGCTTAAATTGATTCCAGCAAGCAGAGGGAAGAGAAAAGAAGAAACGCTAATTTTCTGTGCGGGCGTGTTCCCCCCACTCGAGTAGTTTTTGTGTCCGGTGACAGTGTTTTCCTGGATAGTTGTATTCCGTGATTGAAGTGTACAGTACTCGTACGAGTACCGGTATCATACACTTGTACTGTACCCGTGTGACCGCTGGCATTCAGATTCCCCCATGAATGGAGGAAAGAGAGAGAGAGGGTAACCGCCGTTGCCAAAATTATCAAAATTCAAAATGGTGCGCGTTGCTCCAAGGTCACAAATGTCTAACCCTAGTCCTGAGCCCGGTGACCCCTCCAAAAACCTCCCTTGGCGGAAAATATGACACCTTCCACAGTGCCGCACAAGAGAAAGGACCATGCCTCCAGATCCTTTTCTCCCGCCGCTGGTTCCTGGAGAGAAAACGTATACAATACCAGCCAATCCCGGTCCCTCCTTGTAGAATGCTAGCCAACTTTTGTGAATGCCCGCAAACTGCAACTTTTCACCCACAGCCCTGAAAATAACTCTTCAACTTCTAAGCAGGAAAACATTATCATAAAAAGTCACCAGCATTGGGTGTATTTATCATTATTCTTCCTTTCTTCGGGGGAAGTCTTAGAGACATATTAGGAAGAGAAGAGAAGATGTGATTTGTTTGAGAAAAGTAATTTCTGAAGGCCCTAAACAAGGTTATAAAAGTACCGGTATGGTTTCAACAAAGCTTGGCAGGATGTCTACCCAAGCCTCTTCCTAAAAAGGATATTTATTGACAAATTTTAAGTGGCACAAGCTATTTACATAATTATTTTTTATCTTTAAGGAAAATTCTAAAATTTATAAGTGTTTCTAGTTTGCTCTCTTGAATTGCTGTGAGGGGCATTTTTTAATAAATTTACGTGAGTCATTCTGCAAGTAGGATTTGCCCCCTATAGATTTATTACTGTATTGGGGTGGTCAACATTGGCTGGTATTAAAGTGAATGTCCATGACACGCTGGTTTCTCCGTTCCCGGATCAACGGTTGCTTGTAAAGTTGGTTGATTCATGCGAGTCCCTCTTCCCCGGGATTTGGTTGATCCAAGCCAGGCTGGTGCATAGACTATGCCTGGCTCTGGGGTATGAGCGCTCATGCTCAAGCACCGGTAGTTCCAAGAATTAGACTATCAACAATCGAACTCCACTGCCTCCATCTAAAATGGATCAACGTGGGTTGACCAGGCGACGATACGTCAATGCTCGAGTACTGCGCATGAAAGCATCAGAGCCCCGCATATAATTTGCCATGCCACTCCGTGTGATATTCTCCATGTACCTTACGTGTACTGGCATAGTAATGTAGCATACCATCAACGTTTCCTCCTTCTCGGAGCCCACAGCCTTAACAGTTCGGCCCGCGGCGCAGTCAATATAAGCACCAGCAAGCACCGCCACCTGTGTGCCTCAATGCGGCCCACACCTTTCAGGAAAGAAAGAGGGAAGGAGGAAAAAGTAACCACAAGACCCCGGATCTACCTCCCTTTTTGGTCGCCCATACGAGCACTTGAGTACGGTAATCGTGTTCAAGTCGGTACTCTGGTTTTGACCAAGGTCATACAATTATCTCGCTTTCGCCCCGTTTGAGTTCGGGTACACGTACTCGCGGGGGGGGATAGGTTTAGTTTGGCGACACTCATATAACCGTGACAAGGTGCCCACCACTTCGAATGACGCTAAGCAACCTTTAAAGTAGGTCGAACTCCAATGGAGTGCCACGCAGCTCAATGAGTAAGGTCCTGTTTGGCTCGCGCATTTTATAAGGTATTCCCTCATACCGTATTAACTCGCGTAAGAGAACCGTGTGCTAGTAGGTTTATTTAAAGTAGTGTGGCAGATGTTGCATGAACTGAATCATGCCAAGTGCCAAGAAAAGAGTGACAGAGGCAAGCCAAAATTAATATCAAGGATTGTTAGTAAGGTCCAAAAGCAGCCATCCTCCGTGTCTGTTACAACTACAGTCAAAGAAAAAATCACACTGCACTTGTAGCCCAGACCTCCCCTCATTTGATGAAAACCTTTTCTCACAGCTTTGCACTTTACCACTCTCCGAGCTAAAGTCTTTTATCACTTCTGATGGATTCTGTTAGGCATATGGAAATCCGAGACATGTGCACAGACCCACGGTAGGGTAACTGCGCACAGACCCTCAATTTACCGGAGTGCCAACACCCCCCTCTGGCCCCCTTATGGGGCCCGCACGTTCATAGCTCAATGCAAGTATCACGTGACATCTATCAAGAGATCACGTGTTCAATCCACACCGTCGTCAAAGTTATTTTGGTATGAGATATTTTCTACCAACCGAACATACATGTTAGGAGCTCCCTGCACGACGGCACAAGACCTCCAACCGAGGAATTTTCTACCAATAGCACAGAGGGGACTCTGGCTAGAACGTAGGAAGTCATCAGAGAGAAATTGGTAGGTTGGTTGTTGAGTAATTAAGAACTGAAGACGGAGACCCCAGTACCCATACGGAAGTTGCAGTTGATGATACAACGGACAGACCGATGACACCCTACCTACTGAGATCAGCTGTATGTTGGTTGGTCNGGAGACCCCAGTACCCATACGGAAGTTGCAGTTGATGATACAACGGACAGACCGATGACACCCTACCTACTGAGATCAGCTGTATGTTGGTTGGTCCAGGTAAAGGGACCCCTCTGCGGAGGCTGGCGGACAAAGGGGAAGCACGCTCAGTAGAAGGCCATAGCTGGAAAAGAGTCAATAAGATGTAGGCACATCGGACTCTTACTAGCATGAAGAATAGGCAGCCAAAAACGAACTTGATCACTTCGTGAACGGAAGAGATTACTGGAACGATAGCAATTAAGTCTTGAGTATCCAGCATAGTCTATACGAGCTAAAGATCGGAAGCTCCTAATCGGAAGCTGCGACTAAGCCGTAGAGTAGTGTGCTCGTTCTCAAGGTCAAACAGTGTTCGCACTTAAGTTGAACTCATGAAGAAAGTGAGCGGTACATAGTTGGTAGGAGGATTAGAAGTACCGACTAGCTACTATAAGTAAGATCGACTCAGTCCGAGTTGGTGAGGCATCATCAAGCAACGGAGAAGAGATCTTATCAATATAATATTGTTTTACACTTTAAATCTTTACCTTACCTATTTTATCGAGACGAGCCTTCCTCGACAGATTCTCCAAACGAAGATTTTGGGCCTACGTCCCTCAGTTATATACTTGAGTTTGGCGTCCGCCTAACAGTNTTATCGAGACGAGCCTTCCTCGACAGATTCTCCAAACGAAGATTTTGGGCCTACGTCCCTCAGTTATATACTTGAGTTTGGCGTCCGCCTAACAGTATATTGATAGTTCTCCTGTTACCAAGGCTGACTATATGAATTACGAGTTCACTTCAAACTCCATCCTCACCTCAGACTTCGATTACATTTTCGAAGCACCTCACTATCCCATCTATATTCAGACTTCCGAAGAAGTCTTCGACAGTGAGCTATTCGAGATCGAAGAAGAATATACGCAGGAACCCTCGTGGTTCACAATACCTTTCAGGATCCCAACAAGGGATCAATTCAATAGCATATATCGTACGTGGCACGGTTCGGGCTTTGAGTGGAATTCGACCAAGTCGGAAAATTTCGTCGATTGGAGCACCCAGTGCTCTTTGAAGACGGAAGAGAAGGAAAAGGAAAACCCAGGGACAGTCATCCGGGGACCAGACATCCCCTCAGCCTGGGCCTAACACACACTTATATGTACTATAAGTACATCCTAAACCTCAAGAAAAAGGAGATTCAGGTTTTAAGTCCAGAGTCGGACCAACCGAACCCTTTTATACCTAAACCCCTAGAGTATCTCAAACGTTGGATACCTTACATACGATTCCTTAAACCTTTTCAAGGATATCGAGAACTCTGGTACGAAGTACCAGTAATCACTCATCCAGGGCTACTAGAACAGCTAGCCTATCTGGAAGGTATCACAATGGCGGAGATACCTCAGGACCTGAGGAAAAGAATAACGGCGGGTGAACCTATGGATACCCGACCCGACACCACAGATAAGACGGATGATTCCGCCATTCACAGTCCCTTCCCTTCAACACCTCAGGAACCTGGCTTCTGGAGAGGAAATTTACCCTCTCACCGATCCTCTAGTGTCGCAAGCACGCATAGGATATCAAGGGCCCCTACTCCTAAACCAGGAGGAGACCACGCTGCAAACCTGGCCAGATTGGCTGCCCGTCTTGGGATAATGTTGGGTCGAATAAGGCAGGATATAGACACCTCGCTCGACCAAGCCAACATCGCCTTCAAACATTTGAAGGGGGCAACCCAGGACAATACCTTAAATCTAATTAAGGTACAGCAACAAATCGCAGAAAGACAAGATGTCCATAACAGCGAAATTGGTCTCTTGTTAATGCAGCTAGCAGGGGTAGAAGCGGAGGTCAAAGGGATTCAAGAGGAAATGCTCCGGGAAGTGGCAAAGAAGATAGACGCCCAAGAAAGGCGTCAACAGGAACATGAAGAGGTAACCACGAGGTTACATGGAACGAGCGGCCACGAAAGCCAAGCAGCGTTAGCCCGAGACCAGACTCTGGAACAGATGGTCCTCAGTTTGAGAGCGGAATTCGTAGAATTCAGTGTGCAAAGTGTCACTTGTGAAAGAGAAGTCAACCGTACACTAGGGCAGATGCGTTTAGATCAGACTACTCGCCAGGCAGAAATCCGCCGATCTCAGGACCAGCAGCAACAGCAAAATAACGAGACTAACAATACCTTGAAGGTATTAACACAGTCAATAAACAGAATGTTGGCTGCCGCACCAAGTCCCGAAGCTGCTGGACCAGCTCCTTTACCCACAGTCCCAGAAACAGACGACGGGGAGTACTACGCTCCACCTACATGTAGGGAAAAGGGAAAAGGCAGAGAAGCTGCTGATGCATCCTCCTCAGGTGCCCAAGGAGGCAACCCAGGGGATCCTAGTGACGATGACGATGACGAGGATGATGAGGAGAGAGGAAGACGGAGAGGAAGTCCTAGTCGACGCGGGCAAGGACAGACGCCAGGACAGCCTGGCATGGCAGAAACACTTGCAAATGCAATGGCGCTAAACATTAAGCGACCGTCAGAGCCACCCCCATTCTTTGAGTACAAATCCGCACAAGATATATATGTGTGGATTTTGCAATGCACGGACTATTGCGAAAGAAACCCGCGCATCTGGGATGAGGCCCGGGAACGTGTCATATATGCGCTCAGTCATACAAAAGGAGACAGAGTCCTTCCCTATACTATAGGGTACCGGAAGGCTATGGACGGACTTCAAGGGGAAACCCAGCAGCCGGAGCTGCCGACATGGACCTGCTTTGAACATGATATGATCAAGCGATTCGCCCCGGTAGAAGCCGAAAGACTAGCTCTTCGAGCAATGAAACTAGTCACGTACGAGGGCAGTATTGAACGTTATCTGAGAGTCATGCACAATCATAACATTCGTGCACGCATGACCGGGGAATCCTGGAGAGAAGTAGTCAAGGACAAACTTCCGGAGCAGATTGTCCGCAGGTTGTCGGCCCTACAGTATACGACGGATCAAGAATGGGAGAAGGTACTAAGGCTATGCGGGCGGTCAGAAGAAGCACTACTAGCCAGAAAAAGGATTGGGTGAGACCAACCGTCGAAGCCCAAAATAGTACAAGAAGTCAAAAGAGAAGACCGACGGGACTCTATACCAAAATGACAAAGGGATACTAAACCTTATGTCAAGGGAGGTGGAGCTCCACCACGTAAATGGAAAAGGGATGAGGAACCGGAGAAGCCAAGGAAAAAGTTGGGAGGTGCGACAAAGACCAGCCACACAAACTTTGCCCAGGCCCATACTGGTATCGCACAGCGTGTGATAGACACTCGGAGGAAAGAAGGAGATTGCACACATTGTGGAAAGAAAAACCACACCTATCAGACGTGTTGGGGAGACGCCCATATATCGGCGGCAATGGTCAGCTCAAGACCGATAAAAATGGGAATTAGGCGAGCAAGATCGGCTATTGTAAAGCCTAAATTAGCTCGCAAAGTCACAACAGTGCAGCACCCAGCCCGAGTGAATAAAATCTGGGAACTGGCAGACGACGAAGAACTGACCTAGGTCAGTTCAGTGGCACCAATGGCGACGGCGATTGGGTATTCAGTGTCCTAAGGGAACTGGAATCGAAAAGGGAACCCCCTTTGGCTGGGGTATATTGGGTACCAACCACGGCGGGGATCGGGTAGTCCGTGTGCAACTACGGGAGTCGAAACTCAAAAAGATAAAAGCGGAGCGAAGCAAGTCTCTCCTTTCAGGATCAACGCAAGTAGGCTCTAAGTGAAGGGACCCCACGAGGGACTTGCGAGCTCGAACACAAGAATCAATATATGGAGAGTCTTGATCGAAAGAGAGGATAGTTAACTTGCCCACATAGCCCAAGAGCCAACAGCTCGAAGTTCCTCGAGTCACCTGGTGGTTGCCTGTTACCCGGGTGCAAGCAAGTTACTATACCGAAGAAGTTGGGACATAGCAATGCAAGATCTACCGGATAACAATACACGACAGGAGGACAACCGACGCGGGCCATTCCACCTACCACACGAGTCTGAGTCGTATTATACGTATGTACTATCTTGCCTTCTGGCCAGAGTGTGGGATAGGGATTTACCGCTTTGGTGCGCAAGGCCCCTCTGAGGGAGCAGGACGGATAACCGAAATCCTAAGGAAAAGGACTCAGTGAAAGCGGGAACCCCACACCAGGGGAGTAAAATGGCTAATAACCGCCCGAAAATCTGCTATGAGCCTAGGTTTGGTGTGTCGGGAGAAGGCATCCAGCCTGAAAACTGGTCGTGCGCAATAGCGTATCGGTGAAACGCCGCTTTAGTATGTAGACCCAGATTGTTAGAGCTAAAGAGTTACTAGTTTGTCTGAGGAGACCTAAATGGTCGAAACTACGCGGGCGTAGTAACAAACATCTTGTTACCTACACTCGATACCAACGATGCCTAAACGAAAGAACCAAGAAAATTTTATCCGCGCCAAGCCCGTCGAACTAAACGCTCCAAAACCAAAACGGTACAACTGTCCGGAGGGGATCGCTTACCTCCATATACACAATAAGCGATACAAAATTAAAGTCTTATTAGACTCGCGATCCAACGTATTCCTTATAAATAAGGACCTAGTTGAAGACCTTCACATTCCCACAGTAGAATGCGACAATGCAGTTGATATCTTAGGCTTTGACGGATCGTCAGCCGCTTCTGGAGGGAAGTGTTACACTCACCCAATAAAATTGGAAATAGGAAAAAACCGTCACATCTCCGAAGTGTCGTGTGAAGTGGCTAAAGCAGGTCACTATGGAATGATAATCCCTTTTGGTTGGTGGCATCGTGAACACCCAGTGTCTCACATAGAAGATACAGAAAATTGGACCTTCTCCGCAGAAAGTTGCGAAAACTGTGTGGAAGAAGATGAAGGAACAGCGGATATGTTTGAATATGACGAATCTGTCGCTTGGGATCCTAATGCCTGCCACATTGGAAGAATTGGAGCCATCGAAAATACGGTGGAACTCGAATCGTTACCGAAAGAATACTGGGGTTATAAACATTTGTTTGAAGCCCAGACGGCAGAAAAATTAGCTCCAAGACGGACATTCGATCACGAAATCAAACTGATTCCAGGATCAACCCCACCCTGGGGGCCGATATACCCGTTGTCCGAAAAACAGCTTAAAGCTTTACGAGAATACTTGGAAACGATGATCAAACAAGGGAAAATCACACGGAGCCAATCACCAGCAGGCGTACCCATATTATTCGTACCAAAACCAGATGGTAGACTACGTCTAGTTGTGGATTATCGAAATCTAAATAAGATTACTATTCTCAAGAAACATCCCCTTCCACTAATGTCCGAACTCAGCGATAGAGTAGCCGGCGCAAAGATCTTCACCAAGTTAGACCTTAGAGATGGCTACCACCTGATTAGGATAAAGGAAGGAGATGAATGGAAGACAGCGTTCTGTACAAGATACGGACACTACGAATATAAGGTTATGCCTTTTGGATTGGTCAACGCTCTGGCAACCTTCCAAGATAGGATGAACCAAGTTCTATACGAATACTTGGACGTCGGAGTCGTGTGTTACCTTGATGATATTCTCATCAACTCAAAGAATGAAAAGGAACACATCGAAGCTGTTAAAAGGGTTTTACAAAGTCTATCGGACTTTCAATTAGCGGTATCGCTAAAAAAATCGACTTTCCATGCCACAGAGGTAGAGTTCCTCGGCTATATGGTAGCGGTCGATGGGGTGTCTATGAGCACCTGAAAGGTGGAATCCATAATGGTCTGGAAAGCACCTAAGTCAATTAGAGAAGTACAAGTCTTTATGGGGTTTGCTAACTTCTACCGACGATTTATAAAAAACCTCTCAGCTATTTGCAAGCCAATAACCGAGACATTACAAGGTAATCCTTAGAATTTTAAAAGGGGAATTGAACAGAACACTGCTTTCGAAGAGCTAAAGCACCGATTCACCACAGCCCCCATACTCCACCACTTTTTCCCAGAAAGAGAAACAGTGGTGGAAACAGGCGCTAGCGATTTTGCACTCGGCTGCGGCCTTTCTCAATACTTTGAGAAAAGATTGCATCCAGTAGCATTCCATTCCAAAAAATTAAACTCGGTGGAGCGCAATTATGAGATTCATGATTAAGAACTCCTCGCGATCCTAGAAGCTTTCAAAGAATGGAGACACTACTTGATTGGAATGGAGAAACTGATCACGGTCTTTACCGACTATCAAAACCTACAATACTTTCTCACCTCAAAAGTCTGGAGTGGCCGTCAAATTCGATGGGCTCAGAAATTGGTAGAATACAATTTTCGTATTGTATACTGACCAGGCAAAAAGGGCGGAAAGCCAGATGTATTAAACAGAGGGCCAGAGTAGCGTCCTGAGGAGGGAGCTACGCATCGCGAACAGAAAATTTTAAAAGAAGAAAATTTCTTGGTATTGTTAGTAACGAGGGTAGGCGATGCAGGAGAGGACTGGGATGGAGATAAGGATTTGGATTTGGAACCTTGAAGAGGTGGAAAGGAACCGGTGATTAGGGTCAAGAGATTGAGCAAAAAGGCATACTTGCCAACAAAGGGCTCACGAATGGCGGCAGGACATGACCTGTATGCCATAATAGATGACATTGTCCCGAAATATGGACAAGCATTAATAAGGACGGGTATAGCTGTGGGGCTACCCGAAGGAACTTATGGAAGAGTTGCCCCAAGAAGTGGATTAGCGGTCCGAAGCGGAATTTCTACCAGCGCAGGAGTAATTGATACTGATTACACCGGCGAACTCAAAGTCGTACTTGTCAACCAGAAAGATGTGGACTGCCAAATAAGAATGGACGATCGTATGGCCCAGTTAGTAGTAGAAAAAGTCAACACCTCGGATATGATGGAAGTCGACAAGTTGGAAGAAACGGAGCGAGGAACCGCAGGATTCGGAAGCACCGATATAGCGACAAGATCCTTGATCGTCAAGGAACAGGAACCTAGCATCAGCTACCTACAGGCATCGGCTAAAGACAACGAACATTGGTACAATATTTCTGAAGTACCCGAAAAAGTTCTAATGTCAAATGCTATTATCCTGCAACAAGGTATGAAGCAATTCAATCCTAAGTTCCTAAGCGAGATACAGGCAGCTATCGGGACAGACGCAGCGTGGAGGCAACGAAGGGAAGAACTAGCTAAGATACAAGACGAAGGAAAGGATTTTCCAAAAGATTGGACATTAACCAGCGATCTACTATATTATAAGCAAAGACTATTTGTACCAAATAGTCAGGCTCTATATACCAAGATTGCAGAAGGATGTCACGATGCAAAAATTGCAGGACATTTCGGACAAGAAAAAACTTTGGAAATAATCATGCGAGACTTTTAATGTAAAGGACTGGCAGCATGGGTCAACAACTACGTACGATCCTGCGATGAATGTCAACATAACAAATCGCCCAGACATGCTAAGTACGGAATATTGCAACCATTGCAAATACCCTACGCAGCATGGGCGTCCATCTCCGTGGACTTTATTACACAACTACCAGAGTCGCAAGGATGCACACAGATAATGGTAGTAGTTGATCGATTCACAAAGATGGCACATTTCATCGGACTTCAGACCTCGGCTACGGCCAAGGATGTCGCAAACGCATTCCTGAAAGAAGTATGGAGGCTGCGCGGCCTACCAATCGAAATCGTCTCGGACATGGCCTCAAAGTTTGCAGCAGAATTTTGGGAATCCCTTTGCAAGGCGTTGGAAATTAAGCGAAGAATGTCAACAGGATACCACCCCCAGACTGACGGACAAACTGAACGTACCAACCAAGTGCTGGAAGGATACCTGCGAAGTTTTGTCAATTACGATCAGGATGACTGGTATCAGCTACTACCGTTAGCTGAACATGCCTATAACAACTCCGCAACCAACGCTCACGGGATGTCACCATTCTATGCGAACTACAGATTCCATCCACAGACAGAATGCATGAAGGAGCGCGAAGCTCAAAATCCAGGAGCAACACTTTACGCAAACTGGATTAAGACAATACATGAACAAGCAAGAGGGTCACTAGAAAAGACACGAGAAGGGATGTCGAAATATTATGACCGGAAAGCGCGACAACAGCCGGACTTCAAAATCGGGGACAAAGTAATGTTAAACGCAAAAAACATTCGCACACGACGAAAATCTAAGAAACTAAGTCCAAAGCTATAGGGCCCCTTCCAAATTATGGAAAAATGCGGATCCAGAGCATTCATACTCAACATATCTGATCGATGGAACATTCATCCCGTGTTCCATGTCGCCCTATTGGAACCCTACCGCGAGTCAATTCATGGCAATCGCCAACAACCCTTTAGAGAATGGGAGGATATTGACGGTGATCTGCAATGGGAGGTTGAAAAAATCATAAGAGGCAAAATTCGTTCTTACAGGAAACGAGTACGCGGCCGCTATCAAGAGAAGCGGGAACTGTGGTACTTCATTAAATGGCAAGGGTGTTCGGAAGATGAGAACACATGGGAGCCTGCACCGGGTATGGAAAATGCGGAGGAAGTTGTGGAGAATTTTCATAATGAAAATCCGGACATGCCAGGAAGGGCAGAAGTAAGATAGTGAGGAAAAGGTTTTCCTACCGTGGCCAAGTAAACGCGGAAGGTTTTTTACCCTGACCACACTGAGTCTTAAAATGTATTTAGAAGAAATTATAAAATGGTTATAAAGGCATTCGAGGCGAAGCCTGGAAGGAGGGAGCTCATGTTAGGCATATGGAAATCCGAGACATGTGCACAGACCCACGGTAGGGTAACTGCGCACAGACCCTCAATTTACCGGAGTGCCAACACCCCCCTCCGGCCCCCTTATGGGGCCCGCACGTTCATAGCTCAATGGAAGTATCACGTGACATCTATCAAGAGGTCACGTGTTCAATCCACACCGTCGTCAAAGTTATTTTGGTATGAGATATTTTCTACCAACCGGACATACATGTTCGGAGCTCCCTGCACGACGGCACAAGACCTCCGACCGAGGGATTTTCTACCAATAGCACAGAAGGGACTCTGGCTAGAACGTAGGAAGTCATCTGAGAGAAATTGGTCGGTTGGTTGTTGAGTAATTAAGAACTGAAGACGGAGACCCCAGTACCCATACGGAAGTTGCAGTTGATGATACAACGGACAGACCGATGACACCCTACCTACTGAGATCAGCTGTATGTTGGTTGGTCCCGGTAACGGGACCCCTCTGCGGAGGCTGGCGGACCAAGGGGAAGCACGCTCAGTAGAAGGCCATAGCTGGAGAAGAGTCCATAAGATGTTGGCGCATCGGACTCTTACTCGCATGAAGCATAGGCAGCCCGTGGCGAACTTGATCACTTCGTGAACGGAAGAGATTACTGGAACGATAGCAATTAAGTCTAGAGTATCCGGCATAGTCTATACGAGCTAAAGATCGGAAGCTCCTAATAGGAAGCTGCGACTAAGCCGTAGAGTGGTGTGCTCGTTCTCAGGGTCAAACAGTGTTCGCACTTAAGTTGAACTCATGAAGAAAGCGAGCGGTACATAGTTAGTAGGAGGATTAGAAGTACCGACTAGCTACTATAAGTAAGATCGACTCAGTCCGTGTTGGTGAGAGATCATCAAGCAACGGAGAAGAGATCTTATCAATATAATATTGTTTTATACTTTAAATCTTTACTTTACCTATTTTATCGAGACGAGCCTTCCTCGACAGATTCTCCAAACGAAGATTTTGGGCCTACGTCCCTCAGTTATATACTTGAGTTTGGCGTCCGCCTAACAGATTCTGAGCTTCCTGCTTTCACTATTTGTAGGAGGAAAGGTAAGAAGAAGCCTAGAGACCCCAACAGAAAGACTCCCCCACCTGCAGGAACCAGTCACACCCTCCTTGGTAATAGTAGTGGTATCCTCTCCCCCATCTGCTCACCTCAGAGCCCCTCCTCGCTTAAATAGCCATACAGCAATACCTCCTACACCTCTCTTCTATTCTTTTTTTGAAGGTTACAGAAGGCGCTCCACCTGGTACAATGTTAGGCATATGGAAATCTGATGTAACAAAGTGCACAGACCTAACAGTAGGGTAACTGGGCACAGACTCTCGATTTACCGAAGAGTTAACACCATCCTCCGGCCCCCTTATAGGGCCCGCAGGTCATTAGCAAAACTTTGAGAGTTGAGTCCTATAACTAAAATGTCACATTGATGAAGCCTACTTCATAAGACCATATACATCACCGCTGTCTGTCTGACCACAGGCTGTCCGCAGGATATACGAGAGGGGACCTTTGGTGACATCTGGGAAGTGGAATAGAAGAGGTCCGTTGGAGGTCCATTAAGATAACAGGCTTCAAGGTTGGGCTTCCTAAACTAAGAGCCAAAGGTGACAGGACGTTTTACAGCAAAATACTCTAACAGGATGTCCCCACAGTAGAGGCTATCGAGGACATTCCAAATCCACCCATACCCTTCCGACATCAGCTGTATGTTGGTTAGTCCTAGTAATAGGATCCCGCTATGGAGACCAGCGGACTAAGGGGAAGAAAGGTTAGAAAGGAACACGTAGATAAGTCGGAGACCCTTAAGCCATTAACATATTAGGCTTGGACTTGCGATTGGCACTAGGTGGCCCAGCATGAAACTGATCACTTCATGACTGAAGAGACTATGGGAACGATAGTTAACAAGACTAGAGTAATCTAATAGTCTAAGTGGACAACAAAGTTGAAGATGTAACTACCTCTCGGGAGATGCAGTAAATGTAGGGTTAACAGGCTTGGTTCTTTACCAAAGGTGGTAACTAGTGAATCAAAGTCATGAGGCTTTAACTGAGATTGTTGAATAGACTTCTTACTGTATCACTACTACTGAAGTCTCTGAAATGTTTGGTGGATCTCAAAGTAAAGATTCTCATACCGAACTGAAGAGAGTAACTATTCAAACAAGTATATTGAAAACTCTGTTTGTTGAAGTCTGCTTCTTCTACAGTAAAGAATAGCAGCTCTTAAATATACTGATTAGGCTACCTTGAGTCTTGTATCACAATCCTATAAGGCTCCCAAAGTAGTAGCCTTGAAATCAAATATAAAATATATAGAGTATCAAATTGATGCTTAAAACCAAACATAAAATATATAGAATATCAAATTGATACTCGAAACCAAACATAAAACATATAGAGTATCAAACCCTATACTATCAGGCTAGAGGCACACCTCGTTTCCTGAAACATATTCAAAACTCAAACAGTATCAACTGATACTAAAAAATCCTAAACCAGTAACCTGTACTGGTTGCAACCTAAAAACAAAATAAAACCCTCATTTCAAAATGTAACAAGAAAGTTTCTAATCCTCACTATCATAATCAGAATTCAAATAAGGATCTCAAAATCTATTGTCAACCGGGGGCACATCTGAATAGCTTTCGAAGACATCCTTAGTAGGAGAATAACACATAGGAATATACCCAGAAAAAACTGTAGGAAACTCATCTCCTGGTATATTATCTGTCCACCATACCTGAATTAAATCCATTGTATGTTCCAACTCCTCTACCAGTTCCCAACTATTCTCGCTTGCTGGGTATCCTTTTCAACTAACCAAAAACTGTCCTTTGCCATATCGTTCTCTATAATCAAGAACTGATTAAACTTCCCATTCCTGTTCATCGTTGAAAAGGATTGGTACTAGTTTCGCAAATGCTTGTCCTGGGAACCGAAAATCATTATTAGGGTAGCAAGACTTGACTATGGAATAATGGAAAACTCCTTTCTTCCTTCGATACATCCTTGCATCCATACTAACAGTATAGTTCTGTATATGTTCATGGAATTCAAGTAGTGTAAATGGGCCTCGGCAGCATGGCTGTAGTTTCCAAAATCTACCAGATTCCATTGCAAATTGATCGCCAAAAACTATAATCTTTTCCCCAATTGCGACAGGTTTGTGTAGGTTCTTCCTCTTAGTTGCTACTCTATTGGATCTTGCTCTAGCAAACTGTAATGCTTGGTATGCCGCATTTCTGATCTCTTGGTGTCGATTGTAATAATTATCAGACGTGGGTACCATTGTAGAGTTGACTTTATATGTGTCGAGTAGCTGGTATTCTCATCCAGACACAGCTTTTTATGGAGACATACCGATAGTGTCAGAGTGACTTGTATTGGAGTATTCAGTCACTTCAGGGAGGGAGGTAAGCCAGTTGGTCTAGTGTACGTTAACAACATTCCTCAATGCTGTTTACAATTTTCTGATTTTCCTTTCTGCCTGTCCATTGGTGTCCCGATGACCAGGCGTAGCCATGATATGTTCAATTCTCAGCATCCTCAAGGTTTGTTTCCAGAACTGAGAGGTAAACCGAGGGTCAGCATTGCTAACAATCGACATAGATATTCCAGGAGGCGTAAAATCATGGTGCCGGAGTAAGTCCATCATCGAAATTGTAGTAGCATTCACTGATGTTGGTATCAGCCAGCAGAAACTGATGGCTCTATCCACTACTAGCAATACTGAATTATGTCCTCTTAGTTTGATAAAGGAGCCCATGCAATTAATAACATATCTCGAAAATATCTCAGAGGGAAAGGTGAGTAAAAGGATATTGCCCATGAGCAATGTAGTCCGTTCTCAATTCAGCTGGCATATCTCACACTGCTGAACATAATCCTTGAAATCCTTCCTTATCTCTGGCCAGTAGATGTATTCTGTTGCATACCAGAAGTTTCAATCTGCGCTATGGTGTCATTTATTGTGTATTTCTCCTATTATTAGTTCTCTCAAGATTTCTCCATTCACTCCATGACTTTTCAGAATGTATAGGCGATCTTCTCCTCCTCTTATAGTAGCATACAGAGGACCTTTTCGTATATTGTAATCTTGCATCATTCCGTTTCATGAAGTATGTTTGGAATCCTTAGCTAACTGATAGATGGGATCGTTCCTATATCCTCTAATCATCTGTTCCCTCCAAATGTTTTTCATATCATCTACTTCTTGGATAATATCCCTTTTACCCACTACCTTTTCTAATCGCGTTACCTCTTCCTCCTCCTCTAATGTTTCATATACTTTGTAGAGTTCCCATTTATTATGAGGTAAGGTAGATAGTTCCACTACTGGAACCTCGTTCAAGTATGCAAGAGGCCCTCCATAGAGGGGTTCATTGTAGAGATGCTCAGGGTACTCGGAATCATGACATTTGGTAGTGGAGGTGCCATAACCAAAGGCCTTTTTGACACATTATTTGATTGCTTGGATATGGAGGCAGGGAAGTGGTGAATAATTATCTTTATTGTCGTGATTATCATCGGTATTCGTAGGAGTTTTGATGGCTGATAGACTGCTGCATGGTGAGCTGGTGTAGGTCTTTGTTTTGGGTTTCAATTCCTCATGATCAGGACAGAAAGGTACGTTGTAGAATGCTCAATGCAATGATGTATGTTCAAGTTCCTCCTCACTCCTACTACTAAGATAGCTTCAGTGATTTCTCCAATCATTTAGAGGTTCACTATTTCTGTAATCGTCTGCATCTAGTTGTACTTACTCCAGGCTGCAATTGCTTCTACACTTAGAATGAGCACCGATGTGCTCAACTGTGAGGGCTTCTAATGGAGACATTTTGTACTCTGTAGTAGGTTCTTCGCAAGAAAGAAAATATAAAATAGGTGAGGAACAAGATGAATTGTCTTCTTGTATAGGATTATTAGCAGTATGTGGGTAATCATCGTTTGCATCATAATGACGAGATAACGTATCTGCTAAATAGTTCTATTGTCCTGGTCTATACACTATTTTGGTGTCGTATTTTCCAATGAACTTTCTCTATTGTAGTTGCTTTTTGGTGAGTGTGGTGCTTGTCTTGAGATATGTTAGGGGTAGATGGTCTGTAATAATAGTAAACTTACTTCCTGCAAGTATCTGATGAAATGTTGTCAGTGCATCAACTATCGCTAAAGCTTCCTTGTCGGTTGTGCCATAATTCATTGGGACATTTGAGAATTTCCTGCTGTGAAGCAAAGCAGTTCTGGCATTCTCTGGTGCTTCTCCTTGTCCTACCCATGCTCCCACACCTGTGTTGGATGCATCAGTTATTAGCTATATTGGAAGTGATGAGTCATATTATAGCGGTTTTATGACCTCGTATTTTGAAACAATTCGCTTAATATTTTCCATGCCCTATTCTTGGGTGACTGTCCATACATATTCTGCTGTTCCGATGAGTTCTATTAAGGGTGATGTAATGGTTGCGATGTGTGACAAAAACTGACTGTTGTAGTTTACCGTTGCTAAAAATTCCTGTAATTGTTTCTTGGTCTATAGTGTTATCCATCCTTCGATCTTTGCTATTTTTTCAGGTGCTGGTAAAAGTCCTTCATCATTGATAACATGACCTAGCACTTCAATGCTAGTGGCGAAAAATTGTGATTTCTTCCTGCTGGCATAGAATTGAGCTTCTTTTAGTTTGTCGCAAATTATGGATATGTGTTTCAAATGTTCGGCCTCGATATTGGAAAAAATGAGTATATCATCAATATATACCCACATGAAACATCCTAAGTAGTTGGCAAATAAATCAGACATTATGCGCATGAAGGTCTCTGGAGCATTCATATCTCCTTGGGGCATAACCTTACTGACGAAACATTCAAATGGTATTTTAAAAAAGTTCTTGCTCACATCCTGTGGTTCTACTCTGGTTTGAAAATAGGCATCGCTAAGATCGATTTTGCTTCAGTATCCTGCCCTTCCTAGAGTATTTAAAATCATCGTTTGGTTAGGAATGGTTTCAACATCTGTGATCGTTATCTCATTCCTGGCCATGAGGTCAACTAATAGCCTCATGCATTTCTTATCCTTCTTTTCCTGTGCAAACATTGAAGCTGCCAATGAAACTGCTTGTCATGCTATAATTCATGCTTTGTCTTTTTCCCTCAGGCATATACTCATGTCTGTTGCCCATCATTCCGGTATTGAATAGGTGGGTAATGAGTGCTACTCTTTTCTTGGCGGCAGATTTATCTTATACTGGATCTTCCTTAAGGGCGGTAGATTTTCCAGTATTTTCTCGAGAAATACTGCCAGGTATTAGTCCACAATATCTTTTGTACTAATCACTTCTATTCGGATCATGCCACTAGTAGGTATGCAAACAATTTGAATGTTCTGTTTTGGAAACAGGATAGCTAACTTGTCATATTTGATATGGGCTTAGTGTTGTTCCAGAAAAGGCATTCCTATTAGAGCATTATATTTTGCTAGATTACTGATCAACATCCTAGTTCCTGGTGCACTCAAGTTTCTTGCTGATATGTTGACTGTACATTCCTTATGACCTTCAGACTGTCATCCTTTCATAGCTAGGTGTATCCTGATTAGTGTTTTGAACTCCTGACAAGGAATTCCATGTGTGGTTACAAAGGTGGCTCTAAGCAGATTGGCTTCTATTGATCCTGTATCAAACAGGACTCTGGCATCCTTTCCATTGATGTGTATTGTTCCTTTGAGGCCGTCATGAGGTTTGATGTTTGTTGGTCTACCCGCCATTATGTGAATGTCTTCTTCTTCCTTCATTTTTATGCTATTGATAAACAAATCTTCTGGTAGATTTTCCTGTTCTGCTCTATTGGAGGTGACTTCCTTCTTCATATTTACTTTTACCCTTGCCTTTGTCTTTGTCATCTTTACTTGGACAATCTCTTGCCAGATGCCCTTTACCACTGCAGGTATCGCAAAGACCCTTTTCTTTTCCCTCCTGAGGCTTGCCGTGGGGCTTGTTGTTCATTTTTTAATTGTTCTTCTATCCTTCTTGTTTCGAAGTGAGTTCTTTTGCTGGTTTATTGAACCTTGCCTTCCCATAAGCACCAGTACTGTTTAGGATAGCATCTATGCTTTCTGCATTTTCTATTACTTCCATGATAGTGTCTGTTGCAGCATACTGTAATTCTGCTTCCTGTCATAACCTATGGTACGTGCTCTTGAAAAACTGTTGAATCAAGTCATAGTTGCTTATAGTGTCTGCAGGTAGGTGTGATTGAAATATTAGCAAATTAATTACTATAGTTGATATTCTTGGTATCTTGGCATTATGTACCTGTGTGATTTCATAGAATTTGTGATAGGTATCATTCTTTTATTTCAAAGATTGGAATCTTTCTCATAGAAAGCCAACAAGGTTTTCCCCGGTCATGTCTTCTCCCAAATACTTAGCTGCTTGAAAAGCTTCCTCTTAAGCTCCTCCTTCTGTGGTGAGGATCGAATAGTTTCCTCCTCTGGCCTCAACAGTTCGTAGCCCATTTGGATGTAGATATAACTATATTGAGTTATACGATCTATCGAATGCTTCTGGTTTGAGATCATCTCCTTGATTGACAAAGTTATTAGATGAAAGTACCTCGATACGGAGTTTGGCCGGAACAACTGGGTTAAGCCTGGGAGTTCGTAGTCTTGGGACCTCTGGTCCCAAGAGACCTGCTCGTGAAGCCATGTCATCTGATCTTTCACTACTTTCGAAGGTATTTAGATTGTCGCCTGGTGGTGCTGGAGATACTCCTGTACCAGTAGGCTCTCTAGAGAATTCTGAATACCCTCCAGGGGCAGTTGTTGGTGGTTCTGGTTGTTGTTGTGATAATTCTCCTGTTGATTTTTCAGCAGCATTTCTGGCTAATTGCCTCACAGCTGTGTCACTTGCTGCTTGCTCCTTTGCTGCAGTCGTTATGAACTGACTTTTGGAATCCTTAATGTGCTGTTTGGAACCTGTCTGAGGGGCCTTGCCCTTACTTGGTCCTGGAATACCTTCTATCTTGATAACTTGACGAAGTTAAAAAAATATAACTGCCTCGCGGGAGATGCAGTAACAGGAGTGTTAATAGGCTTGGTGCTTTACCACAGGTGGTAACTAGCGAATCAAAGTCTGGAGGCTTTAGTCGAGAGTGCTGAATAGACTTCTTACTGTATTGCTAGTACTGAAGTCTCTGAGACATTTGGTGGATCTCAAAGTAATGATTCTCGTAATGAACTGAAAAGAGTAACTGTTCAAGCCAGTATATTGAAAACTCAGTCTGTTGAAGTCTGTTTCTTCTACCATGAAGAATAGCAGCTCTTAAATATACTGATTAGGCTATCTGGAGCCTTGAATCATAACCCTGTAAGACTCCAAAAGTTGTAGCCTTGAAACCAAACATAAAACATATAGAGTATCAAATAGATACTCGAAACCAAATATGAACCATATAGAGTATCAAATTTATACTCAAAACCAAATACAAAATATATAGAGTATCAAACCCTATACTATCAGGCTAGAGGCACATCTCCGTTCCTGAAACATATTCAAAACTCAAACAGTATCAACAGTTACTGAAAAATCCTAAACTAGTAACCCGTACCAGTTACAGAAGACTGTTGTTTGGTATAAAAAATAGCGCAGTCATCTCAACGGAGAAATACTATTCCATAACCTGTGAAAGGGTGTGACAAGTTTCAGAGTAAAACAGTGCTCTCAATTATAAGATTCTGGATGTTTGCGTATTAAAATGAGAGTGGTATTTCGGAGGCATTGTAGTTAGAAGTAGTCTGTGAACACAAAGACATGGGATAGAAATATCGTAGTCCCTCCTGAGCTTTACATACATCTTTCTGCAATGGAGAAAATATAATATTAATATAAATTTGTTTGCGCTATACACGCTCCGTGCCCTCTATTCACCTCTCGCTTGAAAAATTAACGCTTTCGGTCATCCCTAAACTCCAAGTTTTTGGGTGGCAACCAGCTTGACACACCAATTTTCGCCTCTTGCTTAGGCTTCAATCTATAAGCGACCTCACCTCTCACCTGACTCATAGCCTCAGCTATGACTCACAATACTGGTAGGGCCTCGCCCCCAGAGTCCCGCACCTCAGACTGTGCCCACCCCTACGCTGGGAGGTCTGCTCAAATCCCCACTGCACTGCAACTGGCACCTGCTGCCCAAATCCAATCCTCCCCCCCCCAGAACGTCTCAAGGTCCTCCTCTGTAGGCCCCCTTGATCCCAACCTACCGCTCCTAAGGGAAATGTACAACCACACCACTTCCAACCTCGCCACCAACAGAGATGTCTTCCCCAGGCTCTGGGACGCTGATCTCAGGAGCCTCTTGGCAGGAGAAGCATCTATCCTCCCCCTGCTCATGGGTGCACTAGAGGGAATAGCAGCCCTCTACTCCAGAATAGGCTTCCTTGAAAGCAAGCTTGACACCCCTGCCCCCACGCCACAACACTCCCATACCAATACAAGCCCCTCCCTTGCCTCTATCCAAGCCACTGTAGCCAACCTCTCATCACGAGTGGCGGCATCCCTCTCCGCAAAACCAACCTTGGCCCCACAACAGCCCCAGGTAGGAAGACAAACCAAACAACCGGGGAAGAATTCCGCGGCCCCGTCGGCCCCAGCAACCACCCCAGTGGATGACTTCGACTCTGACATCCCTCGCTACGACACCGCAACTGAGAAGTGGTATGGTGATCCAAAAGCCTACGCCGTTAAATACCCACGCTCATGGGAAGCCCAGGCCTTCCGTGAAGGGAAGTACAGTGCCTACTCATTCACACCTGGCCACCTGGAACCATCACTTAACAAGGCCCTCAGCAAGGCAAAACCCAAACAATCCACCTATGCCCAGGCTGCTGCCCCGCAAGAGCAGGCTGGTGGAAGGAAGTCAAAAAGGACGAAAGAAGGAGGCCAGGCCTCCGCCTCTGCCGCCCAAGTCGCGGCGTCAAGGGATGCGGGCCCCTCAGTTAGAGGGCCATCCCTCCTTCCAGCGGCTGACAGAAGATTCTTCTCACCCCGGGAGACCCCCCTACCCCATGCCGATGCCCTCAGGATAGCTGCAACAGCGCCAGACATAGCCGCCCAAGTTCTCAGGGAGGCAAACTGCCCACACCCCCTATGCATTAGTGCGGCAGTCAACGCCCGAGGTGCTCTCACACTCACGACCCGCTCCTTGCAGACACCTGCCACCTCCTACTCCCCCTACTACGAAGCCCTTGCAGCAAGGTTCAACAAGGCATTCCCAGTTGGGGACAACCCTTTCAGGCCCTTCAGGCCGGCACCAATCGAAGTACAGCTAGCTATACACGGACTGCCTACTGCCTTCCTCCCACAAGACCAAGAAGAGCTTCACTCAGAATTGGGGAACTCTATTCTGAACGCGACAGGGGTGACAATCTTCTCTGCAAGATACCTCCAGCCGAACCCTGAAATAAGGGCTACCAAGAATTCAACCTCCATAGTGGTGTCTGTTCCCCCTACTGACATTGAGAAGATAGGAAGGACTATCTACCTCTACTCCAAGCCCCGCAAAGTGGATGTATGCCACTCCAAAAGCCTGTACATGCAATGCTGGAATTGCCGGAAGTTCGGACACCCCTCATCCATGTGCAAAGAGAACACCTCAGTTTGCCCGCTGTGCTCAGGCTCCCACCCCAGGTCGGCACATCGATGCACGAACCCAACATGCCCCAAGGACGGCCACCTCAGAGTGGTAGCGGCCTGCTGCCCTGCCTCTCCCCTCAAATGCCCCAACTGCTCTGGGGACCACTCAGCAACTAACATTGACTGCACCTCCCGACCCAAGCCACCAGCCAGGGACGACCTGCCCCCTCAGCCAGAAGGGGAAGACATGGATACAGAGGGAGACGAATCCAGACCCGCCACCCCCAAGGGGAAAGGCAAACAGACTGACACTAGCATAGAAGAAACCCCTTGGCAATCGACATCCCGAGCCCTTCCAATGGACCTCTTCAAGGCTCCAATACCCAAACGAGTTGGCACCCCCCCCCCGTAGGCTGACGCGTTCTCTTCCGAAGACTCCATCACAGGTGCCTAAAGGTGGAGGACTCCGCCTGCACCTCGCCCATCGGGCCACCTCCCCCACCCTCTCTTAAGGAACTTTTCTTTGTTCAACATAACTGTTTCGGAAGCTGGGATGTATTTCTTTCATTATTTAATAGCTTTCGGTCATTGAAAGCTCCCCCACAGATAGTCCTACTACAGGACCCCCCCATTTACAAAAATAGGCTTCCTATGTTTGCTACCTTTAAATCATTTGCCCCACCATTTAAACAGGGAACCCCTCCCAAGGTGGCTACCTACGTTTACCTGGATTTTTTAAATGTGTTTTCAGTACTTCCTTGTTTTTTTGATAGGCCTGATTATATGGCCATTGACGTGTACTCCCCCTTAGGGCTCTTTGACTCTAATCACTCATGATTCAGGGCCTATAACCCTTACTCCACAGTTGCCACTTCCTCCGGGAACAGAACTGTCGACCCACTTACTTGCTTCCCCCGAAACTCCTTCCTGACACTGGTGGCCGGGGACTTTAACATCCACCATCCACAGGCAGACCCACTAAGAACGATCTCTGCGAACGAGTTCTCCACCTCCAACCCCTACTTCGAGAAAGCAATAGACTCTGATTTCCACCTCGCCAATACCCCTGGAGCATACACTAGGTTCCCCTTCGTCATAAACACCAGACCGGGTGTTATAGACCTGGCCTTCACCAACGCCCCCCACACATGCTTTTTACACTCCTGGTCGACTCGCCTCCCGGCGACGGGCTCAGACCACCTTCCTATAGCTATCGTGTTCACGGCACCCCTTATGAGAATGGCCCCTCCAGCACCATACTGGGACAAGACAGACTGGGAAGTCATCACTGTGAAGTTAAAGGACTTGAAGTTTCCTCCCCCGCGTCCCCACTCCACCGACCACGATCTAGACAGTTGGCTAGAGAGGCACATGCACACTCTAACCACTCTTCTCAAATCATGCACCCGGACCAAGAAGATATCGATCCACTCAAAGCCTTGGTGGAGTATGGAGATAACACACCTGAGTCAAGCCCACCACCGCGCCTCCCAGGCACACCAGAAGGACCCCACCCCTACGTCCCTAGACGAACTAAAAACCCACCAAAATTGATACTTTAAGGCGATCAAGAAAGCCAAAGCCAACTGTTGGAAAGACTTCCTAGCCGGAGTTATGCCGCAGACAGTCTGGAAAGCAAAAAAAGCGGCCATGGGAAGAGAGGAAGACCGATTCCCCAACCTACCCAATGCGAGCTCACCGATCCAGATCAATAATACTCTGCTAGCTCATTTCTTCCCACCTAAACCCCGCCCGCAATCAGTTGCCTATCCCCGATTTGACCCTGAGCACCCACCATTGGCACCTGAGGAGGTCTCCTCTGCCCTGGTGAGGTCTTCCAACACGTCAGCCCCTGGTCCAAACCAAGTCCCTTACAGGGTCTGGAAGAAAGTCCACGCAATAAACCCCTCACTCCTCACGTCACTCCTCACCCCTCTTCTCGCATACGGACACCACCCGAAGAGCCTCAAGATGGCCAATGGGATCGTCTTACCAAAACCGGGTAAACCGGACTACTCTACCCCCGCTTCGTTTAGAATCATCGTTTGACTTGAGACCTTTTCAAAGATATTGGAAAGAGTGGTGGCTACCCGTCTCTCCCTAATCGCCCATGAAGTAGGGCTCCTCAACCCAAACTAATGCGGCTCACTAGCCAACCTGTCAACTTTTGATGCCGCAGCGGCCCTAGTCCAAGAAGTCAGGGCACGCCAGGACCCCTCCTCCAAAGCAACCTCCCTGTTCTTAGAGATAAAGGGCGGATTTGATAACGTTTCCTCCAACCTCCTCACAGCCAAACTCAGAGCCAAGGGCGCCCCCAAATATCTGGTCCCCTGGGTCCGATCGTTCCTCACAGACCGTTCATGCCGTTTGTTGTTCCAAGGGGCACCCGGGGTTTTTGCCCCGGTGCAAGTTGGCACGCCCCAAGGCTCTCCTGGCTCTCCTTTGTTATTTGTGATTTATGTTTCTGAATTGCATGTTTCCATACCCCGCGGGGTTATTTTTTCCTATGTTGATAATTTTTCAATTACGGTTTCAACGGCTTCTTACAGGGGGAATATTAGGTATCTTCAATATGTTTTTTCTTTGCTTCAGAGCTGGGCAGCGATGATTGGAGTTTCCTTTTCAATTCCCAAAACAGAACTCATCCACTAGAGGACACCTAAGGACAGGTCCCTGGTCTCCAACCAACCCATAGCCCTCAATGGCTCCATCTTTTCGCCGTCCTCCTGCCTTATATGGCTGGGATACTGGTTCACCCCGACCCTGGAAACAACAACTCACTTCACCAAGAGACTCACGCTAGCTTCAGGGGCCTTTGCCGCCATTAGGAGGCTCGCTCCCCCAGGGATTGGAATCCCTCCTCACATGTGCTGCAGGTTGGCTAAGGGCCTCATCCTGCCTATCCTAACTTACGGGGCCGACCTCCTCGCACCAACACTGGCCACAATGGACAAGATGGCCGTCTTATGAAACAGAGTGATACGGTGGGTGATGAACTGCTTCACCTCGACCCCCACTACCATCCCGGCTATTGAGGCATGCCTCCTGCCCCTTAGCCTGCTGAGGCCCCACAAAAGAAGGATGGCTGCGCTGCGACTGGCCTGCTCCTCCCCTGCCTACAACCTGGACTCAGCTAGGCTCCCCCCTGACTTCCCTTCATACACCTCTCACCCAGGAAGGACCCAGCATCGGGAACTCCTAGAGGGCAGGAAACAGAACTAGATTCCCCTAAGCTGGAGCTAATACAAGGCCAAACAATCTATGAGAAGACATCTTCCGATCGACTCACTAGCTCCCCTCCTCTTGCCTGTAATGCGTGGGGACGAGCCCCTCCCCCCGGCCTACCCGGCCTTAGAGCCAGGGTTGTCCCCAATGCCTGCCACGAACCTGGGCTACAAATCCCTAACAGCCTCCCTGCGGGGTAAACTCCTGGCTGACTGGATACACCTGGCCCCACCCCCACGCTACTACCAATACACACCTTCACTAAGGCCTGATGCTTTCATGGGGCTCGACCGCTTCACAGCCGGGCGGATACACCAGGGACGATCTGGAAAGAGCTACCTGACCGCACACCACTCCTGGGACGATCCAGAGTCCTCTCCCCTGTGCACCTTTTGTGAGGAAGCTGACGAGACTTTTCCCCATGCAATCCTACACTGCTCGGCTAAAGCTGATAAGAGGACACTCTACCTCCATGGAGTCTCCGACGTCGGCCAAGGCTCACCTATTTGGTCTTCTCTCCCCGCCATTATTGGCCTAGCAAACTTCATCCGGACCACAGGTACCGGGTTCCCCCCTCCCATGCCGCCGATCAGGCCACTTTCACCCCCAGGGGATGGATCTCCCACCTCTGCTGCTCTGCCCTAGTTTATATACTTGCTTTATGAGATTTTCTTTGATGTGTGCGATGGAAGATTTTATTTGTTTTCTTTACTGATTGGAGTAGTCACCGTAGGAGGTGATGGAGACGAATTTGTCACTTTGGAGATTTGTGCCGATGGTTTCTTTTGTTTGTTTGTTTGGAATTAAGGTTTTCTTTTTGCCATAGCTTACGCTGCATGCACGTTCTTGTACCTAACAAGTAATATATGATATAAAAAGAAAAAAAGTAGAAATCTTTTTTTTTTTTGTTTGCGCTATAAACTTTACCTTTACCGATTTTACCAAGATGCGACTTCTTCGACAGATTCTCTGAAAAAGGATTTTGGCCTACATTCCTCTGTTATACTAGAGTTTGGCATTTCCCTAATAGTATATTGATAGTTCTCCTGTTACTAAGGCTCAATATATGAACTACAAGTTTACTTCCAACTCCACACTCAGCTCACGCTTCGATTACATTTTCAAAGCACCTCACTGTCCCATTTACATTCACATATTAGAAGAAATATTTGAAAAAGAGCTGTGCGAAAGCAAATTTATTGAGACTCCAGAACCCACTTGGTTCATAATACATTTTGGGATCTCAATGAGGGATGAGTTCAATCACATATATCACACTTGCATGGCTCCAACTACGAGTCGAGTTCTACTGAGTCTGAAGACTTTGTCGAGTGGAGTACCCAGTACTCTATCAAGCCACAAATAGATACCTTTGGTCAATAACTGACCAGTCCTTCAGTAGAGACCTAAAAAACCCATATATGTACTACAAGTACATTGTAAGCTTTCAGAAAAACGAAATCCAGGTTCTAAACCTAGAATCGGATCGTCTCAACCCTTCTGTACCATTTCCAAAAGAATACTTGTTGCACCACCCATGATTCATCACATTCCTCCAACCATTTAGGAGAGAATGAGAATATTAGCTCAGGGTACCCAACCCAGAACCCAATGACACAATGTTAGGGTTAAAGTTATCAGAAAATCTTTTCGCTAGGATAGCAGATACACCAAGATGTCAGAAAGGACCAAAACAAATAACAGAAGGAGAACCGGTGGATACTACGCCAGATGTTGCTGATGATGAGAGTTCGACCCAGTTTGCACATATCTCCTCCTCCTGTAATGCCTTTCGTTTCAGTCAATCTTGATCACTTACCCCCAGATTTCTAAGGGTAACAGACATTCCCACAGGGCCATGATCATCCGGTGTAACTAGTATGCACCGTATATCAAGGTCAGAGACCCCTAATCCTTCGAAAGAGCATAAGGCCAACTGAAAAAAGCTGGCCAAACACTTAGGAATAAATCTCGTATGAATTCGGCGAGATATTGATACTTCTATCAATTCCGCCAATATTGCCTTCAATATGCTTACCGGTGTGACTCAAGAGAATGCGCTAAAGTTGATGGAAGTATAGTAGAAATTGGAAGAAGGGCAGGACTTCCATGACAATGAGATAGCAATCTTATTGCTACAGTTAACCGCAATAGAGTCAGAGGTGAAGGATATACAAGTAGCGCTAATCTATGATGTGTCTACCAAACTAGCCGAATATAATTAGCGGTAGCAAGTCCATGAAAATGTGACTACCCAGTTACATGGTAGTCTAGGTCAGCAGGTAGAGGAAGTCCTTATATGTGACCAAACTCAGAGAAAATTGGTTTCAGAACTACGTAGTGAGTTCAATCTCTTTCGAGATCAGATAGTGGAGTAAGATAAAGGCTTCACCACATCGTTATTAGACATAGGCGACGTTATGAAAGAGCAATACATGAACATCTGGATGTCGTAAAGAGAGCAAACCAAAATGGCAGAAGACATATCGGCTTGCATCAAACCCTCCGCAAAAGCCATAAATGAATCAGTGGATAGAACAAAGGACCAAAGGAGCCTGGATCTGGTACCACTACATTCAATCCTAAAAGAGGAAAATGACGAGGACTACTATTCCCCACCTACGCGAAGGGAAAAGAAGGAAAGGTAAAGAAGCTGCTGATTCATCCTCCTCAGGGGTACAAGTGAGTGACTGAGGATCCAGATGATGATGATGATGATGGTCAGGAAAGAGGAAGGAGAAGAGGGAGCCCTAGTGGTCGTCAGTGTTGACAAATACCAGCACAGTCTGGTATGGCAGAAACCATTGCCAATGCGATCACGCTAAATATTAAGTGACCGTCGGAACTACTCCCATTCTTTGAGACCAAATCCACTGCAGACATATATGTTGGGATTATAAAGTATACCAACTATTTCGAAAGAAACCAGCAAATTTGGGATATTACTCACGAGCGAGATATTTGGGCCATCAACCATAATATGGGAGAGATAGTTATTCCTTTTACGATTTGGTATAGGGAGGCTATGGACAGACTTTAGGGGGATATCCAACAGCTAGAACTGGCTACAGAGATACCTTTTGAATACTATATAATCACGTGTTTCAACCTGGTAGAAGCCAAAAGACAAGCACTTCAAGATATGAAGCTAGTAAGGTACGAGGGAAGTATTGAGCTATTCCTGGCATCCATGCATAATCTAAATATGAGAGCACGAATAATGGGAGTGTCCGGGAGGAAGGAAGTTGAAAAGAAACTTTTAAAACAAATCATTCGCAGGTTGTCGGCACTCAACTATGACATGGATCAAGAATGAGAGGAAATGCTTAGGATATGTGGTTGATTAGAGGAAGCACTTCTCAACAGGGAAAAGTTTGCAAGAGACCAACCACCTAAGGTGAAAATAGTCTCCAAGGTCAAAAGAGATAACTGATGGGACCATAAACTATAAGGACAAATGACGAACAAACCGTATGTTAAGAGAGGGGGAGCCACACTACGAAAATGAAAACTAGAGGATGAGCCGGAATGGCGAAGAATGAAGGTGGGAGTTGTGGCTAAAACAACACATGCCAACTACGACCAAACTCACACTAGTATCCCGCAGAGTGTTATAGAGACTCGAAAGTGGGAAAGAAATTGTACACATTGTGGAAACAAAAACAAAAACTACCAAACGTGTGAGGGAGATGCCTATATATTGGTGGCAATAGTCAGTTTAAGACCAATAAATATGGTAATTCTTTGTGTAAGGTAGGCTATTGTAAAGCCTAAATTAGCACGCAGAGTGGCTACTGTCCAGCAACTATCCCGTACGAATAGGATCTGGGAACTGGCAGATGGCAAGTTACCGACCTAGATCAGTTCAGAAGTACCAATAACAATGTCGTTTGGGTTGTCAGTATCTATATGGAACTGAAATCGAAATGGAAACCCTCTTTGGCTGCGGTGAATTGGGTAATGACCACAACGAGGATGGGGTAGTCCATCTGCAACTATATGAGTTGAAACTCAAAATGATCAAAACGGCGCTAAGCAAGTCGCTCTTTCCAAGATCAAAGCAAGTAGACTACAAGTGAAGGGACCCCACGAGAGACTTGGAAGCTAGAATACAAGAATCAAGATATAGAGAGTATTGACTAAAAGAGATGATTGTTAACTGGCTCACATGATCTGGGAACCAATAGTACGAAGTTTCTCAACTCAGCTTGTAGCTGCTTGCTACTCGTGTGCAAGCAAGTTACTACACCAGAGAAGTAAGACATAGTAATGCAAGATCTACTTGATAACAATATTGACAGGAAGACAACTAATGTGGGGCATTCCACCTACCACATGAGTCTGAGTCGAATTATACATATGTACTGTCTTGCCTTCTGGTCAAAGTGTAGGGCAGGGATGTACTGCTTTAGTGCGCAGGGCCCCTCTGAGGTAGCTGGATGGAAAACCGAAACTCTAGGTGAAAGGAGCGGTGAAAGGAGGAACTCCACATCAGGAGGATAAAAGGGCTAATAACTACCTGAAAATTTAATATGAGCCTAGGTCCGCCATGTCGGGAGAAGGAATCTAGCCTGAAAACTGATGGTGTATAATTACGTATCAGTAAAATGCTGCTTAGTATGTAGACCTAGATTGTGAGAGCTAATAAGTTACTAGTTTGTCTGATGAGACCTTAATGGTCAAAACTACGCTGGTGTTGTAACAAATATCTTGTTACCTATATCTAACACCAATGATGCCTAAACGCAAAAACCTAGAAAACCTAAGTCGCGCTAAGCATGTAGAATTAGAGGCTTCAAAACTGATATGATGCAACTGTCCTGAAGGGATCACTTACCTTCATATACATGATAAGCGATACAAAGTTGAAGTCTTGTTAGTCTTGGGATCTAATGTGTTCCTTATCAATAGGAACTTAGTTGATAATCTTCATATTCTGATAGCGGAATACAATAATGCAATTGATATCTTAGACTTTGATGGATCATCAGTCCCCACAGGTGGGAGGTATTACACTCTACCTATAAAGTTGGAAATAGGAACAAACTACTACATATCAGAAGTATAGTGTGAAGTTGCTAAAGCTGGGCAGTACACAATGATATTTCCTTTTGGTAGGTGGCATCGTGAATACCTACTGTCACATATGGAAGATGCACAAAGTTGGACCTTTACTGTAAAAAGTCTTGAAAACCATGTAGAAGAACAAGAAGGGATAGTGGATGTGTTTGAATATGAGGAATCAGTCATTAGAGATCTGAATACTTAACCCATTGGACAAATCTGTACCATCGAAAACACAGTTGAACTGGAAATGTTATTAAAAGAATACAGGCATTTTAAACCCCTGTTTGAAGTCCAGATGGTAGAAAAACTAGCTCCAAGACAAATCTTCAATCATGAGATTAAGTTTATCCCAGGATTGATACTGCCTCAAGGGCCGATAGATCTACTATCTGAGAAACAGCTCAAGCCTTTAAGAGAATACTTGGAAACTATGATCAAGTAGGGAAAGATTACCTCAAGTCAATCCCCAGCAGGAGTACTCATATTATTCTTACCCAAACCGGATGGTAGATTAAGTCTAGTTGTAGATTACTGAAATCTAGATAAGAATACGATCTGTAACAAACACCCCCTTCTATGGATATCTGAACTTCAAGATCGAGTAGTTGGCGCAAAGATCTTCACCGAGCTAGACCTTAAGGATGGTTACTACTTGATTAGGATTAAGAAAGAAGATGAAGGGAAAATGGCTCTCCATATGAGACAGACACTATGAATATAAGGTCATGCTTTTGAGATTAGTGAATGCTACAGCAACTTTTCAAGCAATATATTAGGCATATGGAAATCTGAGACAAAGAGCACAGACCTCACGCTAGGCTAACTGTGTACAGACCCTCGATTTTCTGGAGTGCCAACACCCCCCTCGGGCCTCCTTATGGGGCCTGCACATCATTAGTGAGTTTTCAAGAGTTGTGTCCCATAACCAAAATGTAACATCAATGAAGCCCACTTCATAACACCATATACGTGGCCGCCGTCTGTCCAACCGCAGGCTGTTCGCAAGATATATGAGAGAGGACCTTTGCTGACATCTGAGAAGTAGAACGGGGGAAGTCCAAGGGGGGGCGCATTGAGATAGTAGGCTTCAAAGTTAGGCTTCCAAAATCAGGGGCCAAAAGTGAAGGGATGTTTTCCGTGAAATACTCTAAAAGGATGTCCCAGTAGCAGAAGCTATTAAGGCCATACCAAATCTACCCATACCCTTCTGAGATCAGCTGTATGTTGGTTGGCCTAAGTGATGGGACCCCTCTACGGAGGCCGGCAAACCAAATGGAAGCACGGTCAGAAAGGAAGACCTAGATAAGTCAGAGACCCTCAAGACGTTGACACATTAGGCACGGACTTGCAATTGACACTAGGTGGCCTGGCATGAACTTGATTACTTCATGACTGAAGAGACTACTAGAATGATAGTCAACAAGACTAGAGTAATATGATAGTCTATGCGGACAACTAAGTTGGAGGCTGCAGTTTGGTATTACAAATAGTGCAGTCATCCCAATGGAAGAATACTATTCTGTAACCGTAAAAAGGGTGTGATAAGTTTCAGGGTCAAACGGTGCTCGCACTTATGAGATTCTGGACATCTGCATATTCCAATCAGAGTGGTACCTCAGAGGCATAGTAGTTTGAAGTAGTCTGCGAATACTCCGATGCGTGATATAAATATCGTAGTGCCTCCTGATCTTTACAGACATCATTAAGCAACAGAGAAGAAATCTTACCAATATAATATTAATCTACACTTTAAATCTTCACTTTACCTATTTTATCGAGACGTGCCTTCATCGAAAGATTCCCTAATCGATGATTTTGGCCTACGTCCCTCAATTATATACTTGAGTTTGGCATCTGCCTAATACTATAATAAACTAAGTACTTAAAAAATACTAAAACATGGGAGTCAGGTGTTACCTTGACGATATTCTCATTTATTCAAATGATGAAAAGGAGTACATTGAAGTGGCCAAACGAGTTTTAGAAAGTCAATCAGACTTTCAATTAGCGGTATCGCTGAACAAGTCAACCTTCCATACTAAAGAAGTGGAATTCCTAAGCCACATTGTAGCGGTTGAAGGGGCGTTCATGAGCGCCCACAAGGTAGAGTCCATAATAGTTTGGAAGCCACCTAAGTCAGTTAGAGAAGTGCAAGTCATTATTGGATTCGCTAACTTCTACTAATAGTTTATTAAAAACGTCTCTGCTATGTGCAATCCAATAACTAAGAGATTACAAAGAAATCCAATGGATTTTAAATAAGGAGTGGAGTAGAATATGGCTTTTGAAGAACTAAAGCACTGATTGAATCACAGCTTCCATATTTCACTACGACATTCCTGAAAGAGAAATAGTCATTGAAACTGATCCTAGTGATTTCGCACTTGGCTGCATCCTTTCTCAATACTTTGAGAAAAAGCTACATCAAGTAGCATTCCATTTACAAAAGCTAAACTCAGCAGAGAGCAATTGCGAAATTTATGATAAAGAACTTCTGGCAATCCTCAAAGCATTTCAAGAATGGACATACTACTTGATCAGAACAGCTAAACCAATTACAGTCTTTACTGACTATCAAAACCTATAATTCTTCCTCACCTCAAAAGTTCGGAGTGGCCATTAAGTTGGATAGCCTAAGAAATTTGTGGAACACTATTTTCGCATTGTATACTGACCAGGAATGAAGCGTGCAAAGCCTGACATATTAAGCAGATGGCTGGAGTACCGCCCTGAGGAGGGAGCTACACATTGCGAACAGAAAATTTTGAAACCAGTAAATTTCTTTTTATTATTGCTAGCGAGAGTAGGCGATGAAGGAGAAGATAGGGATGTAGAGATAGATTTGAATTTCGAATCTCGAAGAGGTATAAAGGAACCTGTGATTAGGGTTAAGAGATTGAGCAAAATGGCATACTTGCCCATAAAGGGCTCAAGAACGGTGGCAGCGCATGACCTGTAAACCATAGTGGATGACATTGTTGCAAAATATGGACAAGCAGTAATGAGGGCAGGGATAGTTATAGGACTACCTGCAGGAAGTTACAGAAGTGTTGCGCCAAGAAGCGGGTTAGCGGTTTGAACTGAAATCTATACCGAAGTAACAGTAATTGATACCGATTACACCGCTAAACTAAAGGTCATACTATTCAATTATAAGGATATGGTCCAGTATTCCAAGTACCAGTCATTTGGTCACCATCATAAAAAGTACATCAACGCCCCTGCCTGCCACTGGCGTACTCTCTCTCACTCTACTGGAGATCACTCCTGCTCTACTGCTACTGGTCAAATATGTAGCTGTCTGTGCAGTCACTCCACTCCTAGGTGTATTAACTGTGATGGGCCTCATGATTTCTACTCCCCCGTCTGCCACTCCTGCCCCAAACTACAGCTAGGTGATTTCGAGGAGGATGAGGAAGAGGTAGAGATGGTGGGAACCTGATACCCAGCGCCTTTTGGTGCCTGTTGTGTCTCAACCCATTGGCTTGTACCCAACTGCCCCTTACTTAATTTGAATGCCTTGCTGTGTATTGGTTTCGTATCTCTGCTACTGACCTGCTAAGGCATGATGGTTTATCCTATCCCTTCTTAATTTGCTTCAAGGCCTAATACCTTTTGTAACCTTTACTTTATGCTTCCCTTGATTTTTTGTTGGTGAATGGCTGTGGGCTTTTATTGGTTGGTGTTTTACTACTGATGTCGCCTGACAGTTGATTTCATTTTGATTGTTTGAGGAGCTATACTTGTTTGTTAGTCACTATGTGGTGCGGAGGATTTCATTTTCCTGCTTTGGTGGAGATCTGCTTGTGCTGTTAGATTTTAGTATTTTCATTTGTATATGGGCGGGGAATTAAGGTTTTTTGTATGCCATACCGCGAGCTGCATCTGCGGTTTTGTACCATAAACAATAATCATATGATATAAAAAACAAAAGAAGACAAAAAAAGAAAAAAGAATACACAAGAACGTCATGCTCCGTGTCCGTTACAACCAGAGTCAAAGAAAATGCCACATCTTGTTTTTCACCGAGCCTTCCTCTCATTGGCCGTAAACCTTTTCTCACCACCTTGGTCCTCTGTCCCACTCTGGGGTTACAGTTTTTTCATTACACTCAATGGACCCTAGGGGAGCCACCTTCTCTATCGGCAAGGGCCAGGGACAGAAGAAGCCTACCGAACCCAACAAACCCAACACCCTACCTCCTAGGTCCTGCTACTCTGTGCTTGCCACTGGAGAACCGACCCTTTTTGTGATTTTTACCCCATCGGGCCCCTGCTCGCGTAAGAGACCATGAAGCAACACAACCTATACTGGTCTTCCTTCCCTCCCTCATAAGGTGACTGCCAGTGCCCCTTCCAATTCAGGCTACTTTTAGGATCTGTTTGTCAAGGTTGTACTTGACTCAGTAATCGGGATGCTCAACCCCACGCCGGAGATACTAGTGTTTCTCAAGATGCTGGACATGATCCAGGCTGACTAGTGGAGACAGTTTGATACCCTGAATCAGGCTATTAGCGACCTCATAGCGGAGCTGAACTCAGTCCACACTTCTGTACAGCAACCTGCCCCCACGTGAGCAGCTTCCCCTATCTCCCAGCCTCCAGAGTGTACCTCCTGTCCCCCTGCCCCACTTCCCACTTCCTCTGGCCCCCCTTTTCATGCTGTTGGTGCCCCTTCTTGGGCACCAGTAGTGAGAAAGGGAAAGAAAAAGAGTTCCCCCTTCAGGAAGCCTGCTGTCAAGGCAGCCTCCACCCAGCTAACCTCTCATTCACAGCCAAAGAAGGGCCTCACTATGAGATGGTGGAGGTTGATCCTCTAGAGATATGGATCCCCCCTCATACCAACAGCCTTAGAGCTCTGAGTCTCACCTCCACCTATGTTCAGACAGTGTCCATTGCTGGCGGCAATGTCACCCTAACCACTATGGATTCAGTAAAGGCTACCTTGCTTAATAGCAAGGCATCTGCCTTCCTTCACCTGATCTCTGGTACTACTTCCGTCTATCTAGACAAGCCTGCCACCCAGATTATAGTGCATAGCCTCCCTACCTCTCAACCCCTGGCAGTAATAGCTGCTGAGCTCACCACATTCAACTCAGGCCATGCCCTCACACAACAGTCCTGATGGGTCACCTCGGATGACTCTTGCATTGGGAAAGCTACTTCTTCCATTGTCATCTCCATCACCAGCCCCAAAGCACCCCTCTTTGTTGACAGATGGCTGTTGGCATTTTCAACTACATTTAGATCTGAGCATCGGCTACCCTTCAACACATTCACCCAGTGTTCCAAGTACCAGTCATTTGGTCACCATCACAACAAGTGCATCAACCCCCCTACCTGCCACTGGTGTATTCTCTCTCACTCCAGTGGGGATCACTTCTGCTCTACTGCTACCTGTCGAATCTGTGGCCATCCGTGTAGTCACTCCACTCCTAGGTATGTTAACTGTCATAGCCTTCATGATTCCCACTCCCTTGTCTGCCACTCTCGCCCCAAACAATACCTACATTATTCCGAGGATGATGAGGAGGAGGTTGAAATGGTTGGTACCTGATACTCTATCCCTGTTGGTGCCGTTTATTTCTTTAACTTTTGGCTTGTACCCTACTACCCTTAACTTGTTTTGACTGTCTTGCTCTGTGTTGGTTTCATATCTCAGCTACTGACCTGCTTAGGTATAATTGTTTATCCTGTACCTTCTTGATTTGCTTCAAGACCCGATACCTTTTGTAACTTTTACTTTGTGTTTCCTTTGGTTGTTTGTTGGTGAATGGCTAAGGGCCTTTACAGGTTGTTGTACAACTGATATCACCTGACAGTTGATTTGATTTTGCTTGTTTGGGGGGCTATACTTGGTTGTTAGTCACCATGTAGTGCGGAAGATTTTATTGTCCCGCTTTGGTGGAGATCTACTTATGTAGTTTGATTTTAGTTTTTTCATTTGTATATGCATTTGGAATTAAGGTTTTTTGTATGCTATAGTGCAAGCTGCACGCACGATTTTGTACTATAAACAATAATCTGATGATAAAAAAAATTAAGCAGAAAAATAAAAAAAAATTAAAAAGAGAAAAAGAAGAAAAAAGAGTTACAAGAACGTGCATGCAGTGCTAGCTATGGCAAAAAGAAAACCCCAATTTCAAACATCCCTACCCCCACCAGGTAAAAGTTGTCTGTCCCAAGCCCCTCTGGTATAGAGCTAAGCGAACAACTCGCTTTCAGACAGACCTGTCCCTACCGGGCAAGTAAACTCCGACAGTAAGAGAAGCACAACTAGAAACAAGCAGGAAACATCTCGAAAAGCCCCCTGCGGCATCTCTGCCTGAAGGCACAAAAGAAACCAATTGATATCCTAAATTGCACCTCCTATAGGGATGACAAGGCAAACGAGGCAAATTGCGATGGTAACGTCGTACCCGGAGTGGGCCCGCAAGGAGGTATGGTGGCAGGTGTCAGCTTCATCCCCTGGAGGTAAAGGCATAGATCTAGAGGGGCAGCGCCCCTCCTGGACCACATGGTGAAGTAGCAGTAAGGTGCTAGCTTAGGGTGGATAGTTGCTGGAAAGCTCCAGTGGAGTAGGGGGAGCAGTACTGTGCCAGCCAGGGTAGCAGTAGGGTGCCACCTTGAGTGAGAGGGTAGGCTTAAAGTCAGCAAAAAGTAGAAAAGGCAGTAATATGCTAGCTATATAGGAGCAGTAGGGTGCAAGCCAAGTAGTCGCAGTAGGGTACCAGCCAAGCGCTACCACAGGGAGGGTAGATAGAAGGCAACTGTCCCAAAAGACAAGTAGGCTATCAGCATCATGTTAGTATCCTTCTCGGCGGCCCCCAGTAGAGACCAGCGAAAGCCCCCAGTTTTACCATGTCTCTCATGTAGTCTGTTGTTCTCTGAGAGATGGAGTCACTATAGTGGATGGGATACCACCAGATAAAACGATGAGTGAGGAACAAGGGTTGCAAAATGGACCATAGGCTGTTGAAGAAACCTGACACAACGGCACCAGTTTCTTTAGAAGGAGGGATACATGAATCTGTCACAATAGCGTACCGCAAATCATGTTCCCAGCTATCTGCCAAGATGAAGCAAGGGTTGATGCCGACTGTGATGACGCTAAGTGAGGGTAGTGCAAAAGCGGGGAAAAGAGGTGCCTGGACATCGTGGGATGCCAGAGGAGAGGATGGACTATCTCAAGAAGATAGACCTTAAAGGGGAAAAGATGAAGATAAGGACCTGAAGTCTAAAAGGAAAGATAGTGATAGGCTACACCCTCCTCTGAGGGAGAGTGTAGACCGAAAGAAAAGTGATGATAGTGTGGTGTGACATTGAGTCTATCCCAATGAGGAAATAAATTTCCATCACTGGAGGAGTAGCGGAGACGGAGGATATCATCAAATTACTATTATTATTTCCTTTTTTAATCTTTTTTTTTTATCTCATATGTTGCTTGTTAGGTACAAGAACGTACCATCCTACATGTCCATTACAACCACAGTCAAAGAAAAAACTGCGCCTTGTTTTTCGCTGAGCCTTCCTCTTATTGGCTGAAAACCCTTTCTCCCCACTTCGCCTCTGCCTGGCTCCCGGGTTAGAGACTCTACATCACTTGCAATGGACCCTAGTGCTGCCACATTCCCTGTCCAGAAAGGTAGGGGAAAGAAGAAGCCTACCGACCCAAAAGAACCTACCATCCCACATGCTGGGTCTCGCTTCTCTGTGCTTGCCACTGGAGAAGTCACCCTTTCCCCGATTTTGGCCCCTCCAGGCCCCTCCTCGGATAAGCGACCATGCAGCAACACTACCTATACCAGCCTTCCCTCCCTCCCTCATGAGGTGACTGCCAGTGCCCCTGCTGATGCAGGCTACTTTTAGGGCCTGTTTATGAAGGTTGCCCGTGACTCCGGAATGGGGACACTGGATCCCACACCAGAGATGCTAGGGTTTCTCAAAATGCTAGACATGATCAAGACCAACTACTGGAGACAGTTTGATACCCTGAATTAGTGTGTTAGCGACCGCACGGTGGAGCTGGACTTAGTCCACTCTTCGGAACAGCAACCTGCCCCCACCTCAGCAGCTACCCCTACCCCCTGGCCCAGGAGTCTACCTCCAGCCCCCCTGTCCCACTTCCCACTCCCTCTGCCCTTTCTATTCCTACTGTTGGTGCTCCTGCTTGGGCGACAGTGGTGATGAAGGGAAAGAAGAAGAGTTCTCCCCCCAAGAAGCCTGCTGCCAAGGCAGACTCCACCCAGCCAACCCCCCCTTTACAGCCAAAGAAGGGCCTTACAATGAGAGAGCAGAGGGTGATCCTCCAGAGAGATGGATCCCCCCTCATACCCTCGGCCTTGAAGCTCAGAGACACAATAAATCAGGCGCTCTCCTCCACCTATGTTCAGACTGTGTCCCTTACTGGCAGCAATATCACCCTAACCACTATGGATTCAGTAAAGGCTACCTCGCTTAACAGCAAGGCCTCTGCCTTCCTTCACCTGATCCCTGGTACTACTACCATCTACCTGGACACGCCTGCAACTCAGATTATAGTACATGGCCTCTCCACCTTTCAACCCCTAGCAGTCATAGTTGCTGAGCTCACCACATTCAACTCAGGCCTTGTGCTCACACAACAGCCCAGATGGCTCACCTCAGATGACTCTCGTATTGGGAAAGCTGCTTCTTCCATTGTCATCTCCATCAATGGCCCCAAAGCACTCCTCTTTGTCGACAGGTGTTTGTCAGCTTTTTCCACTACATTTAGATCTGAGCGTCGGCTACCCTTCAACTCTTTCACCCAGTGTTCCAAATGCCAGTCGTTTGGTCACCATCATAACAAGTGCACCAACTCCCATGCTTACTGCTGGTGTACTCTCTCTCACTCTACTGAGGATCACTCCTGCCCCACCGCTACCTGTCATATCCACGGTCATCCATGCAGTCACTTCACCCCTAGGTATGTTAACTGTGATAGTCCTCATGATTCACACTCTCCCGACTGCCACTCTGGCTCCAAGTGACACCTTGGTGACTCTGAGGAGGAGGAGGAAGAGGTTGAGATGGTTGAACCCTGATACCCTGCACCTACTGGCCAAGTTTATTTCTTTACCTCTTTGGCTTATATCCTACTGCCTATTACTTGTTTTGATCGCCTTCCTGTGTGTTGGTTTTTACATCTCAGCTACTGACCTGCTAAGGGATGATGGTTTACCCTATTCCTTCTTGATTTGCTATAACGCCCGATATCCTTTGTAATCACTACTTTGTGTTTACCTTGGTTGTTTGTTGATGAATGGCTGGGGGGCCCTTTATTGGTTGTTGATTTAATACTGATGTCGCCTGATGGCTGAATTTATTTGGATCATTTGGGGAGCTACACTTGGTTGTTAGTCACCATACAGTGCGGAGGATTTTATTTTCATGCTTTAGTGGAGATATACTAGCGATGTTTGATTTTTTGTTTTTTTTCTTTATATATACATTTGCAATTAAGGTTTTTTGTATGCCATAATGCAAGCTGTATGCACGGTTTTGTACCATAATCAATAATCATATGATATAAAAAAAAAGAGAAAAAAAAAAAGAGGTACAAGAATGTGCCATGCTCTGTGTCTGTGACAACTACAGTCAAAGAAAAAACCATGCCTTCTTTTTCACCGCACTTTCCTCTCATTGGCTTAAAACCATTTCCCACGGTCACACCTCTGCCCCGCTCCTGAGTTAGAGACTTTTCATCACCCTGCTTGATCCTAGTGCAGCCCCCTTCCCTGCCCCAAAGGGTAGGGGAAAGCCGAAGCCTACCGATGCCAACAAACCCACCACCCTACCTACTGGGTCCTGCTACTCTGTGCTTGCCACTGGAGAAGGGACCCTTTCTACGATTTTAGCCCCTCTGGGCCCTTCCTCACTTAAGTGACCATGAAGCAATACCACCTATTCCAGCCTTTCTTCCCTCCCCCACAAGTTGACTGACGGTGCCCCTCCTGATTCAGGCTACCCGCAGGGTCTGTTTGTCAAGGTTGCCCTTGACTCAGGGATGGTGATACTCAACACCAAACTGGAGATCCTAGTGTTTCTCAAGATGCTAGACATGGTCAAGACTGACCACCGGAGACAGTTTGATACCCTAAATCAGGCTGCTAGCGACCTCACATAGGAGTAGGACTTAGTTCACTCTTTGGAACTGTGAACTGCCCCCACCTCAGCAGCTACTTCTGCTCCACGGCCTCAGGAGTCTACCTCCCGCCCCCCTGCCCCACTTTCCACTCCCTCTACAAATTCTATTCATTATGTTGGTGCCCCTTCTTGGGCAACGCTGGTGAAGAAGGGAAAGAAGAAGAGTTCTCCCCCCACGAAGCCTGCTGCCAAGGCAAACTCCACCCAGCCAACCCCCCCTTTACAGCCAAAGAAGGGCCTTACCATGAGAGAGCAGAGGTTGATCCTCAAGAGAGATGGATCCCCCCTCATACTCATGGCCTTGAAGCTCAGAGACGCAATCAATCTGGCTCTCTCCACCTATGTTCAGACTGTGTCCCTTGCTGGCGGCAATATCATCCTAACCACTATGGATTCAGTAAAAGCTACCTTGCTTAACAGCAAGGCATCTGCCTTTCTTTACCTATTCTCTGGTACTACCACCATTCATCTGGATACGCCTGTCACTCAAATTATAGTGCATGGCCTCCCCACCTCTCAATCCCTAGCAGTTATAGCTGCTGAGCTCACCACATTCAATTCAGGCCTCGCCCTCACACAGCAGCCATGGTGGCTCACCTCAGATGACTCTCGCAGTGGGAAAGCTGCTTCCTCCATCATCATCTCCATCACTGGCCCCAAAGCACCTTTCTTTGTTGACAGACGGCTGTTGGCATTTTCCACTATATTCAGTTTTAAGCATGGGCTATGCTTTAACTCTATCACCCTATGTTCCAAGTGCCAGTCATTCGGTAATCATCACAATCAGTGTATCAACCCCCCTGCCTGTCGTTTGTGTACTCTCTGTCACTTTACTGTAGATCACTCTAGCCCACCACTACTTGTTGAATCCACAGCCATCCGTGCTGTAACTCCACTCCTTGGTGTGTTAACTGAGATGCCTCTCATAATTCCTACTCCGCCGACTGCCACTCCCCCCCCTGATGACACCTAGGTGATTGCGAGGAGGATGAGGAGGAAGTTGTGATGGTTGGATCCTGATACCCTGCACCTACTAGTGCCAGTTGTTTCTTTACCCTTTGGCTTGCACTCTACTGCCCTTTACTTGTTTTGATTGCCTTGCTGTGGGTTGGTTTCATATCTCAGCTACTGACCTGCTAACACATGTTGGTTTACCCTATACTTTCTTGATTTCCTTCAAGGCCCGATACCTTTTGTAACATTTACTCTCTGCTTTCCTAGGTTGTTTGTTGTGAATAGCTGGGGGCTTATACTGGTTGTTGTTTTACTACTGATGTCGCCTGACAGTTGATTTGACTGCGATCATTTGGGGAGCTGTACTTGGTTGTTAGTCACGCAGCAGTGCGGAGAATTTTATTTTCCTGCTTTAGTGGAGCTCAACTCATGACATTTGATTTTAGATTTTTTATTTATATATGTATTTAGAATTAAGGTTTTTTGTACGCCATATTGCGAGCTTCGTGCACGGTTTTGTACTATAAACAATAATCGTATAATAAAAGAAAAGTGAGAAAAAAAAGAAACAAAGAAGGTACAAGAATGTGCCCTACTCTGTGTCCGTTACTACTACAGTCAAAGAAAAACCACACCTTTTTTTTCGCCAAGCCTTCCTATTATTGGACGAAAAAACCTTTTCTCACTTCCTCTCCTCTGCCCCGCTCCCAGGTTAGAGACTTTTATTACTCTCAATAGACCCTAGTGGAGCGACCTTCCCTGTCTGAAATGGTAGAGGAGAGAAGAAGCCTACTGAACCTAGCAAACCCACCAACCCACCTACAGGGTCCCACTACTCTGTGCTTGCCACTAGAGAAGTGACCCTTTTCCCCATTTTTGCTCCTCCGTGCCCCTCCTCACTTCAGAGAACATGAAGCAACACCACTGATAGCGGCCATCCTTCCTTCCCTCATGAGGCGACTACCGTTGCGCCTCAAGATTCAGGCTAGTTTCAGAGTCTGTTTGTCAAGGTTGCCCTTAATGCCGGGATGCAGATGCTTGACTCCACAATGGAGAGATGCTTGTATTTATCAAGATGCTCGACATGATGAGGACCAACAATAGGAGAAAGTTTGATACCCAGAGTCAGGCTGTTAGCGACCTCACCACGGAGCTGGACTCAGTCTACTCTTCTGTACAGCGACTTGCCTCCACCTCAGCAGCTGTTCCTACTTCCCAGCCTGAGCAGTCTACCTCCCGCCCCCCTGCTCCACTTCCCACTTCCTCTGCCCCTCCTGTTCTAGCCATTGGTGCCCCTTCTTGGGCCACTGTGGTGAAGAAGGGAAAGAAGAAGGGTTCCCCCTCAAGGAAGCCTGCTGTCAAGACGGCCTCCACTCAGCCAACCCCCCCTTCACAGTGAAACAAAGGCCTTCGCATGAGAGACGGGAGGTTGATTCTGGAGAGAGATGGATCCCCCTTCACACCCACACACGGGGAGCTCAGAGATGCAATCAATCTGGCTCTCACCTCGACCTATGTTGAGAGTATGTCCCTTGCTGGCAGCAATGTCACCCAAACCACTATGGACTGAGTATAGGCTACCTCGCTTAACAGCAAGGCATCTGCCTTCCTTCACATGATCTCTGGCACTACCACCGTCTATCTGGACATGCCTGCTACTCAGATTATAGTGCATGGCCTCCCCACCTCTCAACCCCTAGCAGTTATCACTGCTGAGCTCACCACTTTCAACTCTGGCCTCGCTCTCACACAACAGCCTAGATGGCTCACCTCAGATGGCTCTTGCATTGGAAAACTTGCTTCTTCCATTGTCATCTCCATCACCAGCCTCCAAGTACACCTCTTTGTTAAGAGATGGTTGTCGGCCGTTTCAACTAAATTCAGATCTCAGCATTACCTACGCTTCCACTCTTTCACCCAATATTCCAAGTGCCAGTCATTCGGTTACCATCAAAACAAGTATATCAACTTTCCTGCCTCCCACTGGAGTACTCTCTCTCCTCTAACTGGGAATCATTCCTGCCCCACTGCTACTGGTCGAATCCGTGACCATCCGTGCTATCACTCCACTCCTAGGTGTCTTAACTGTGATGGCTCTCATGATTCCAAATCCCAGTCTGCCCCTCCGACCCTAAACGAAAGCTAGGTGATTTCAAGGCTGATGAGGAGGAGGTTGCAATGGTTGGAACCTGATACCCTGCACCTATTGGTACCGCTTATTTCTTTACCTGCTATCTTGCACCCTTCTGCCCTTTACGTGTTTTAACTGCCTTGCTCTGTGTTGGTTTTATATCTCAGGTACTGACCTGCTAAGGGGTGATGGTTTACCCTGTACCTTCTTGATTTGCTGGACAGCCTGATACATTTTGTAACCTTTACTTTGTGTTTCCGGTGGTTGTTTGTTGGTGAATGGCTGGGGGCCTTTACTGGTTGGTGGTTTTCTACTGATGTCGCCTGATGGTAGATTTGATATTGATTGTTTGGGCAGCTATACTTGGTTGTTAGTCACCATGTGGTATGGAGGATTTTATTTTCCTGCTTTGGTGGAGATCTACTTGTGATCTTTGATTTTTGTTTTTTCATTTGTATATGCGTTTGGAATTAAGGTATTTTGTATACCATAGTGCGAACTACATGCCCAGTTTTGTACTATAAACCATAATCATATGATAAAAATGAAAAAAGAAGATAGTTACAAGAATATGCATGTAGCATAAGCTATGGCAACAAGAAAACCTTAATTCCAAACTAACAAACAAAAGAAACCATAAACCCAAATCCCCAAAAACAACAAATCTGTCATAAGCACCTCAAATAGTTACCTCTAAAATCAGTGAAGAAATCAACAAACTCTACACGCAATATTACGAAGGAAACTCATCAGCAATGTATATAAATCAAAGCAGAGCAGCTGTCATGGTTGCGTGGCAGATAGTGGAAGGAGACATTTGTGGCAGGTAGTAGAAGGAGACGTTTGTGACAGGTAAGGGAAGGAGATGTTTAACCATGACGAAGACATTCGTCATGAGGTTTTAGTTTGATTTACTTTCACGCACATGACCTATTAAGAGGTCATGGGAGCAGCGCACGAGGCCAAGAGGGCTGCGCAGTTTGATTTAATTTCACGCACATGACCTATTAAGATGTCATGGGGGCAGCGCACAAGGCCAAGGAGATTGCGCAGTTTGATTTACTTTCACGCACATGATCTATTAAGAGGTCATGGGGGCAGCGCACGAGGCCAAGGGAGCTGCGCAATTTGATTTACTTTCACCCATATGACCTATTAAGAGGTCAGGTGGTTTACACACATGACCAATGATGCGGTCATATGATGTTTTTCATGAGTCACGATTATGACTCCTAGTTGTTTTGATTTATAAGCGGGTTGAGTGAAGGACTATAAAAGAAGGCTGGTAGAGCCTGGTAGTTAGTTCTTCATGCAACCACCTATTATACTTTCTTACCTATACTATTAAGAATAGATTCTATTCTACCACTTCGAGAATTCTACTACAATACGACTTGATTATTAGCGTTCAAGAAAGGAACGTAGACCACGGTCTAAGAATAATAATCAAGGTCTTGGTAAAGAGAAGAAGCGAAGTAAAGGAACACTAAGGAAGAGAAGTATCGCACTATTATAAAGAGACTAACAGAGAGCTGTTGCCTGTCGCAGGGTACATATTGATAACAGGAGATAGGTAGGATACATAACATTTGGTTGCGTCTCAAAAGCGATACCCAACAACAACATGGAGGCAGAACAGACAGGAGAAGGGACAGGGACGACCCCGGCCCCACCAGTACCATTGAATGTGCCGAGCATGATGGGAGAACAACTGGAATACATAGTAGCAAGACTCAGGCCTGCACGAACGACGGAAGAACTCAGATTGAGGAACCCCGACGCCTTCGACCAAGAACTAACCAGACTCAGAGGATTCCTGGTACAGCTTAAACTGTACTATGAGGCCAAAGAATAGACGAGCGAACACGACGACAAGAAGATCAGATGCACAAAAACTCTGCTCAGAGGTACAGCAGAGAAATGGATCACGCAAATCATGGAAGGGACCACCCCTAAGGAGTGGCATGAATGGGAAGAGTTCAAGAGAGATCTCAGAGCTCAGTTTGAGGACAAAGACAAACAACAGGGAGAAAGGAACCCGATAGAGAAAATGGTTCAAGGAAAGAATACAGTCATCGAGTTCTGGCACAACATATAGTTGTTGGCCCCGGACGCCGAATACAATACGCATACCCTACGACGACAACTCTTAAGGGGGGTCCATGAAGAACTGCAGGAAGCATGGACCAAGTCAGACAGAGTTGTCAACGCGACCGAAGAACTGGCCCAGTGGTTCGCGGAGCTTGAGAATAGGAAGAACCAAGGACGAAGCAACCGAGAGAGACCGGCCCGCGAACAAAATGGACCACCAAGGGCCCTAACGACCAATCAAGGAGGAGAGGCAATGGACCTTGACGCAATAAGAGGAACAACCTAACGATTCCAGAGACCAGGACAGAGGTTCAGACGAGCCTGGAAACCAATACGGCCGAACCTGCCAAAGATAACATTGGAAGAGTTTCAAAAGCACAGGGACAGCAATTTGTGCTTCTACTGGGAAAGGCAGGACATCGAGCAATCGAATGTCCGGACAAGAATGCCAAGATTCGAGAAATGGGAGGCTGACTATCGGAAGAAATGGGGGAGGCTTTAAACGACAACAGTCCCCAGTAACGAGTGGTCTGAGGGACGACCAGCACGAAAAGCCCACTAGGACTATAGGAATATCGACGGCAAGGGACTACAAGGCACAAATCAACAAAACGGATAACAACGACGACGAATTGGATCAACTGATGATAAAAATCAAAATACTCACAAAAAGCGGGATTACCGAAACCAACGCAATGCTCGATTCGGGAGCGACGGAGGACTTTATTGATAGAAAATTCTGCAATACCCACAGGATACCCCTCACGAAAATCGACAAACCAAGGAACATCTATGTGGTTAATGGGGAAAAGAGCAAGGCGGGCCCCATTACCCATGTAGCCAAAGTGGCCATGGAAACGGGATCTCATCAGGAAACGATAACATTACAAGTAGCAAATATGGTCAAACATACTGCTATCCTGGGGATACCATAGCTAAGAAAACACAACCAGAATATCGATTGGGAAAAAAGACAGATCGACTTTGAAAGCGAGAGGTGTACCCAGGTATGCCTAAACGAATCACCAAAAATCAACGCAGTCCTGACAGGACTGGCCAGATGGGAAAAGGAATACAGTCGGATCACGGAGACAAAAAGCGAAAAAGAGGATATCCGAATCCAACGATTGGATCCCGAGGCAAAGATACCTACCAAAGGGTTGAAGGGAGCAGCTGGACATGACCTGTACAGCATCCAAGAGGAAATCATCCGGGCCAAATGGCAAGCGATGATAAACACAGGAATAGCGATCAAACTACCGGATAGCACCTATGGACGAATTGCCCCACGAAGTGGATTAGCGACCAAGCATGGCCTAACCACAGGTGCGGGGGTAATAGATGCAGACTATCACGGAGAAAACAAGGTTCTCTTGATAAACCTGAAAGAAGAAGACAACGAAGTCAAAAAAGGAGATCGGATCAAACAGTAGATTGTCGAAAGAATCGACAATAGAGGACTACGAGAAGTAGCCGCCCTCGACGAAACAAGAAGACAAGATCGTGGATTTGGAAGCAACGGAAACAACACCCTACAAGAAACCGGAGAACGACGCGTCGATATCAACTTTATATCAGCTAAGACTTTCGGAAAGCTATATCGAAAAGGAGAACAAACCGGTGTTCTCAAATGGGGTCAAAAAGAAGAAGGAGTGACAATTGCGGAAACCTCGACGATCAGTACCAGGTTAGCAGTACGACAAGAAGCAATGAAAAAGAAAGTGACTCTAAGACAGCTGGTACCAAGCGAATACAATGACTTCTTAGACATGTTCGAAGAAGGAGAAGGACGGACTTGCCAGAGCACAGAGAGGAAGACCACAGGATCGACCTAGTGGGCAGAGCACCATTCATGAAACTTTACTCCATGAGAGAAGAAGAGTTGAAGGCTCTCCGAGATTACCTTTAGCAGAATCTGGTGAGAGGATGGATACGGCCATCCTCGTCAGCAGCAGGAGCACCAATATTATTGTTCAAGAAAAAGGTCGGAAAGCTCAGACTATGCGTGGATTTTCGAGGACTGAACGCAGTCACCAAGGAGGACCGATATCCACTACCGCTGATCGACGAAGCATTGGATAGATTGGGGAACGCCCAGTACTACACGAAACCAGACATCAAGGACACCTACCACAACATCAGAATATTTGAAGGAGATGAATGGAAGAGGGCATTTCGAACACGATATGGGCTATACAAATACCTGGTAATGCCTTTCGGACTGTCCAACACACCGGCAACATTCCAAAGATGGATCAACACCAAACTCAGCATGTTCTTGGATATATGCTGTATCGTCTACTTAGACGATATCCTCATCTATTCAAAAACGATGGAACAACACCGGAAAGACATACGAAACGTTATGCAGGTACTAAGGGAAGCAAAGATCAAACTAAAGCCAACGAAATGCTAATTCCATCAACAGGAAACCGAATATTTTGGGTTTGTCATCAACCTTGATGGAATATGAACCGACCCAGTCAAGACAGTAGCAATCGACCACTGGAAATCACCAAAGAGCATAAAAGGAGTACAAAGCTTCTTGGGCTTTTGCAACTGTTATCGCCGATTCAACGAAAGATTCAGCAGAGTGGCGAAACCACTATACGAAACAACGAAAAAGATATCAAATGGAACTGGACGGACAAGCAGCAAACAGCATTCGACACATTAAGGAACAAACTCACCAGGGCACCAATACTGCGACGCTTCGATCCGAAACTACGGATCATGATCGAAACGGACGCATCGAATTACGTCTGCTCGGGGATCCTATCGCAGTTAGGTAACAACAAACTATGGCGCCCTGTGGCATTCCCATCGAAGACGATAACCAAAGCCAAATGCAACTATGACATCCACGATAAGGAACTATTGACGATAGTTCAGGCACTTAAGGCATGGAGAAAATACGCACTGGGAAACGAACACGATATTACGGTGGTAACCAACTACAAAAACCTCCTCGCCTTCACCACCACCAAAGAACTCAATCAATGATAAACAAGATGGAGCGAAACCCTATCGCAATGTCATATTAAGATTGAGTACCGACCTGGAAAACAAGGAGGACAACCAGACGCCCTTACCAGGAGACAAGAAGACCTACCAACCAAGGAGGACGAGAGGATCCAAAAGAGAAAAAGGATTCTTTTACCAAAGGAAAGATCCTTCAAAGACGAGAAGGAAAGTGAAAGAAACGAATCCATCAACGAGATGGAAACAGCAATATTATCCAATGATGACCATACAGAATGGATACGAAATACGATGGAGAAGGATACCGAAATACAAGCAATCAGGAAAGCTTTAAACGAAAAGCAAGAAGAAATGAAGGGGATAACACTCGGGCTATACGAAGAAAAAGAGGGATACCTTTGGTACGACAACAAGATAAGGATTCCGGATGACGAACCTCTACGAACGGAAACGATAAGGAGAAACCATGACATACCACAAGCGGGACATGGCAGAACAGCCAAAACTGCGGAACTGATCAGGAGATCATTCTATTGGCCAACATTAAGAGAGGATGTCAAGAGATATGTCAGGAACTGCGAGATTTGCCAGAGGACGAAGGCAGTACGTCACACGCCATGCGGATTGCTAAAACCTATCGAACCACATGGAAGACCATGGGAATCTATTGCTATGGATTTCGTAACAGGGCTTCCGGAATTGAAAGGTTATGACGCAATATAGGTCATTATTGATCGCCTGACCAAGATGGCCCACTTCATACCCCGCAGAATGGACATGGACACACAACAATTCTTTCACCTCTTCAAGGACCAGGTATTCAGAATCCATGGACTACCGAAAGATATTATATCAGACAGAGGATCACTATTCATGGCAAATATCTGGAAAGAAATCACAAGACAATGGCACATCAAAAGGAAACTCAGCATGGCATTCCACCCGCAAACAGACGGACAAACAGAAAGGACGAATGCTATATTGGAACAATATCTATGGGCATACACCAATTATCAGCAGGACGACGGAGCCGATATGCTAGCAACTGCCGAGTTCGCATACAACAATGGAAAACAAGAAACGACCAAGACGACAAGCTTCTTTGCGAACTATGGATACGATCCAATATACAAACCGGGAAAATACGACATACCCGCACACTCAATCGAAACAAAAAATATGCAACAATTGCATGACATATTACGAGAAGAAATATGCCATGCACAAGAAAAATAGAAGCAATACGCCGATCACCACCGAAAGCCTGATCCCAACCTCCAAGTCAATGACAAGGTGTGGTTGATACTAAGGAACATACAGACCACCCAACCAGCGAGGAAACTGGACTACAAAAAATTAGGACTATTCAGAATCATCTAACGCATCGGACTGAGAGCATATAAGCTCGACCTTCCACGCTTGATGAACAACACTCATACTATATTCCACATCAGTCTCTACGAACCCTACTAAGACAACGCCTTCGCATCACAAAAGAAACTTCCTCCGCCACCTAACGAGATCGAGGGCGAGGATGAATACGAACTTGAGAAAATCATTAACTCAAGACTACACTACAACAAACTCCAATACCGAGCCAAGTGGACAGGCTACTTGGAAGAACACGATCAAGAGTGGTACCCAGCCACTAACTTCGCCAACGCTCAAGATGCCATCCAACAATTCCACCAAAACTATCCCGCCAAGCCCAGACTTCTGCCCGATGGAAGACAGGGTTTAGATCAAGGAAGAAGTCACCGACGAAGATTGGGTCCAACTAGTAGACCTACCGATCAGGAAAACGAAGGAAACGGAAGTCGAGAAAGCACACAAGTGTCTGTCGTGGACACGGTGCTACGACGACGAGTGCCCCACCCACTACACGGAGAAGATGGGAACAAATTACTTTCCCAAGAAAAGGGACAGGACACCACCGGTGTCGCCTCCGCTGGGCGACAAGAACAAGATTCCTGGGACGAAATCTACTGGGAGGGGGGCCAAAAAATCCAAGAAAGTCACCTTGGAACAGGACCCCGCACCATCGTCAATCTCGTCGGCAACAGGGGAGGATATGGTGGAAAGCCAGCAGAGGGAGCAGATCACGATCAACGAACAAAAGACAACGGCAGAAGTAGAGAAAGGACTCTACAAAGGCCAGGCTTCGATGTGGGCGCAGAAGGCAAGGGAATGGGAGAAAAAGAACGTGCAGCTGGCAAGAGCGGTGACGGATCAACAGGTCAGGGCAAGTTTGGCAGAATACAAAGTTAGGAAAATGGACTCCCAACTGAAGAGGAAGGATGCGAGGATCCGAAGGTTGGAAACCCTTCAAAAAGAGAGCAAGAATTAGATGCGTTGGGTAGGACGCAATATCCTGCAGGCGGCGGGAAACGAATAGGAGGATGAGTTCCCAATGGCCTAATGGAACTTAGGCCGTGGGGAGCGGGGAACTATTGTCACGGTTGCGTGGCAGATAGTGCAAGGAGACGTTTGTGGCAGGTAGTGGAAGGAGATGTTTCACCAAGATGAAGTTATTCGTCATGGGGTTTTAGTTTGATTTACTTTCACACACATGACCTATTAAGAGGTCATGGGGGCAGCGCACGAGGCCAAGGAGGCTGCGCAGTTTGATTTACTTTCACGCACATGACCTATTAAGAGGTCAGGTGGTTTACACACATGACCAATGATGCGGTCATATGATATTTTTCATGACTCACGATTATCACTCATAGTTGTTTTGATTTATAAGCGGGTTGAGTGAAGGACTATAAAAGGAGGCTGGTAGAGCCTGGTAGTTAGTTCTTCATGCAACCACCTATTATACTTTCTTACCTATACTATTAAGAATAGATTCTATCCTACCACTACGAGAATTCTACCACGATATGACTTGATTATTAGCGTTCAAGAAAGGAACATAGACCACGGTCTAAGAATAATAATCAAGGTCTTGGTAAAGAGAAGAAGCGAAGTAACGGGACACTAAGGAAGTGAAGTATAGCACTATTATAAAGAGACTAACAGAGAGCTGTTGCCTGTCGCAGGGTACATATTGATAACAGGAGATAGGTAGGATACCTAACAGCAGCGCAGAAAGCCGATCCCACGTGAAGTGCTGAAAGCGGTCTGCTTGGCCGGATAGGATGGGGAAATCCTGTGCATGTAGTGCAGATATAGTTGGTAAGGCCAATAATGGTTGGAAGTGAGGACTAGATAGGGGAGCTTGGGCCAATGTAGGAGACTCCATGAAGGTAGAGCAACCTCTTATCAGCCATAGCCCAGCAGTGAAAGATTGTGGGGGTGAACATCTCATCGTCATCCTCACAGAATGTGCATATGGAGGACGACTGGGGTTCATCCCTAGAGTGGTGCACAGCCAGGTAGCTTTTCCCAGCCCATCCTAGCTGTATTCGCCCTGCTGTGAAGCGGTCAAGTCCCATCAAGGCGTGAGGTCTGCCCATATGCTTGTATGGGTAGTAGCAGGGAGGTGGGGCCTGGTGTAGCCAGTTGGCGAGGAGTATTTCCCTCAGTGAGTCCTTGAGGAACTTGTAATCTGCCAGGGTGGAAGGCATGGGAGATAGCCCAAGTTCTAAGGCCAGGTATGTGGGTGGGAAGGTTCTAGTCTGTCATAGTATCGGTAGCAGGAGATGCGCCTGCGAGTCAATCTACAAGTCTCTTCTCACAGGCTGTTCGGCCTTATATTGGCCCCCGCACGGTGAAATATAGTTCGGTTTCCTCCCTTTAAGCAGTCTCTGGTTCTCAGATCTCTCTGGGTAGGAGGTATAGGAGGGGAGATCTGGGGGGAGCTGGGCTGACACCAGGTTGTAGGCAGGGAAAGAGCAGGCCAAACATCACTCCACCATCCTTTAGCGGTGAGAGATCAACAAAGCAGGAGGCGGGAGGTAGGCCTCGTTGGCGAGGATGGTTGTGAGGGTCGATGTGAAGCAGTTTGTGATCTACTACATTACTTTGTTCCACAATACTGACATCTTGTCCATGGTGGCCAATGTTGTTGCGAGTAGGTCAGCTCCATATGTAAGGATGGGGACGATGAGGCCGATAGCGAGTCTATGGCACATGTGGGGGGCATTCCAATCCCAGGAAGAGCGAGCTTCCTAATAGCAGAGAAGGCCCATGAGGCCAGTGTGAGTCATTTGGTGAAGTGGGTGGTGGTTTCTAAGATTAGGGTGAACCAGTATCCCAGTCATCTGAGATAGGAGGAGGGTGTAAAGAGCGAGCATTTAAGAGCTATAGGTTGGTTAGAGACTGGGGACCTGTCCTTAGGCATCCTTGCGTGAATCAGTTCCATCGTAGGGATTGAAAAGGAAACTCCAATCCTTGCTGCCTTGCGTTGAAGTAGAGTAAAAACATATTGAAGATACCTAACATTCCCCCTGTAAGAAGTAGTAGAAACCATAATTGAAAAATTATCAACATAAGAAAAAATCACCTCCCAGTGTATGGAAATATGGAATTCAGAAACGTAAATCACAAATAACAAAGAAGCGACAGGCGGCCCTTGGGGGGTGGCGACCTGAACAGGGGTAAAGACTTCAGGAGCCCCTTGAAATAACCAGCGACCTGAGTGGTCTGTAAGAAAGGATTAAACCCCCGCAACTAAATACTTCAGGGTGTTTTTAGCCCTGTGTTTAGCTGTGAGGAGGTTAGAGGAGATATTATTGAAGCCTCCCTTTATGTTCAGAACTAGAGAGGAGGCGTTGGATAAGGGGTTTTGTCGTGCCCTAACTTCATAGGTTACGGCCACCATGTGATCACGGGTTGAGAGGCCAGCAAGCGAGCCGTGTTGATTGGAGTTCAGAAGCGCTACGTCACAGGCTATGAGGGAGAGACAGGGGCTACTATCCTTTCTAGTATCTGTGAAAAGGTCTCAAGTAATACAATTATTTGAAGTAATGCGAGGATGAAGAAGTCTGTTTTGCCAGGCGTGGGGAGGACCACCCCCTTAGCCGTTTTGAGGCTTTTTGAATGATATCCGCAGGTGAGAAGGGGGGCGAGGACAGATGTAAGCAAAGATGGGTTGATGGCATGAACTTTCCATCAGACCCCATATGGGATCTGGTCCAGGCCAGTGACTGAGGTATTTGTGGACTTATTGAGGACAGAAGAGATTTTATTTAGGGTGAGTGGAGGATGTGTGGGATCGAAGCAAGGGTAAACTACCGACTGTACCAGCGGTTTCAGTGGGAAGAAGTAGCCTAGTAGAGCTGCATTAATTTGGGCCAGTGAGCTTGCACACAGCAAGTCAGGAAACTGATCTTCTTCCCTTCCCATGACTGCCTTCTTGGCTTTCCACGCTGATTGTGGCCTTACCCCGGCCAGGAATTCCTTCTATTACCAAATTATTATTATTATTATTTTTTCTTTTTTTCTTTTTTTCTATCATTTTTATTTGGTATTAAGGAACAAGGTCACATCAGCGCAAGCTATGTAGACCTAAACCTCTACCCCTGTCCCGGCTCAGAAAGGCTGAAGAAAAACCGTCATACCAGAAGGCAAGTCGGTATAAAAAACTCCTCCAAACCACAACTGCTACAGTATACATGAACCCAAGACCTCCACAGACGCACAACATGAGAGAAATCCCAAAACCCCAACAGTGAGCCAACTAAAACAACAGAAAGAAACCTCAAACTAATGAAAACCCATAAACCGAACCCTAAGGAACACAATGTGGCCTAAGCTAGTGAGATATACTGAGTTCGCTATCACAGAACCGGCCCTGAGCACTAAAGCAGGAAATTGTCCCCTACGCCCAGTAGGCTTGGCAACAGGGCCAAGGGAAACAAAAGCAAGAGGAACCTGGCCAAAGTAGGAGGAAGGTGTGTGGCACGGCCCAAGAACCCCCAAGGTCCGACGGAATACCAGACCAGTTGGGGAGGCTAGCAGCCGAAGTGCTGACCAGGAAGAGGTGGTAGTAAAGTACCCGCTAGGGGGAGTAGTACTGGTCCGAGACCAGCAGGAAGTGTAGTGGGCAGTAAGGTACCAGCTAAGGTCGGGGGATAGCCGTAGGGTACCGTCCTGTGGTAGCAGTAGGGTGCCAGCCAATCGTACTGAGAAAGTGTGGAGGAGGGGTAGATCCAAGCATCAAAACAACTATCAGAATCATATTCATGTCTTGCTAGGCAGTCTCCAGCAAGCCCTAGACAAAGCCAGTAGTTTTACCACATTTCTCATGTAGTCCCTTGTTCTACAAGAGATAGTATCACTATAGTCGATGGGATACCACCTGCAGAAGCAATGGGTGAGGAAGGAGGTTGGCATAATTGAGCGTAGCCTGTTGAGGAGACCCGACAGAACTTCCCACATTCTTTAAAGGAGGGATACAGGAATCCATCGTAAACAGGTACCGCAAACCGTAGTCCCAGCCATCTGTTGCAATGAAAAGAGAGAAACCCGACTGTACTGATGCTAAGCGAGGCCTAGCAAAAGCAGAGTAAGTGAGGTACCTAGCATCGTGAGATGCTGGAAGATGAGGATGGGGTATTTCCAAAGGGTAAACCTCAAAGGGAGAATGCAGTAGAGATGGACCTGAAGTCCAAGAGGATGGATAGCGATAGCCTACACCCCTTTCAAGAGGAGGGTGCAGACTGAAAAAGTGGTGATAGTTTGGTGTGGTGTTGAGTTTATCCCAATTAGGAAGTAAATTTCAATCACCGGAGGTGTAGCGGAGATGGAGGATGATCACCAAATTATTATTCTTATTATTATTGTATATCATTATGCTTACTGAGTGGCACAAGGTATGAAGCTAACTAACATAGAAAAAATATACGCAGGAAGCGCGTCAATCAGATATCCCGTCTTAGATAGAAAGGTAGCAGCATTTTTTCAGCCAGCTCATCAGCCATACTAACAAGAAGGAAATCCTCCAACCTACCTAATGCCTAACAAAAAAGCAGGAAACCACAGTAATAACCCTAAACAGCCCGGTTCCTGCTCTCAGTTGCCACTTAGTGTGCTTTAAGGTATGTGGGACATTCACTAGAATTGGCCAGGTGTGAATTGCCAGAGTTCACTCATTGGACGGAGGTATAGGGACAGGCTTTGCCCTTTGTAGGGTAAGCTGATCTGTCACAGGTATGGAGGTGGGCTGGGTATTCCAGATAGCAAATGCTGCAATGTTGGGTGCCGGTACACTAGAAGGAGTGGTGGCCAAAGGCCAGGCATTTGGTGTATTGGGTGCCAGAGCTAAAGGACAAGTAGCATTACACTTTGAACTTCCTCCCAAGTAGTGAGAGGCCTCTGCTGCAGGCCTTATCAGGAGAGTCTTTGCTTGCAATAGTGGAGACCATGGCTGATGCTTCTTTGTCTTGACATTAGGCTAGGGTGGTGAGCCATCTAAGAGGGTATGGGAGGTGAGTGCCTGGGTTGAACTCTTCAATCTCAGACTGAATGCGGTAGAGGTTTGAGCGGGGGGGAACACTAGGAAGAATGACCTTGCGCCAGATTTTGTCTTTTCTGAGGCCAATGGCTGCTGAAATCGTGGCTTTGATTGATTCCTCAATGGCCAAACAATGTACTTTGAGAACAGAGGTGGCAAGTGTATTATGCTTTATAAGGATGAGGAAGTTGGGGCTTGTAGTGAACTCAACCCTTGCAATAAGAGACTCATTAATTGCCTTATTGATTGCATTGTAAATGGTGAGATGATTGGTAGTATCATGTAAATTAGAGCCATATCTTGCAATGACAATAGTATGGTCACATTTAATCAAAACAGCTGAGAAAGGTATTTTGGCCCCCAGAGTGTTAGAGGGTTTGGCTGGGACTGCTCTGGAAGCTTTCTGGGCCCAGGGCTGGGGTAGTGGGGTGTGAGTAGGGTAGTTGGTTGTGGTGGGAGAGGGTTGTTGGTGCTGAAATTGGTATTGCAGGTATTCAACTTGAGAGGTGAGGTGTGTAACTTGATCTAGAAGCATTTGGATATCTGTAATATGGCAGTTCTGAACCACTATCAGGTATTCCTGGAGAGGCTGAAAGGCTTCTTCAAGTTCTCTGGTACTGATAGTAAACCCAAGGTTGGTGTTGAAAATGTTTTCAGTCAAATGCCTTGTTGAGAATGTGGGGACGGCAGGGTAATCTTCCGCAGAAGTAGTAGAGGCAGGAGCAGGCACTATTTGAACTGGTGAGCCTGGATCTTCCTCCATATAGGTGTCGCCAGGTAAGGCTGGGGTTGGAGATGGTGCTGGTAGGTTGAAGGGGGCTGCAAAGGGGTTTGCACTACTCCTCCCTCTGCTCCTACATCTATTAGACATCAGAGAGTCAGGAAACGGGACTCAGTTGATAAAGGTAATAAAACGCAAATAAGGGAAGATGATTTGTGGTTGCAAAGTCTTTAAAGTGAGGGGCTGAAGTGGGGATAAAAGGTGTTGGGCCAATCAGGTGAAAGCTCGGCGCAAAATTTGCTCTGATTTTTTCTTTAGCTGTAGTTGTAACAGCAATGGAGTCTAACATCTCCAAATGAATACCTGTGACGCCACCAACGATTTATTAAATTTTTCAAACCTTTTAGAGGAGAAAGTGAACATTGGCAAGCAGTATCAGGCAAAGTACCCATAGGCAAAATGTTAGGATCAAATCCAGCCAACAAAGCTTATAAGGCAATAGTGGAAATACTAAAACTTCCGAAAGGACCAAAACTGATTCTGGAAGGAAAACCAATAGATACTAGGCCTGATGTCTCCGACGACCTGAGTTCAGTCCAGTTTGTACACATCATCTCATCAGGCAATGCCCCTCATGTCAGTCAATCTCTGTCACTTACCACAGGATTTCAAAGGACAGCAGACATTCCCACATGACCATGATCATTCAGTATATCTAGTATGCACTGGATATCAAGGTCAGGGATCCCTAAACTAGTTAAAGCGTATGAGGCGAACATAAATAATTTGGCCAAACACTTAGGGATAACTCTCGTATGAATTCGGCAATATATTGATACCTCTATTGAGTCAGCTAATATTGCCTTGAATAGGCTTAAAGGTGCAACTCAAGAGAATCCACTAAAGTTGATAGAAGTAGAATGGAAACTGGAAGAAGGGCAGGACCACTGCGACAATGAGATAGCTATCTTGTTGATACAATTAACCATGGTAGAGTCAAAGGTGAAGGATATACAAGTAGCTATAATCTATGAGGTGATGGCAAAACTGTCCAAACCAGATTAGTGGCATGAAGTCCACAAAAATATAACTACCCACTTACATGGTAGTCTAAGTTAGCAAGGATAGCAAGACCTTGAACATGACCAAATCAGGGGAAATTTGGTTTCAGAACTCCATAACGAATTCAACCTCTTTCAAGATTAGCCAGTGGAGCGAGATAAAGGTTTCACAGCGTCATTGCTAGACATATACGACGCAATGATGGAGCAACATATGAACATCTGAATATTGGTAAGTGACCAGACCAAGATGGGTGAAGATACTTTGGAATCTATCAAAACCTTCGTAAAAGCTAGAAATGGATTGGTAGATAGAACAATGGAACCTAGAGGACCGGATTCTGCATGACTAGATTCAGTCCCAGAAGAGGAAAGTAATAAGGACTACTATTCTCCAGCAATGTGAAGGGAGAAGGTAAAAGGTAAAGAAGCCGCTAATGCAACCCCCTCAGGTACATGGAGAGGAGATCCAGATGACCCAGGTGATGATGACGATGATAATGCAGGAGACAGGGGGAGAACAGGAGGAAGTCCAAGCTATGGATGGTGAGGATGAACACCGGAACAGTTGGGTATGGCAGAAATGCTTGCTAATACGACAGTGTGTAATGTTAAGCAACTATCGGAACCAACACCATTGATTGAGGCCAAGCCCACCCTGGATATATATCTCTGAATAATACAGTGCACAGATTATTTCTAGAGGAACCTGTGGAACTGCAACAATACTCAAGAACGAGTTATTTGCATGCTGAATCGTACAAAAGGTGACATAGTCCTTCCTTATACCATATAGTATAGGAAGGCTATAGACGGACTTCGGTGCAAACTCCAACAGCCAAAGTTGATTTGCTGGACACTGTTTGAACGTGATATGATCAAATGTTTTGCTTCTGTCGAAGCAGAAAGACAACCCCGTCCAGATATAAAGTTTGTAAAGTATGAAAAGATTATTGAACTGTTTCTACCATTAATGCACAACTTAAACATGAGGGTATGACTGACAGGAGAGTCCTGGAGGAAGGAAGTGGAAAATAAACTTCTAAAACAAATCTACTGCAGGTTGTCAGCACTCAACAATGACACAGATCAAGAATGTAAAGAGTGACTTAGGGCATGCAGTCTATCTGAAGAAGCGTTACTCGTACAAGAAAAGCTTGCAAGAGACTAACCATCCTAGCTGAAGATAGTCCAAGAGGTCAAACAAGATAATTGATGGGGCTCTAAACAAAAGGGGTAAAGGACTAACAAATCTTACGTCACTGGAGGTAAAGCCCTACCACAAAAGGGGAAGTGTGAAGATGAGCTGGAAAGAGGAAAAAAAAAGCTTGCAGGTCTTGCGAACACAAGCCACATAAACCTCGACCTGGCTCATACTGTCATCCCACAAAGTGTTATAGACACGCATCGGCAGGCAAAGAATTGGACACGTTGTGGCAAGCAAAATTGCACCTACTACACATGTTGGGGAGATATCTATATATCAGCAGCAACAGTCTATTCAAGACTGATAAAGATGAGAATTCATCATGCCAGATGGGCTGTTGTAAAGGCTAAATTACAATGCAGAGTTACTACTGTCCATCAACCAGCCTGAACAAATAGGATCTGGGAACTGGCGGACAACGAATAAGTGACCAAGCTTAGTTCACAGGTACTAATGGTACTGGCGTTTCGGTAGTCAGTCTCTATGTAGAACTAGAATCGAAATGGGAATACTGTTTGGCTGAGGTGTATTGCGTACCGACCACGACGGGGATTGGGTAGTCCATGTGCAACTATAGGAGTTGAAACTTGCAATGATCAAAGCAATACAAAGCAAGTCTCATTTTCGAGATCAATGCAAGTAGGGCCTCAGTGAAGAGACCCCACTAGGGTAGTATGAGCTCGAACACAAGGAATGAATATACGGAGTATCTTGACTGACAGAGAGAATAGTTAACATGCCCACATAACTCAGGAGCCAATAGTACAAAGTTCCTTGAGTCACCAAGTAGCCACCCGCTACTCATGTGGAGTAATTTACTATAGTGAAGAAGGAGCACATGGCAATGCAAGATCTACCTAATAATAATACTGAAAGGAAGATAACCGACATGAGCCATTTCACCAATAATACGAGTTCCAGTTGTATTATACTTGTATACGGTCTTATCTTCTGACAAGAGTCTAGGACAGGTATCCACTACTATGGGGCATAGGGCTCCCCTGAGGTAGCTAGATGGATAACCGAAATTCTGAGGGAATTGATCGCTGCAAGTGGGAACCCACAACACTGGAGTAAAATTTCTAATAACTGCCTGAAAATCTGGTTTAAGCCTAGGTCTAGCATAACGCAAGAAGGCATCCAGCCTGAGAACTGGTCTTGCGAAATTGCGTATTGGTAAAATGCTGCTTCGTATGTAGATGAAGATTGTTAGAGCTAATAATTACTAATTTGTGTGAGGAGACCTCAGGGGCTGAACCTACACAGATGTAGTAATGAACATTTTATTACCTACACCCAATACAAATGATGCCTAAATGCAAGAACCAAGAAAAACTAATCTGGACAAAGTATGTGGAATTAGACGCCCCAAAACTCAAACGATACAACTGTCCATAGGGGATCGCTTACCTCTACATATACAATAAGCGATACACAGTTAAAGTCTTATTAGCCTTTGGATCCAACATGTTCCTCATCAATATAGACCCAGTCGAAGACGCCCATGTTCTTATGGTTGAACCCAACAATGCAGTTGATATCATAAGTTTTGATGGCTCATTAGCAGCCTTAAGAGGGAAGTATTATACCCTACCTGTAATGCTAGAAATAGGAAAGAACCAAGGCATTTCTGAAGAGTTGTACGAAGTGGCTAAAGCAGGTCATTTTGGAATGATAATTCCGTTTGGTTGGTGGAATCGTGAACACCCAATATCACATATAGAAGATGCAAATAATTGGACATTCACCATAAAAGATTATGAAGACTGTGTAGAAGAAGATGAAGGGATAGTGGATATGTTCAAATACGATGAATCCGCTACTAGAGATCCTAATACTTGCCGCATTGGATGAATCGGAACTATCGAAAGCGCGGTGAAACTCGAATTGTTACCAAAGGAATACTGGTATTACAAACATTGGTTTGAAGCCCAGACAGTAGAAAAACTAGCCCCAAGATGAACCTTTGACCATGAAATCAAATTGGTTCCTAGATCGACTCCCCCCTGCTGACCAATATTCCCATTATCTGAAAAACAGCTCTAGGCTTTACAGGAATACTTGGAAACCATAATAAAAGAGGCAAAGATTACCGGAAGTCAATCATTGGCAGGAGCGCCTATACTGTTCATTTCTGAACCTGATGGCAGACTGGCCCTAGTTGTGGATTACTAAAATCTGAATAAGATTACAATCCTCAATAAGCATCTCCTTCCATTAATGTCCAAACTACAAGACTGAGTATTCTGCCCCAAGATCTTTACCAAGTTTGACCTTCAAGATAGTTACCACTTGATTAGGATTAAGAAAGGAGATGGGTGGAAGATGGCTTTTGGAACAAGGTAGGGACATTATGAATAAAGGATCATGCCATTCAGATTGGTTAACACTCCAGCAACGTTCTACCATATGATGAACCAAGTATTAAAGGAATAGTTACATGTTAGAGTTGTATGTCACCTTGATGATATCCTCATATATTCGAAGGATGCAAAGGAACATATCAAAGGAGTCAAGAATGTTTTAAAAAGTCTATCAGAGTTTCAATTGGCGGTATCGCCAGAGAAGTTGACCTTCCATGCCAACGAAGTGGAATTCCTAGGCTATATAGTCACGGTTGATGGGGTGTCCATGAGTACTGGAAAGGTGGAATCCATAATAGTTTGGAAACCACCCAAGTCAGTTAGAAATGTACAACTCTTTATTGTATTTGCTAACTTCTACAGACGATTGATGAAAAGCTTTTCAGCTATCCGCAACCTGATAACTGAGATACTACAAGGAAGTCCAAGGCATTTCAAAAGGGGAGTGGAGTAAAATACAGCATTTGATGAACTAAAACACGACTTCACGACAACGCCCATACTCTACCACTTTCCCGAATGAGAAAGAGTGGTAGAGACTGATGCCTGTATTTTCGTACTGGGTTGCGTCTATTCTCAATATTTTGAGAAAAAGCTCCCTCCGATAGCATTCCATTTCCAAAAGTTGAACTCAGCAGAATGCAATTATAAAATCCGTGATAATGAACTACTTGCGATCCTTATTGTATTCAAAAAGCAGAGGCAGTACTTGATTGGGACAGAAAAACTCCTTACAGTCTTCTCCAACCATCAAAACCTTCAGTACTTCCTAACCTTAAAAGCCTGGATTGGCCATGAAATTAAATGTGCTCAGATGTTGGTAGAATACAATTTTCACATTATATATCGACCAGGCAGAAAAGGGAGAAATCCTGGCGCATTAAGCAATCAGCTAGAGTACTGTACAGAGGAGGGAGCTACTCATCACAAACAGACAACTTTGCAACCGGAAGGTTTCTTGATATTGCTAGTAGCGAGGGTAGGCCATGAAGGAGAAGGCGGTGATGGAGAAGAGGATTTGGACTTGGAACCTTGAAGAGGTTGAAAGGAACCCATGATCAGAGTTAAGAAATTGAGCAAAGTGGCATATGTTCAAACAAAGAGTTCAAAAATGGTGACAGGGCATGATCTGTAGGCCATAAAGGATGACAATGTCCCAAAATGTGAATAAGCATTAATAAGGTCTGGGTTAACCGTCGGGCTACCTGAAGGAACATATAGAAGAATTGCTTCAAGAAACTGATTAGTGGTCTGAAGCGAAATATCTAATGGAGCTAGGGTAATCGCTGCTGATTTCACCAGTGAACTCAAGGTTTTAGTATTCAACTATCAAGATATGGACAGCCAGATAAAAATGGGTAACTGTATAGCCCTAACTGGTAGTAGAAAAAATCAATACTTCATATATGATGGAAGTAGATGACTTGGAAGAACCAGGATGCAGAACCACAGGATTGAGAAGCTCCAATATAGCGACAAGATCCTTAATGATAAAAGAACAGGCAAGGAGCATCAGTTACCTGCAGGCATTTCCTAAAGATAACGAACACTGGTACGACATAGCAGAACTACCTGAAAGAGTTCTAATATCACATGCCATTTTCCTGTAAAAAAGTATTAATCGATTTAACAATGATTTCTTAATCGAGATACAGGCAGCGATCGGAACAGATCAAGCTTAGAGATAAGGAAGGGACGAACCTGTTAAATTACGAGATGGAAGAAAGGAGTTTTCCATGGATTGGACCTTAACAGGAAATCTACTATACTGTAAGCAAAGGCTATTTGTACCTAATAGGCAGGGGCTATACATTAAGATTGCTAAAGGACGTCATGACACAAAGATTGCAAGATATTTCGGATAGGAGAAAACCTTGAAAATAATCCTGTGAGACATATATTAGAAAAGACTTACAGATTGGATCAACAACTATGTACAATCCTGCTATGAATGCCAAGATAATAAATCACCTAGATACGGTAAGTATGGACTATTGTAAACCTTGCAAATAGCATACTCAGCATAGGCATCTATCGCAGTAGACTTTATCATACAACTACCAGAGTTGCAAGGATGCACTCAGATTATAGTAGTAGTCGATCGCTTCACAAAAATAGCACACTTCATCAGACTACAAACATCAGCCGCTGCTAAAGATATTACAAACAGGTTCTTAAAGGAAGTTTGGAGGCTATGAGGATAGGTGACTGCATAGCTCAACTGGTGGTAGAAAAAATCTACACCTCAGATGTGATAGAGGTGGAGGACTTAGAAGAAACCAGAGGAAGGACTGAAAGATTTGGAAGCTACAATAGAGCAAAAAGATCCTTGATCGTCAAAGAACAGGAATCTAGGATCAGTTACCTATAGGCATTGGCTAAAGACAACAAATATTGATACGACATTTCTGAAGTACCAGAAATGGTTGTGATGTCAAACACCATTATCTTACAAAAAGGTATGAAGGAGTTTAATGCTGAATTCTTAAGCGAGAGACAGGCAGCTATCAAGACAGATGCAACTTGGAGGCAAGGAAGGGAAGAACTCATTGGGCTCCAAGACAATAGAAAGGATTTCCGTAAGGATTAGACCTTAACCGACGAACTACTATATTATAAGCAAGGACTATTTGTACCTGATAGTCAGGCACTATATACCAAGATCACAAAAGGATGTCGCAATGTAAAGGTTGCAGGATATTTTGGACAAGAGAAAATATTAGAAATTATTATGTACAACTTCTACAGGGGAGGTCTAGCGGAATGGATTAATGATTTTGTAAGATCCTACGATTAAAGCCAATATTACAAATTACCTAGACTAGCTCAATATGGATTATGGCAACCACTGCAAATACCCTATGCAGTATGGACATCCATCTTAGTAGACTTTATCACACAACTACCAGAGTTGCAAAGATGTACTCAAATAATGGTTGTAGTTGATCGCTTCACAAGGATAGAATATTTCATTGGACTACAGATATCGGCTACTGTGAAAGATGTCGCAAACATATTCCTAAAAGAGGTTTGGAGGCAGCATGGCCTGCCAACAAAAATCATCAGTGATATGAACTCGAAGTACGTTGGAGAATTCTGGGAATCTCTTTGCAAAGCTCTGAAAATTAGGTAAAGAATGTCAATGGCATACCACTCTCAAACTGATAGACAAATACAATGTACCAATCAAGTACTGGAAGGCGACATAGGAAGTTTTGTCAACTATGATCAGGATGATTGGTATCAGCTATTACCATTAGCAGAGCATACCTGTAACAATTCCGCTATCAATGCTTACGGGATGTTCCTATTTTATGTGAACTACTGATTCCATCTATAAACAGAGTAGATAAAGGAGCGAGAAGCGCAGAATTCAGAAGCAACACTTGATGCAAACTGAATTAAGACGATACATGAACAAGGGAGAGGGTCACTGATAAAGATGCAAGAAGGAATGTCGAAATACTAAGACCGAACAGCTTGACAACAACTGGACTTCAAGATTGGGGATGAAGTAAAGTTAAATGCAAGAAACATTCGCACCCAATGAAAATCAAAGAAGCTAAACCAGAAACTTTACTACCCTTTCCTAATCTTGGAAAAGCGAGGATCAGGAGCCTTCAAGCTTAATATATCCGATTGATTGAACATTTACCCCATCTTCCATATTGCATTACGGGAACTGTATCACGAATCAGTTTATAACAACTGTCTGTAGCCTCCTAGAGTGCCGAAAAACATTGACAGCAATCTGCAATGTGAGGGTGAAAAAATAGTAAAAAGAGAGATACGTTCTTAGAGATAACAGATAGGCAGCCACTATTAAGAAAAGCAGGAACTGTGGTACTTTATGAAATGGCAAGGATGTTCAGAAGATGAGAACATATAGAAGCCATCCACTGGTAGAGCAAATGTGGAGGAAGTTGTAAAGAATTTTCAAAATGAAAATCTGAACATGCTAGGAAGAGCTGAAGTAAGATAGTGAGAAAATAGTTTTCCTACCATGGCCAAGTAAACGCAGTACCTGTTTTGCCCTAATCACACTGAGTATTAAAATGTATTTAGAAAAAAGGTATAAAAAATTATAAGAGCACGCGAGGTGAAGCATGGTATGAGGGAGCTCATGTTCGGCATATGGAAATCTGAGGCAGCAAAGTGCACAGACCTCATGGTAGGGTAACTATGCACAGATCTTCAATTTGCAAAGTGGCTAATGCTTCCCGCCAGCCCCCTTATGGGGCCCGCATGTTATTAGGGAGATTTCGAGAGTTGCGCCCTATAACAAAAAGGTCAAATCAATAAATCCCACTTTATAACACCATATAAGTCGCTGCCATCCGTCTGACCGTGTGCCGTTTGCCAGGCATATGAGAGGAAACCTTTGGCGACATCTGGGAAGTTCAACGGAAGAGGATTGTAGGACGGTTAATTATATAATAGGTGTCAATATTAGGCTTCTTAAACCAAGGCCGGCAAGAGACAGGACGTTGTTTGGCAAAATACTCTAAGACAATGTCCTAATAGTGGAGGCTATAGAGGACATACGGAATCTACCCATACCCTTGTGAGATTAGCTGTATATTGATTGGTCCTAGTAATATGATCCCTCTAAGGAGGCAGGTGGAAAAGAGAAAGCAGGCTCAGAAAGGATAACCTAGATAGGTTTGAGACCCTTAAGAAGTTGACACATTCGACTCGGACTTGCGATTGGCACTAGGCGGCCTGGCATGAAGCTGTCCACTTCATGACAGAAGAGACTACAGGGATGATAGTCAACAAGACTAGAGTAATCTAATAGTCTATACGGACAACAAAGTTAAAGAGTGTTGTTTGGTATAATAAATAGCGCAGTCCTCTCAATGGAGGAATACTATTCCATAAACTGTGAAAGGGTATGATAGGTTTCAGGGTCGAACGGTTCTGGCACTTTCGAGATTCTCGACGTTTGGGTATTAAAACCAGAAATGTACTTCAGAGTCATTGTAGTTAAAAGTTGTCTGCGAACACTCAGATAGGGGATATAAATATCGAAGTGCCTCCTGAGCTTTACCGACATTATCAAGTAATGGAGAAGAGATCTTATCAATATAAATTTGTTTATCCTATAATCTTTACCTTTATATATTTTATCAAGATGAGCCTTTCTTGACTGATTTTCCTAACAAACCTTTTGGTCTACGTCCCTCAGTTATATTAGAGTTTGGCATCTACCTAACTGGCAGACCAAGGGGAGGCATATTTAGAAAGGAAGACCTAGATAAGTCAGAAGCCATTAAGACATTGACATGTTGTGCTTGGACTTGCGATTGGCACTAGGAGACGAAGCATGAAACTGATCACTTGATGATTGAAGAAACTACTGGAATGATAGTCAACAAGACTAAAGTAATATAATAGTCTATGCGGATAACTAAGTTGAAGGCCGCTGTATTGTATAACAAATGGTCCAGTCATCTTAACAGAAGAATACTATTCCGTAACAAGGAGAGGGTCAGAGAAGTTTCAGGATCAATAGGTGTTCGCACTTATAAGATTCTAGACATTTGCGTACTAAAACTAGAGTAGTACAAGAGAGGAATAGTGGTGAAAGGTAGTCTGTGAGCACTCCGATATGGGATATAAATATTGAAGTACCTCCCAAGCTTACAGATATTATCAAGCAATAGAGAAGAAATCTTATCAATACAATAATTAGTTTACTCTTTGAATCTTTACATTACCTATATTATCGAGATGAGTCTTCCTTGACAGATTGTTTGATGAAAGATTTGGTCTATGTCCCTCAGTTGTACTAGAGTTTGGTGTCCACTTAACATGCACCTTGGTCAGCCTGCCTCCACACAGGGGTCCTATTACTAGGACCAACTAACCTACAACTGATCTCAGAAAGGTATTGGTAGATTTGATATGTCCTCAATAGCCCCTACCACTGCGGCATCCTTTTGTAGTATTTCACCGAAAATGTCCTATCACATTTGACCCATAATTCAAAATCCTGACTTTGAAGCCAATTATCCCAATACACCTCAAACCGATATTATCTGCTCCACTTCCCAGATGTCACCAAAGGTCCCCTGCCAAATACCCTGTGAATGGTATGCAATCAGACAAACAGCCATAATGTATAAGTTGTTATGATGTGGACTTCATTGATATAAAACTGTAGTTACCAGATGCAACTATCGAAATCTCACTAATGATACACGAGCCCAAGAAAGGGGTTTGAGGAGGATGTTAGCTCTCTGAAAAATCGAAGATCTGTGTCCAGTTACCCTCACCTGAGGTCTGTGCTCTTGTCTCTGATTTCCATATGCTTAACAGTTCCACCTCATGCCAGCTCTCTAACAAGCTATAGAATATCTACTCAATACCAGTATCCAGAGTGTGACAGGCTGTTGTAAAAGTGGTATTCCAGTAGTGAGGCTTTAGACAAGTGCTGACTTTGATGCCAGATTCTTACAACGCTTTTAAGGCATGGCGGCTAATACTTTGCCAACAAGGTCTCCTTAATGCCAGCCTTTTAACAAGCTATGGAATCTCTACTCGATACCAGTATCCCTGGAGGTACAGGAGATTATACCAGTAGTATTTCCTTGGCAAGACTTTAGACAAGTACTGACTTGGATACCTGATTTCAATACAGCTTCGAGGATACATCTTTCAATACTAAGGCTCCATGACTTACTCAATACTAGTCTTCCAATACTCTATGGAATATTGACTCTACACCAATAACCATGGAGCTACAGCCTATCATGAAACTACTATTTTCTTATATGGCTTTGGCTAAGTGCTGACTTTCACGCCAGACTCCTTCAGAGGCCTTGGGACACAGCTTATGCCACTTTGATAACAGAGTCTACTTGATGCCAGAATTCCAATAAGGTATAAAATGCCTACTTTACACTATTATACATAGAGTGATAGGGTATTAGACAAGTGGCATTCTCATGATAAGGCTTTGGCTAAGTGCTAACTTTGATTTCACATTTGTTGATAGCCTTTAGAACACAACTTCCAATACTATGGCCCCACAATCTAGTCGACAACTGCTCTTCTAGGGTTTACAGAATATCATCTTGCCACGAATACTTATGGAGGTATAGCCTATTATCAAAGTAAATTTTCCCGGTAAGGCTTTCTCTAATTATTGACTTTGATGCCAGGTTACTTCAGAGACCTCACGAGGTAGCTTCCAATACCTTGATTCATAGGCCTACTCGATGCTAGTCCTTCCACAGTTAAAAGGAAGTCGACCTAATACCAATACCCATAGAGTTACAGCATATTATGTAAGTCGTATTTCTTGCTAAGACTTTTGCTAAGTATAGACTTTGATGTCAAATCACTATAGGGTCATTTTCTTTTTCTTTTTTTTATCATATAGTATTTAATTATAAGGTACAAACTTGCACATGCAGCTTGCGCTATGGTATACTAAAAAAAACCTCTATACCCTCTCTGACCCATGGGAAAACTGATTACTCTAACTCCATCTGACATGAGACCAACTGCACATCTTCCCCAAAAAAATCCCCCTCTAACAACTAGCTATAGCCAAGCTCCCAAAGAAATCAAACTAAGAATAAGTAGGAAGCTCTGGAAAATCTATGACATAAACTACAAACAAAAAACAAATAAGATTCAAACAAAGTATGGCACTGCTCGAATGGTAATAAATAGGAAAGTGGTTGTAGGTCCGCCTGGTCAGCATTCTGGTGAAACCTATCCTGGGAAGGACTATCTGCATAGAGGCCATCAGTATGAGGAAGGCAGAGCAAGACTATTATAGAGCTAGTTAGCCGATAGAGAGGGCATGGGATTCCAGTATGCCTGTGGATAGTGAAGCATAGCAGTTGTTGAGAGTGCAAGCCAGAAAGGGTGATGATGGTAATAGGATACCAGCCAGGGCACAGGATGGAGTCTTCTGTGAAGTGCAAGGAAGAGGAAAGCCAACAGGTGTTAACCAATAGTAGAGGGATTGATAGCAGTAAGGTGCTAGCTAATTTCGAGGAAAAGGTATAAAGGAAAGAGAGGCCCCAGATGCCAAAGATATCAGTAACTATATTTGTGTCCTACTGGGAGGCCCCCAACCCCCGACTCCAAAAGCCCCAGCTGTATTACTGCTTCTTTCATGTAATTCCTTATTCTCTAAGTGATGGTGTCTCTTAGTAGATGGAATACCGCCAGCTGAAGAGCCATAGAGTGAAGAGCTAGAAGGTGGCGAAATCAACCATCGCCAGTTGAGAAACCAGCTAAATCTCTCCGTGGAGAAATAGGAGGAACCATCACAATCAGATACCTTAGACTGTAATCCTAGTCATCTGCTAAGTGGAGATGAGAAACTCCTGACCAGTGCTAAGGCTAAGTAAGGTGCAAGGCCAAAGCGGGGTAAAGTAGAGAAGTGGTATTATGAGATACTACAGAGTAGTAGAGTGACTCCAGAGGATAAACTAGAAGGAGAGCAGCAGTGATAATGCCTGAAGGCAAAGACTGGTGAGGATAGGTGGCCTGCACCGTTTCAAAGTGGGCATAGGGAGGGAAAAGTAGAAATAATTTCACGGTGTTGAGTTATTCCCGATTAGGAATTAAATTTCAATCACTGCCAATGTAGAAGAAACAGAAAATGCGCTATAGAGTCCTTACAATGCATCTTTTAATACTTTGACCTCTTGTCCCAATCAATGCTTGCTGTCCAATGGTTTATGGAATGTCTTCCCAATACTAATAACCATGGAGTTACAGCTTATTATAAATTGGTATTTCCTGATGAGGCTTGGTCTCAGTAATGGCTTTGATATCAGATTTCTACAGAGTTCTCATAATACAGCTTCCAATGCTATAGCTCCTCTACCTACCTGATGCTGGCCTTCTAATAGTTCATATAACACCTTTACAACACCAGTAACCATGGAGTTACAACCAGTTATGAGAGTAGTATTTCCAGATAAGGCTTTGGCCAAGTACTGACCTTGATACCAGATTTCTACAAACTTCTTATAATGTAGCTTCCAATACTTTGGCTCCCATGACTACTTGATACTGGATTCGCATTGGTCTAAAGAATGTCTACCTAATGCTAATAACCCTGGAGTTATGGCCCATTATGAAAGTGGTATTTCCAGATAAAGGTTTAGTAAACTACTGATCTTGATGCTGAATTCCTACAGATTCCTTATGATGTAGCTTTCGATACTCCTGCCCTTAAGCCTAGCTAGCATCAGCTTTCCAATAGTCAACAGAAAATCTACTCGCCACTAATAACTATGGGGTTATAACCTATTATGCATGTGGCATTTCCTATTTCCTAGTGAGACTTTAGCTAAGTGCAGACTTTAATGCCAAATTCCTTCCAAGACTATCAGACACAGCTTTCGATATTTTTACTCCTAAGTCTATGCAAAACCAGCTTTCTACCAGTCCAAAAAACATTTACTCAATGCTACTAACTATGGAGTTACAGCCTGCTATGTCTTTTACTAGCCTAGTACTTGCTATTTCTATATATTAGCTTTTATATGATACTTCTACTATAATAAAGACAACTTTTTTTGCACAGATTTTGTAAATTGCCAACTGGGACCCAGGTTAGCAGTGTGAGTTACACTCTTATTTCCCATGAATATGGTAATTTAGTATATGCCTTGAGCTCTAAATGCAAGTACAATATTAGGATAAGTCTCTAACATTTAGTTACTATGTCAGATTGCATCCTTTCTCTCCTACATATTTGGTTCCTACGTCTAGATACATTCCTGACATTTGGTTGCTATATCTAGTTGTATCCTGTATCTCCTAGAGAGTTAGTTGCTATATCTGGTTACATCCTATACATCCCGTACTTGGATATATGTATCTTAGGCTCAATTGCTATGTCACCTTGCATCCTGAATGGGTGTTCATGATCTGGCGCTTTGTACCTCTCATACGTACAATATCCATGATGCAAGGGTTTATCTTTTCTCATGTAGTCTAGTACAATGTGACTATATCTATGTAATAAAACTTGTAAGCCTGCCAGTAATGAATTATAAAGTAGTATAAATTATATAATATAATACTATATATAAGAGATACTATATTATACTCTATCTCTACTACAGCTTTAGTAATTGAAATTTATTTCCTAATCGGAATAGACTCAATACCACAAAGCACTATTACCACTTTTTTGCATCGGCTCCTACTCTCAGGCAGGAAGTAGTCAATCATTGTTCATCCCTTTGGCCCTTCAAGGCTTTCTTCCAATTTTCTCTCTTGAGGTCTATCCTCTTGAAAACCTCATACTTCTCTATAGGTATTATACAATATTCTGCCCCCTCACCACTACACTATTGCTTTAGCCTCACATAGCATCAGGACAGTCAATATCTTTTTATTTTATTATGACAGGTACGTGGAAACACGGTCTGCAGTATACTATTATAATAGTCTCTGGTATTTCTCTTACGAAGAACTGCAAGTGCAGTATCAGGACCCCTCAACAGGCTACAGTTGATTTCGCCACTCTTCTTTCTCACTTATTGCTCCAACTGGTGGTATCCTATCTACTAAGTAATGATATATTTTCAATACTAAGAGATTATATAAGAGACACGGTAAGATTACTAGCATTGTCTAGAGGCTTTGGAGGCTGCCCAGTTGTATATGAATTCAATTCCCATAATTACTTTAATACCTTTGTTCCTTCCCTTCCCACACTTTCAGTGGTTGTAATTGACTAGTACTCTACTACTACACATTGGGTTGTACCCTACTGCTACCTCCTTACATCTTGAATCTTACTACTCTATACCCACTCCTGCTAGTCCATAGGCCAGTAACCCCATTCAGCCAATACCTTACTACTACTATTCAGCGAGTACCTTACTGCTCTCCACCCCTCCTGCTGGCCCAGTGCTGGTAACCTACTTTTCCAGCTGGCACCTTATTGCTACTACTTTTTGGCTTAGGATAGGCACTGTTATGACTGGCCTACAACACTCTCTTCTGGCTCTAAGCCAGTGCCAGCTACTTCTCAACTGCGTTCCTTAAGGACAGGTATCATTACCAATTCTGAGTCAATAGTTTATAGTTAGTCACCACTTTAGACTGCGCATAGGGACTTTAACAGACCAGTGTCTTTTGTGCATTCAAGCTATGATTAGCCATGAGGTTTTTCCTAATACTTTTTGCTTACTTTTAGTTTAGCATCTTCTGCTTTCTAAGTTCACTTGCAAGGTAGGAATAGGCTTTCTGACAGGAAGATATGAGGTTGGCTTTATACCAGGGAGGCTTGGTATGGAGAGCTGTTTTCTGATAGGGGGAGGTTGTTTGAAATTAAGAGTTGTCTTTTTGATATAGCTAGCAGTGCACATATATTCTTGTACTCTAAACTCAGTAATATATGAGGAAAATGAAAAGAGAAAAATGAAGATAGGAGATACTTTATCATACTCTATCTTTGCTATATCTCTGTTGATTGAAATCTATTTCCTAATTAGGATGAGCTCAATACTACACCAAACTATCACCAAGTTTTTGCATTTACTGAATACTGGGAGGAGGGAGTAGGCCATCACTATGTATTTTTTCGACTATTTGGGACTTGTTTTATGCTCTCCACCTTAAGGTCTACTCTCTTGAAGATGGACATAGTCACTTCCAAACATCTCATAGTGTTTTGCCTCCGTACTGTTCTACTTTCACTATAGCCTCACTTAGAATCAGGATGGTCAGCATCCTTTTGCTTCATTATGACAGATGGCTGAGAACATAGTCTATGGTATGTGATTATACTAATCTCCTATATACCCTCTTGGAGGATCTGTAAAGGCAGTATCAGGATTTCTCCACAAGCTACAGTTGATTTTGCCACCCTCCTTCCTCACTCATTACTGCCACTGGTTAGGCATATGGAAATCCGAGACATATGTGCACAGACCCACGGTAGGGTAACTGCGCACAGACCCTCGATTGACTGGAGTACCAACACCCCCCTCCGGCACCCTTATGGGGCCAGCACGTCAGTAGGGAGATTTCAAGAGTTGCGTCCCATAACTGAAATGTCACGTCAATGAAGCCCACTTCATAACACCATATATGCCACTGCCGTCCGTCCAACCGCAGGCTGTCTGCAGGATATATGGCAGGGGACATTTGGCGACATCTGGGAAGTGGAACGGAGGAAGTCTGAGGGAGGCACATTGAGATAGCAGGCCTCAAAGTTAGGCTCCCTAAACTATGGGCCAAAGGTTGCGGGACGTTTTCGGCGAAATACTCTAGGAGGATATCCCAGTGGTGAAGGCTATTAGGGGTATACCGAATCCACCCATACCCTTCTGAGATCAGCTGTAGGTTGGTTGGTCCTAGTAATAGGACCCCTCTACGGAGGCTGACGGAGCAAGGGGAAGCATGCTCAGAATGGAAGACCTAGATAAGTCGGAGCCCCTTAAGATGCTAACACGTCGGGCTCGGACTTGCGATTGGCACTAAGTGGCCTGGCATGAACTTGATCACTTCATGACCGAAGAGACTACGGGAATGATAGTCGACCAGACTAGAGTAATATAATAGTCTATGCGGACATGTAAGTCAAAGGCCGCTGATTGGCATAACAAATAGCGCAGTCATCTCAATGGAGGAATACTATTCCGGGTCAGTGAAAGGGTGTGATAAGTTTTTGGGTCAAACACTGTTCGTGCTTGTAAGATTCTGGACATTTGCGTATTAAAACCAGAGTGGTACGTCGGAGGCATAGTAGTTCGAAGTAGTCCCAGAACACTCAGACGCGGGATATAAATCTCGAAGTGCCTCCCCAGCTTTACAGACATTATCAAGCAACGCAGAAGACATCTCATCAATATAATATTGTTTACACTTTAATCCTTTACCTTACCTACTTTATCGAGATGAGCCTTCCTCGACAGATTCTCCAATCCAGGATTTTTGACCTACATCCCTCAGTTATATACTTGGGTTTGGCGTCCGCCTGACAGTATATTGATAGTTCTCCTGTTACCAAGGCTCACTATATGAACTATGAGTTCACTTCAAACTCCGCGCTCAGCTCAGACTTCGATTACATTTTTGAAGCACCTTACTGTCCCATCTACATTCGGACATTCGAAGAGGTTTTCGACAGCCAGTTATTCGAAATTAAAGACGAATTTATCACAGAACCCTGGTGGTTCACAATACCTTTTGGGATCCCAATGCGGGATCAATTCAATTGCATATACCGTACTGGGTACGGTCCGAACTTCGAGTGGAGTTCCACCAAATCAGAAAACTTTGTTGAGTGGAGTACCCAGTACTCCGATAACAAATAGGCAGGCACAGTCATCTGGGGGCCTGACATCCCCTCCGCCTGGGCCTAACAAATCCTTTTATGTACTACAAGTACATCTTAAACCTCGAGAAAAAGGAGATTCAGGTTTTGAGTCCAGAGTCGGACCAACCGAACCCTTTTATACCTGCACCTCTAGAGTATCTCAATCGTTAGATACCTTACATACGATTCCTTAAACCTTTTAAAGGATATGGAGAACTCTGGTACGAAGTACCAGTAATCACTCATCCAGGACTATTAGAGCAATTAGCATACCTGGAAAGCATCATAAAGGCTGAGATACCACAAGACCCGAGAAAACAGATAACGGCAGGTGAACGCATGGAGACTCGCCCCAATACTACGAATAAAACCGATGATTCGGCTATATGGAGTCCCTCCCCATCAACACCTCCGGAACCCACATTTCGGAGAGGAAATATACCCTCTGACTGATACTCCAGTGTCGCAAGTACACATCGGATATCAAGAGCCTCCACACCTAAACCAGGGAGAGACCATGCTGCAAACTTAGCATGGTTTGCTGCCTGTCTTGGGATAATCTTGGGTCGAATAAGGCAGGATATAGACACCTCACTCGACCAAGCCAATATTGCCTTCCAACATTTGAAGGGGGCTACCCAAGACAATACCTTAAAACTAATCAAGGTTCAACAGCAGATAGCCAAAGGACAGGATGTCCATGATAATGATATTGCAATCTTGCTGATGCAGCTGGCAGGCGTGGAAAGTGAAGTTAAGGGTATCCAAGAGGAAATGATACGGGAAGTGGCAAGAAAAAATACACACTCAAGATAAGTGTCAACAGGAACATGAAGAGGTAACCACGAGGTTACACGGAACCCTTGGGGAAGAAAGCCAAAGGGCATTAGCCCGAGACCAAACTTTGGAACAAATGGTGCTCAGTCTACAGGCGGAATTCGTAGAATTCCGCGCCCAATGCAGCACCCATAAAAGGGAGGTCAACCGTACCCTAGGATAGATGCGGTTAGATCAGACTACTCGCCAGGTTGAAATCCGCCAATCTCAGAACCAGTAGCAGCAGTAAAATAACGAGACTAACAATACCCTGAAGGTATTGACACAATCGATAAACAGAATGTTGGCTGCCAGACCAAGTCCCAAAGCTGCAGGACCCGCACCCTTACCCACAGTCCCAAAAACTGACAACGAGGAGTACTATGCTCTTTCCTACACACAGGGACAAGGGAAAAGGTCAGGAAGCTGCTGATGCATCCCCCTCAGGTGCCCAGGGAGGTAACCCTGGAGGTCCTAGTGACGATGATGACGATGGGGATGAGAGGGGAAAAAGGAGAGGAACTCCTAGCCGAAGAAGGCAAGGACAGACACCAGAACAGTCTGGTATGGCAGAGACACTGGCCAACGCGATGGCGTTGAATATTAAGCGACCATCAAAGCTACCCCTATTCTTAGAGGATATACCCGCACAAGACATAGGTGTGAATTCTACAAAGTACTGACTATTGCGAGCAAAAGGCGCAAATTTGGTATGATGCCCGGGAACGAGTTATATATGCACTCAGGCGTACAAGTGGAGAAATAGTGCTTCCTGACACCCTCTGGTATAGGAAGGCTATGGATGGACTTCAAGGGGAAACCCAGCAACCGGAACTAGCAACATGGACGCGTTTTGAACACGATCTGATCAAACGATTCACTCCAGTGGAAGCCAAGTGACTAGCACTTTGTGCTGTGAAACTAGTCAAGTACGATGGTAGCATTGAACGTTGCCTCACGATCATGCATAACCATAACATTCGTGCGCACATGACCGGGCAGTCCTGGAGGCAGGAAGTCGAAGATAAATGTCCCAAGCAAATTGTCCGCAGATTGTCAGCTTTGCAATATACAATGGATCAAGAATGGAATGAGCCGCTAAGGCTGTGCGGGCAGTCAGAAGAAGGACTTCTGGCCCGAGAGAAAATTGGGCAAGACAAACCGTCAAAGTCCAAGGTAGTCCAAGAGGTCAAAAGAGAAGACCCACGGGACTCTAAACCGAAGAGACAATGGGAAACCAAACCTTATGTCAAGGGAGGTGGAGCCCCACCACGAAAATGGAAAAGAGATGACGAAACCAGAGAAGCCCAGCAAAAGGTTGGGAGGTATACCAAAAACCACCCACACAAAGTTTGACAGGGCCCATAGCGGTATCCCACAGAGTGTGATAGACACGCGAAGCAAAGAGAGAGATTGCACACGTTGTGGAAAGAAAAGGCACACCTATCAGACGTGTTGGGGAGTCGCCCACATATCGGCGGCAACGGTCAGCTCAAGACCAATGAAAATGGGAATTTCTCGAGCAAGATCGACTATTGTAAAGCCTAAATTAGCTCGCAAAGTTATGGCCGTCCAAAACCCAGTACGAGTTAATAAAATCTGGGAACAGGTGGACGATGAGGAACTGACCTAGGTCAGTTCAGTGGCACCAACAGCGATGGCGATTGGGTATTCAGTGTCCTAATGGGGCTGGAATGGAAACCGGAACCCCCTTTGGCTGGGATGTATTGGGTACCGACCATGATGGAGATTGGGTAGTCGTTGTGCAACTGCGGGAGTCGAAGATCAAAATGATCAAAGCGGCGCGAAGCGAGTCTCTCCTTTCAGGATCAATGCTAGTAGGCTCTCAGTGAAGGACCCCACAAGGGACTTACGAGCTTGAAAACAAGAATCAATATATGGAGAGTCTTGATCGAAAGCGAGGATAGTTAACATTCCCACATGGCCCGGGAGCCAACAGTACGAAGTTCCTGGAGTCAACTGGTGGTTGCCTGCTACCGGTGTGCAAGCAAGTTACTATACCAAAAAAGTTGGGACATAGCAATGCAAGATCTACCTGATAACAATACACGACAGGAGGACAAGAAACGTGAGCCGTTCCACCTACCACACGAGTCTGAGTCGTATTATACGTATGTACTATCTTGCCTTCTGGCCAGAGTGTGGGATAGGGATGTACCGCTTTGGTGCGCAAGGCCCCTCTGGGGGAGCTGGACAGATAGCCGATATCCTAAGGGAAAGGATTCGGCGAAGACAGGAACCCCACAACAGAGAAGTAAAATGGCTAATAACCACCTGAAAATCTGCTATGAGCCTGGGTCTGGTATGTCGGGAGAGGGCATCTAGCCTGCGAACTGGTCATGCGCAATTTCATATTGGTGAAACGCCGCTTCAGTATATAGACCCAGATTGTTAGAGCTAAAGAGATACTAGTTTGTCTGAGGAGACCTGAATGGTCGAAACTCCGCCAGTGTAGTAACAAACATCTTGTTACCTACACCCAACACCAACGATGCCTAAATGGAAGAACCAAGAAAGTCTTATCCGCGCTAAGCGCCTGAAGTTAGAAGCTTCAAAACCAAAACGATACCACTGCCCTGAGGGGATCGCTTACTTCCACATACACGATAAGCAATACAAAGTTATAGTCTTGTTAGACTCGCGATCCAATGTATTCCTTATCAATAAGGACCTAGTTGAAGACCTTCGCGTTCCCACAGTGGAACGAAACAATGCTGTTGATATCTTGGGCTTTGAGGGATCGTCAGGCACCGCAGGAGGGAAGTGTTGCACACTCCCTATTAAATTGGAAATAGGAAAAAACTGACACATCTCTGAAGTGTCGTGTGAAGTGGCTAAAGCAGGTCACTATAGAATAATAATTCCTTTTGGTTGGTGGCATTGTGAACACCCAGTGTCTCACATAGAAGATGCAGAAAATTGGACCTTCTCCATAAAATGTTGTGAAAACTGTGTGGAAGGGGATGAAGGAATAGCGGATATATTCGAATATGACGAATCCGTCGCCTGGGACCCTAATGCATGCCACAGTGGAAGAATTACAGCCATAGAAAATACTGCGCAACTCGAATCATTACCGAAAGAATACTGGCATGACAAGCATTTGTTTGAAGCCCAAATTGCAGAAAAACTAGACCAAGATGAACATTCCATCATGAAATCAAGTTGATTCCAAGATCTACTTCCCCATGGAATCCGATATATCCACTATCCGAAAAACAGATTAAGGCTTTACGAGAATACTTGAAGACAATGATCAGACAAGTAAAGATCACACGGAATGAATCGCCAGCAGGCGCACCCATTTTATTCATACCTAAGCCAGATGGCGGACTATGTTTAGTTGTGGATTATCGAAATCTAAATGAGATCACTATCCTCAACAAACATCTCCTTCCACTAATGTCCGAACTCAGAGATAGAGTAGCCACCGCAAAGATCTCCACCAAGTTAGACGTTAAGGACGGCTACCACTTGATTAGGATAAAAGAAGGAGATGAATGGAAGACACCGTTCCGTACAAGATACGGACACTACGAATATAAGTTTATGCCTTTTGGATTGGTCAACAATCCGGCAACCTTCCAAGATATGATGAACTAAGTTCTACAGGAATACTTAGACGTTGGAGTCGCGTGTTACCTTGACGATATTCTCATCCACTCAAAGGATGAAAAGGAACACATCGAAGCTGTCAAGAAAGTTTTACAAAGTCTATCAGACTTCCAATTAGCTGTATCACTAAAGAAATCGACATTCCACGCAACTGAGGTAGAATTCTGCGGATACATGGTGACAGTCGATGGGGTGTCTATGAGCACCCGAAAGGTGGAATCCATAATGGTCTGGAAAGCACCTAAATTTTTTAGAGAAGTACAAGTATTCATGGGATTCGCTAACTTCTACCGCCAATTTATTAAAGGTTTCTCGGCTATTTGCAAACCCATAACCGCGACACACCAAGGAAATCCAAAGAATTTCAAGTAGGGAATTGAGCAGGATACGGCTTTTGAGGAGCTAAAACATCGCTTCACAACAGCCCCGATACTCCATCACTTCTGCCCAGAAAGAGAAATGGTGGTGGAAACCTACGCTAGCATTTTCGCGCTGGATTGTGTCCTATCTGAATACTTCGAAAAGAGGTTACATCCAGTATCTTTCCATTCCAGAAAATTAAATTCAGCGGAGCGCAATTATGAAATTCATGATAAAGGACTTCTCGCGATCCTCCAAGCATTTAAGGAATGTAGATACCACTTGATCGGGACAGAAAAACCACTTACAGTCTTTCCCGAACATCAGAACCTGCAGTACTTCCTCACCTCAAAAGTCTGGAGTGGCCATCAGATTCGATGGGCTGAAAAGTTGATAGAATACAATTTCCGTATTGTATGCCGACCAGGTACGAAGGGCGGAATGCCTGACGCATTAAGCAGACGGCCGGAGTACCGCCCTGAGGAGTGAGCTACGCATCGTAAATAGAAATCTTTGAAAGAAGAAAATTTCTTAGTGTCGCTAGTAGCGAGGGTAGGCGATGAAGGAGAAGACTGGGATGGAGATAAAGATTTGGATTTGGAACCTCGAAGAGGTGGAAAGAAACCCGTTATTAGGGTCAAGAGATTGAGCAAAAAGGCATACTTGCCAACAAAGAGCTCAAGAATGGCGGCAGGACATGACCTGTACGCCATAGTGGATGACATTGTCACGAAATATGGACAAGCATTAATAAGGACAGGTACAGCTGTAGGGCTACGCGAAGGAACTTGTGGAAGAGTTGCCACAAGAAGTGGGTTAGCGGTCCGAAGCAGAATCTATACCGGCGCAGGAGTAATCGATGCTGATTACACCGGTGAACTTAAAGTTGTACTCTTCAACCATAAGGATGTGGACTGCCTGATAAAAATTGGCGATCATATCGCTCAACTAGTGGTAGAAAAAGTCAACAACTCCGACATGATGGAAGTAAACAACTTGGAAGATACAGAACGAGGAGCCGCAGGATTTGGAAGCACCGATATAGCAACAAGATCCTTGATCGTCAAGGAAGGGGAACCTAGCATCAGCTACTTACAGGTATCAGCTAAAGACAACGAACATTGGTATGACATTTCAGAAGTACCCGAAAAAGTCTTAATCTCAAATGCCATTATCCTGCAAAAGGGTATGAAGCAGTACAATCCTGAATTCCTGAGCGCGATACAGGCAGCAATCGAGTCAGACGTAGGTGTGAGGCAACGAACGGAAGAACTCATTAGGTTACGAGAGAAAGGAAAGGATTTTCCCAAGGACTGGACCTTAACCGATGACCTACTATATTACAAGCAAAGACTATTTGTACCAGATAGTCAAGCACTATATACCAAGATCGCAGAAGGATGTCATGATTCAAAGGTTGCGGGGCATTTCGGACAAGAAAAGACTTTGGAAATAATCATGAGAGACTTCTACTGGAAAGGACTTGCGGCATGGGTCAACGATTACGTACGATCTTGCGATGAATGCCAACATAATAAATTGCCTCGACATGTCAAGTACGGACTGCTGTAACCATTGCAAATACCCTACGCGGAATGGGCATCTATATCTGTAGACTTTATCACGCAACTACCGGAGTCACAAGGATGCACTCAAATAATGGTAGTAGTGGATCGGGTTACAAAGATGGCACACTTCATCGGACTTCAGACCTCGGCAACTGCCAAGAATGTCGCAAATGCATTCCTCAAAGAAGTATAGAGGTTGCACCACCTACTAACTGAAATCATCTCGGACATGGACTCAAAGTTCGCAGGAGAACTCTGGGAATCACTTTGCAAAGCGGAGGAAATTAAGTGAAGAATGTCAATGGCATACCATCCTCAAACTGGCGGACAAACCGAAGGAACCAACCAAGTGCTAGAAGGTTACCTGCAAAGCTTTTTCAATTATGATCAGGACGACTGGTATCCGCTATTACCTTTAGCTGAACATGCCTATAACAACTCCGCAACCAAGGCGCGTGGGATGTCACCATTCTATACGAACTACGGATTTCATCCACATACTGAGTGAATGAAGGAGCGAGAAGCTCAAAATCCACCTGCAACACTCTATGCGAACTGGATCAAGACGATAGATAAACCGGTGAGGGGGTCTCTAGAATGGAGGCGGGAAGTAACGTCGAAATCTTGGGAGCGGAAAGCGCGACAACAGCTGGACTTTAATGTCGTTGACAAAGTAATGTTAAATGCACAGAACATTTGTACACGATGGAAATCAAAGAAGCTAAGTCCAAAGCTATACGGTCCTTTCTCAACTATGGAAAAATGCGGAGCACGAGCTTTCAAGCTCAACATATCCGATCGATGGAACATTCATCCCGAATTCCATGTCGCACTATTGGAACCCTACTGCGAGTCATTTCATGACAATCATCAGCAACACCCTAGAGAGTCGGGGGACATTGATGGTGATCTGCAATGGGAGGTTGAGAAAATAGTAAGAAGCGAGATTGGTTCTTACAGGAAGCGAGTACGCAGCCGCTATCAGGAGAACCAGGAACTGTGGTACTTCGTTGAGTGGCAAGCGTGTTCGGAAGACGAGAATACTTGGGAACCTGCTACCAGTATGTAAAATGTGTAGGAAATTGTGGAAAATTTTGATAATGAAAATCCGGACATGCCAGGAAGGGCAGAAGTAAGATAGTGAGGAAAAGGTTTTCCTACCATGGCCAAGTAAACGTGGAAGGTTTTTTACCCTGACCACACTGCGTCTTAAAATGTATTTAAAAGAAAATTATAAAAAGTTATAAAGGCATATGAGGCGAAGCCTGGTAGGAGGGAGCTCATGTTCGGCATATGGAAATCCGGGACATATGTGCACAGACCCATGGTAGGGTAACTGCGCACAGACCCTCGATTTACCGGAGTACCAACACCCACCTGCGGCCCCCTTATGGGGCCAGCACGTTATTAGCGAGATTTCGCGAGTTGCGTCCCATATCTAAAATGTCACATCAATGAAGGCCACTTTATAACACCATATAGGTGGCCGCCGTCCATCTGACTGCATGCTGTCTGCAGGATATATCTGAGGGGACCTTTGGCTACATCTGGGAATTGGAACGGAGGAGGTCCGTTGGAGGCGCATTAAGGTAGTAGGCTGCAAAGTTAGGCTTCCTAAACTATGGGCCGCATGTGAGGGGACATTTTTGGCGAAATGCTCTAGGATAATATCCCACTGGTGAAGGCTATTAGGGGTATACCGAATCCACTCATACCCTTCTGAGATCAGCTGTAGGTTGGTTGGTCCTAGTAATAGGACCTCTCTACGGAGGCCGGCGGACCAAGGAGAAGCATGCTCAGAATGGAAGACCTTGATAAGTTGGAGCCACTTAAGACGCTGACACGTCAGGCTCGGACTTGCGATTGGCACTAGGTGGCCCGGCATGAACGTGATCACTTCATGACCGAAGAAACTACTGGAACGATAGTCAACCAGACTAGAGTAATATAATAGTCTATGCGGACATCTAAGTTGTAGGCCGCTGTTTGGCCTAACAAATAGTTCAGTCATTACAACGGAGGAATACTATTCCGGGTCTGTGAAAGGGTGTGATAAGTTTCCGGGTCAAACGGTGTTCGTACATATAAGATTCCCGACATTTGTGTATTAAAACCAAGGTGGTACTTCGGAGGCATAGTAATTAGAAGTAGTCCGCGAACACTCAGACGCGGGATATAAATATCGAAGTACCTCCCAAGCTTTACAGGCATCATCAAGCAACGCAGAAGAGATTTTATCAATATACCATTGTTTACACTTTAAATCTTTACCTTACCTATTTTATCGAGATGAGCCTTCCTCGACAGATTCTCCAATCAAGGATTTTTGGCCTACGTCCCTCAGTTATATACTTGAGTTTGGCGTTTGCCTGACACAGCTAATAGTATTCTATCCATTCTGTGATGGTATTCTTCAAAGAACAAGCGACTACATAAGAGATGCTATATGATACCTAGCTTTTTCTGGAGGTTCTGGGAAGTACCTATTGAGAAACAAACACAATTCCAGTAGTTACTTTAACACTTTAGTTTTGTATGCTCCTCCTATACTCTCAATAGTTGGGATTGGCTGGTACTCTACTTTCTCTCACCTGGCTTACACTCTACTGCTACCTCTCAACAGCTTGCGTCTTACTGCTTTCTATCTACTCCTGCTGGTACATAGGCTGGCACCTCTTTTTTAGCTAGCATATTACTGCTACCATCTAGCTGACACATCACTGCTTCACACTCTCTCTGCTAGTCCAGTGCTGGCATCCTCCCTCAGGAGCTCGCACTATACTGCAAATACTCTCTGAATTATGAGGGGCGATACCCTGCCTGTTCTACAATACTCTCTCCCAGCATTAGACTTCTGCCAGCTACAATACAACTATATTTCTGCTATGCTAGAGGCATCATTATCAATTGTGAGGCTACTTTATGACTAGTCATCACTTGTAGTAGAGTATGCAGATATTAATTATTTGTTTTGTACCTTTGGGCCAAGGTTTCCCATGAATCTTGTTCTGATATTTCCTGCTTGCTTTTAGTTTAGCTTCTTCTACTCTCTGTATTTGCTTGCAAGGTAGGGATAGACTATCTTAGAGTGAGATATGTAGTTGGCTACATACTAAATAGGCTTGGAACAGACCACTTTTATCTTGAGCAAGGAGGATGTACAATTCTAGTTTTCTTTTTGCCATAGCTCATATTGCATGCATGTTCTTGTACCTGATTTCTCTTTTTTATTTTTATATCAATTTTTTATTTGTTTAAGCAGTACAAAGAATATCTATCTAGTGTATACTAAGAGACCTTAAAAACTACCACCCTCAGCCATGCCCCAGTAGCCAAACTGAAAACCTGTGGGGGTAGAAAAACAGCTCTCCACAAGCAACATGCTGAGATTTTTGGACCTAACCGAACAGCTACAAAATTGCCACTAAATATCGCAAACAAGCCTGACAGTAATCAGAAACAACATGAAGATGCGAGATCCACCACCTTAACCAGCAGTTGCCCAAAGGCACAATACTCTGAACTTGGCTAGTCCTCTACAGTACAGCTGGAGGGGGGGGCACTTATGTGCCAATTACTATGGGGGTAAAGACAGAAGGTTGGGAGATATGAGTCTTCTCTGATATAGAAGGCCATATGTGATGGGCACACTTAGTACCCCTAGTCATTTTGGAAAACAAAGTGGCAGCAGTTGGATGCCACCCCTGGAGGGGAGGCCAAAAGGTACCAGCAGGACATTAGAGTATCAGTGATTATTAGAGGGAGGAGGTAGTAGAGTACCAGCTAGACGTGTATAGGCGGTAGTTGTGTACTGATCAGAGGAGTATAGAGTCTCAAGTTAGAGGTGAGAGAGTGGAGGGACACCCGATAATACCCACATAGTGGTGATATAGGAGGCTGTAGGGTGGCAGATAATCTTCACAATAGTGAGTGGGGTGGAAGAGGTAGAGCCAAGTTGTCAGAGCTATCAGAAAACATGTTCCAGTTTTTCTAGACTGTCTTCTAGCCACATCAAGTTGTTTTACTATCACTCTCATGGAGTTGCTTGTTCTCTGAAAGATAGTATCACTTAGTGGATGGAATACCACTAGCTAGAAGGTGGGGGGGAGAGTGGCAAAATTGACTGTAGCCTGTTGAGGGGCGACCTCAACCCCCCTAGGGAGGCAGAGATGTATCCATTGTAATTGCATAGTACAAACTGTGTTCCTAGCCATCCACTATGAGGAAAATGGACAGACCCGACCATTGCTAATGTTAAACTAGGTACCTAACAAAAGTGGAGTAAAGTGGAGAAGTGACATCGTGAGATGCCACAAAGAAGTGTCGAGATACTACAGAATAAACTAGTGGAAGTAAAGGTAGTATAGATGATACATGAAGACAAAGAATGATGAGGATTGAGGGCCTACACCCCCCTCAGGGGGGAGAGCAGAAATGGAAATGTGGTGATGTTTTCTGGGCGTTGAGTAATTCCCAATTAGGAAATAAATTCCTATCACCGTAGGTGTAGAGCAGATAGAAGATGATATTCTTATACCATAAACAAGTAATATATGTAAAAATAAATTACAAAAATACAAAAAGATAAATAAGTAAATAAGAGATATTAGATTAATATATTATATCTCTTTAGAAGTTTGAACCTTTTTGTTTCTTCATTATTTGTTATCTTGAAGTATTCATTATTATTTAAGATATAAGAACCCGCACATAATGCAAGCTATGGCATAAATAATCTCCATTCCTCCTTTCGACTAGCCTGATCGTATCTCCAAGATCCTCAATTATAGGCCTAACTGTATATCTCCATCCCAAAAGTCGAAACATATCTAAAAATGCAAGAAAGGACCGCAAAACAAAGTAGGATAATATGAGAAGGTAGCTACCCACAACATCACTGTTAGGGGGATGCAGGTCTCGAGTATAACCGAGGGACGCAGGCCGAAATCTTTGTTCGAAGAATCAGTTGTGGAAGGCTGATCGTGATAAAGTAATTGTACAGTAAAGATTTATGAGGTAAACAATTTAATATTGATGAGATCTCTTCTCCATTGGTTGATGATGTCTGTAAAGCTGGGGAGGCACTTCGATATTTATATCCCGCGCCTGAGTGTTCGCGGACTACTTCTAACTACTATGCCCGCGAAGTACCACTCTGGTTTTAATACGCAAACCTCTAGAATCTTATAAGTGCGAACACCGCTTGATCCTGAAACTTATCACACCCTTTCGTGGACCTGGAATAGTATTCCTCCATTAAGATGACTGCGCTATTTGTTAAGCCAAACTGTGGCCTCCAACTTAGCTATCCGCATAGACTATTATATTGCTCTAGTCTAGTTGACTATTGTTCCAGTAGTCTCTGCGGTCATGAAGTGATCAAGTTTATGCCAGGCCACCTAGTGCCAATCGCAAGTCCGAGCTCGACATGTCAACGTCTCAAGGGGCTCTGACTTATCTAGGTCTTCTATTCTGAGCTTGTTTCCTCTTGGTCCGCCAGCCTCCCTGGAGGGGCCCTATTACTGGGACCAACCAACCTACAGCTAATCTCAGAAGGGTATGGTTGAATTCGGTATAACCCTACTAGCCTCTGCTATTGGGATATCCTCTTGCAGCATTTCACCGAAAACATCCCAACACATACGGCCCATAGTTTAGGAAGCCTAACTTTGAAGCCTACTATCTCAATGCGCCTGTGACTGATCTCCTCCGTTCTACTTCCCAGATGTTACCAAAGGTCCACCTTCATATATCCTGCGAACAGCATGCAGTTGGACGGACGCCGGCAACATATATGGTGTTATGAAGTGGGCTTCATCGGTGTGACTTTCTAGTTATGGGACGCAACTCTCAAAATCTCGCTAATGACCTGCGGGCCCTATAAGGGGGCCAGGGGTGGGTGTTGGCACTCCGGTGAATCGAGGGTCTGTGCGCAGTTACCCTACCGTGGGTCTGTGCACATGTCACTGATTTCCATATACCCAACATGAGCTCCCTCCTACCTGGCTTTGCCTCGAATGCCTTTATAACCTTTTATAATTTTCTTCTAAGTACATTTTAAGACCCAATACGGTCAGGGTAAAAAACCTCCTGCGTTTACTTGGCCACAGTAGGAAAACCTTTTCCTCACTATCTTACTTCTGCCCTTCCTGGCATGTCCGGATTTTCATTTTGAAAATTCTCCAGAACTTCCTCCCGGTTTTCCATACTGGTAGCAGGCTCCCTTGTGTTCTCATCTTCTGAACACTCTTTCCTTTTGATGAAGTACCACAATTCCTGCTTCTCTTGGTAGTGGCCGCGTTCTCGTTTCCTGTAAGAATGAATCTCGCTTCTCACTATTTTTTCAACCCTCCCTTGTAGATCGCCATCACTGTCCTTCTGCTCTCTAGGGGGTTGCTGACGATTGTCATTAACTGACTCGTGGTAAGGTTCCCATAGGGCGACATGGAATACGCGATCAATGTTCTATCGATCAGATATCTTGAGCTTCAATACTCATGCTCCCTATTTTGCTATGATTTGGAAAAAACCATATAGCTTGGGACTCAGCTTTTTGATTTTTGTCGGGTCCAAATGTTTTTAGTGTTTAACATTACTTTGTCTCCGATCTTGAAATCTGGTTGTTGTCAAGCTTTCCACTCATAATATTTTGACATTCCTTCTCGTATCTTTTCTAGTGACCCTCTTCCTGGTTCATGTATCGTCTTAATCCTGTTCGTGTAGAGTGTTGCTCCTGGATTCAGAGCTTGTCGCTCCTTCATCCACTTGGTCTGTGAATGGAGACCGTAGTTCGCTTAGAATGGTGACATCCCATGAGCGTTGGTTGCGGAGTTGTTATAGGCATGTTCAGCTAGTGGTAGTAGTTGTTAACACTCGTCCTGATCATAGTTGACAAATCTTCCAATGTAACCTTCCAGCACTTGGTTAGTTCGTTCAGTTTGTCCGTCAGTTTGAGGATAGTATGCCGTTGACATTCTTCGCTTAATTTCCAGCGCTTTGCAGAGTGATTTCCAGAATTCTTCTGCGAACTCTGAGTCCATGTCCGTGATGATTTTGGTTGGTAGACTGTGCAACCTCCATACTTCTTTAAAGAATGCGTTAGCGACATCGTTGGCTATAGCCGACATTTGTAGTCCAATGAAATGTGCCAGCTTCATGAATCGATCGACTACTACCATTATCTGAGTGCATCCTTGAATCTCTGGTAGTTGTGTGATAAAGTCGAATAAGATTGCTGCCCATGCTGCGTAGGGTATTTGCAGTGCTTACAATACTCCGTACTTAGCATATCTAGGTGATTTGTTATGTTAGCATTCATCGCAGGATCATACGTAGTTGTTGACCCATGCTGCAAGTACTTTCCAGTAGAAGTCTCTCATACTTATTTCCAAAGTCTTTTCTTGTCCGAAATGTCCTGCAATCTTTGCATCGTGACATCCTTCTGCGATCTTGGTGTATAGCGCCTGACTATCTGATACAAAGCGTCTTTCCTCATAATATAGTAGATCGTTGGTTAAGGTCCAGTCTTTGGAAAAATCGTTTCCTTATTGCAGGATAATGGTGTTTGACATTATAACTTTTTCAGGTACCTCTGAAATATCATACCAATGTTCGTTGTCTTTAGCAAATGCCTGCAGGTAGCTGATGCTAGGTTCCAGTTCCTTAACGATCAAGGATCTTGTCGCTATATTGGTGCTTCCGAATCCTGCAGTTCCACGTTCCCTATCTTCCAAGTTGTCTACTTCTATCATGTCTGAGGGGTTGGCTTTTTCCACCACTAGTTGAGCTATGCGATCGCCTATTCTTATTTGGCAGTCCACATCCTTATAGTTGAAAAGTACGACTTTGATTTCACCAGTGTAATCCGCATCGATTACTCTTGCGCCGGTGGGGATGCTGCTTCGGATCGATAGTTGGCTTCTCAGGGCAACACTTCCTTAGGTTCCTTCGGGTAGCCCCACAGCAATACCTGTCCTTATCAATGCTTGGCAATATTTCAGGATAATGTCATCCTCTATGGCATACAGGTCATGTCCTGCCGCCATTCTTGAGCCTGTCGTTGGCAAGTATGCCTTTTTACTCGATCTCTTAACCCTAATATCGCGTTCCTTTCCACCTCTTCGAGGTTCCCAATCCAAATTCTTATCTCCATCCCAGTCTTCTCCTTCATCCCCTATGCTCGCTACCAGTAATACCAAGAAATTCGCTTCTTTCAAAACCTTTGTTCGCAATGTGTAGCTCCCTCCTCAGGACAGTACTCCGGCTGTCTGCTTAATGCATCAGGCTTTCCGCCGTTTGTGCCTAGTCGATATACAATCCGAAAATTGTATTCCACGAGCTTCTGGGCCCATCGAATTTGGCGGCCACTCCAGACTTTTGAGGTGAAGAAGTATTGTAGGTTCTGATAGTTGGTAAAGACCGTAATTGGTTTTTCTGTCCCGATCAAGTAGTGTCTCCATTCCTCAAATGCTTCGAGGATCACAAGAAGTTGTTTATCATGAATCTCATAATTGCGTTCCGCAGAGTTTAGTTTTCTTAAATGGAAAGCTCGTGGATTTAACCTTTTTTCAAAGTATTGGGAAAGCACGCAACTGAGTGCGAAATCGCTAGCATCAGTTTCTACCACCGTTTCTCTCACTGAGAAGAACTGGAGCTGTATGGGGGCTGTGGTGAATCAATGTTTTAATTCTTCGAATGCCGTATCTTGTTCCAGTCCCCATTTGAAATTCTTGGGATTTCCTTCTAACGTTTCAGTTATGGGTTTGCAAATAGAGGAGAGGTTTTTCATAAATTGTCAGTAGAAGTTAGCGAATCCAATAAAAACTTGTACTTCTCTAACCAACTTTGGTGCTTTCCACACTATTATGGATTCTGCCATTCGGGTGCTCATGGACACCCTATCGACCGCTACCATGTAACCCAGGAATTCTACCTCAGTGACATGGAAGGTCGAGTTTTGTAGTGATACCGCTAATTGAAAGTCCGAAAGTCTTTGTTAAACTTTCTTTACCGCTTCCCTGCGTTCTTCTTCATCATTTGAATAAATGAGATTATCATCTCGATAACACACAACTCCGACATCCAAGTATTTTTTAAGTACTTAGTTCATCACATCTTGGAATGTTGCAGGAGCATTGACCAATCCGAATAGCATAACCTTATATTCGTAATGCCGATATCTTGTCCGAAAGGCCGTTTTCCATTCATTGCCTTCCTTAATCCTAATTTGGTTGTAGCCGTCTTTAAGGTCTAACTTGGTGAAGATCTTTGCGCCAGCTACTCTATCCCTGAGTTCGGACATTAGTGGAAGGGGATGTTTGTTGAGGATCGTAATCTTATTAAGATTTCGGTAATCTACAACTAAGCATAGTCTTCCATCAGGTTTGGGTATGAATAATATAGGTGCTCCTGCAGGAGATTGATTTCGAGTAATATTTCCCTGATTAAACATGGTTTCCAAGTATTCCTGTAAAGCCTTAAGCTGTTTCTCGGATAGTAAATATATCGGCCCCGAGGGGGGAGTTGATCCTGAGATCAACTTGATCTTGTGATCGAATGTCCCTCTTGGGGCTAGTTTTTCCACCGTCTGGGCTTCAAACAAATGTTTGTAATGCCAGTATTCCTTCGGTAACGATTCGAGTTCTACTGTATTTTCTATGACTCCAATTCTACTGATGCGGCAAGCATTAGGGTCCCAGGTAACGCATTCGTTATATTCAAACATATCCGCTATTTCTTCGCCTTCTTGCACCCAGTTTTCACAACTTTCTGCGGAGAAGGTACAATTTTCTGCATCTTCTATGTAAGACACTGGTTGTTCATGATGCTGCGAACCAAATGGAATTATCATTCCATAGTGACCTGCCTTAGCTACTTCCCACGATACTTCAGAAATTTGTCTGTTTTTTCCTCACTCCATTTAATAGGCAGAGTGTAACACTTTCCTCCTGAAGTGGCTGACGATCCGTTAAAACCTAAGATATCAACTGTATTGTTGCGTTCTACCGTAGGAACGCGAAGGTCTTCAACTAGGTCCTTATTGATAAGGAATACATTAGATTCCGAGTCTAATAAGACTTTAACTTTGTATTGCTTATCGTGTATGTGGAGGTAAGCGATCCCCTCCGGGCCGTTGTATCGCTTTTGTTTTCGAGCGTCTGACTCCACACACTTAGCGCAGACAAGATTTTCCTGGTACTTTCGATTTGGCCTTATTGGAGTTGGGTGTAGGTAATAAGATGTTTGTTACTACACCGCGGTAGTTTCGACCATTGAGGTCTTCTCAGACAAACTAGTAACTCTTTAGCTCTAATAATCTGGGTCTACATACTTAAGCAGTGTTTCTCGGATATGCAATTCCATATAACCGGTTTTCAGGCTGGATGCCTTCTCCCGACACCTCAAACCTAGGCTCATAGCAGGTATTCAGGCGATCATTAGCCATTGTACTCCACAGGTGTTGGGTTCCCGCTTTCACCGAATCCTTTCCCTTAGGGTTTCGGTTATCCGTCCAGCTCCGACAGAGGGGCCTTGCGCACCAAAGCAGTACATCCCTATCCTCCACTCTGGCTAGAAGGCAAGATAGTACATACATATAATACGACTCAGACCTGTGTGGTAGGTGGAACGGCACATGTCAGTTGCCCTCCTGTCCTGTATTGTTATCAGGTAGATCTTGCACTGCTATGTCCTAACTTCCTCGGTATAGTAACTTCCTTGCACAGGGGTAGCAGGTAACCACCAGGTGACTCGAGGAACTTCGTACTGTTAGCTCCCGAGCCATGTGGGCCTGTTGACTATCCTCTTTCGATCGAGACTCTCCATATATTGATTCTGGTGTTCGAGCTCTCAAGTCCCTCATGGGGTCCCTTCAGTTGGAGCCTACTTGCATTGATCCTGAAAGGAGAGACTCGCTTGGCCCCGCTTTGATCATTTTGAGTTTCGGCTCCTGTAGTTGCACACAGACTACCCGATCCCCGTCGCGGTCGGTACCCTATACACCCCAGCGAAAGCGGGTTCCCATTTCGATTTGAGCTCTATTTGGACACTGAGTACCCAAACGCCATCACCGTTGGTGCCAACGAACTGACCTACGTCAGTTCTTCATCGTTCGCCAATTCACAGATCTTCTTGACTTGTGCTGGGTTCTGGATAGTCACAGGTTTGTGAGCTAATTTAGGCTTTACAATAGCCGATCTTGCTCGTCGAATTCCCATTTTTATCTGCCTTGAGCTGACCATTGCTGCGGATATATGGGCATCTCCCCAACACGTCTGGTAGGTGTGGTTTTTTGTTCCACAACGTGTACAATCCCCCTCTCTCCTACGAGTATCTATCACACTCTGGGGAATACCGGCATGAGCCTCGCCCAAGTTTTTGTGAGTGGTCTTTATTGCACCGCCTAACCTCTTCCTAGGCTTTGCCGGCTCATTGTTCCTTTTCCGCTTTCGTGGGGAGGCTCCACCTCCCTGGGCGCAAGATTTAGTATCCCTTTGTAGCTTCGGTTTAGAGTCCCGTCAGTCTTCTCTTTTGACTTCTTGGATTACTTTAGGCTTGGGCAGTTTATCTTGCCACATTTTTTATCTGGCCAGAGGTCCTTCTTCTGACCGACCAGACATGCTTAGCGCCTCTTCCCATTGTTGATCTGTTGTATACCGCATGGCCGACAACCGGCGAACAATTTATTTCAGAAGTTTATCTTCTACTGCCTGCCTCTTGGACTCTCCAGTCATGCGTGCATGAATGTTATGGTTATGCCTGACCGTCAGATAATACTCACTACAGCCATGGTACTCGCCTAGCTTCCTTGCTCGCAGCGCCCGTCATTTGGCTTCCACCGTGGCAAATCATTTGATCATCTCATGTTTGAAACAAGTCTATGTAGCTAGCTCTGGCTGCCGCGTTTCCCCTTGAAGTCTGTCAATAGCCTTCCGGTACCAAATAGTATAAGGAAGTACTATGTGTCCTCTCATACAGCTGAGCGCATATATGACACGTTCCTGTGTATCGTCCCAGATCCACGGGTTTTGTTCACGGTAGTTGGTGCATTATAAAATCCACATATATATATCTTGTGTGGGTTTGTCCTCAAAGAATGGGGGTGGCTCTGATGGTTGCTTGATATTTAGCGCCATTGCGTTGGTACGGGTTTCTGCCATGCCAGACTGTTCTGGCATTTGTCCTTGCCTTCTCTGGCTAGGACTTCCTCTCCTTCTTCCTCTTTTATCATCATCATTATTATCGTCACTGGGATCTCCAGGGTCACCTGCCTGGGCACCTGAGAGGCATCCATCAGCAGCTTCCTTACCTTTCCCCTTATCTTTCCGAGTTGGCTGAACGTAGTATTCTTCGTCATCAGTTTCCTGGATGGTAGTTAAGGATGCAGGCCATGCAGCTTCAGGACTTAGTACGGTGGCCAACATCCTATTTATGGACACCTCTGATACTTTTGGGTATTATTCATCGCATTATTCTGCTGCTGTTGCTGGTCTTGTGACTTGCGAATCTCTGCTTGGCAAGTAGCCTAATCTAGGTGCATTTGTCCTAGGGTACGGTTGACTTCTCTTTCCCGCGTGGTGCATTGATTTCGGAATTCTAGGAATTCTGCCCTTACGTTAATGACTATTGGTTCCAACATCTGGTCTTGGGCTAATACCACCTGGCTTTCTTCCCTGAGTGTTCCATGTAACCTCGTGGTTACCTCTTCATGTTCCTGTTGAAGCCTATCTTGAGTGTCAATTTTTGTTGCCACTTCCCATAGTATCTCCTCTCGTATGCTCTTAATTTCGCTTTCCATGCCTGCCAGCTGCATCAGCAAGATAGCAATATCATTATCGTGGATATCTTGTCCGTTGGCAATTTGCTGTTGAACCTTAATTAATTTTAAAGTATTATCCGGGGTGGCTTCCTGCAAATGTTGGAAGGCGATATTGGCTTCATCGAGTGAGGTATCTATATCCTGCCTTATTCGACACAAGGTTATCCCAAGATGGACAGCCAACCTTGCGAAATTTGCAGCATGGTCTCCTCCTGGTTTTGGCATGGATGATCGTGATATCCGATCTGTGCTTGCAACACTAGAGGATTGGTGAGGGGTACATTTCCTCTCCGGAATGTCAGCTCATGAGATGTTGATGGGGAGGGACTCCATATTGCTGAATCATCGGTTTTATCCATCGTATCTGGGCAGGTGTTCATAGGTTCTCCCGCCGTTATCCTCTTCCTCGGGTCTTGAGGTATCTCAGCCATTGTGATACTTTCCACGTAGGCTAATTGCGCTAATAGTCCTAGATGGGTGATTTCTGGTACTGCATACCAGAGTTCTTGATAACCTTTACCGGGTTTAAGGAATCTTATGTAAGGTATCCAACCTTTGAGGTACTCCATAGGTGTAGGTATGAAAGGGTTCGCTTGATCTGATTCGGGACTCAGAATCTGAATTTCCTTTTTCTCGAGGTTGAAAATGTACTTGTAGTACATATAAGGATTTGTTAGACCCAGGCCGAGGGGATGTCTGGTCCTCGGATGGCTGTGCCTCGCTTCTTGTTATCGAAGTACTAGGTACACCACTCAACCAGGTTTTCTGATTTGGTGGAACTTCACTCGAAGTCCGGACCGTACCAGGTACAATATATGCAATTAAATGGATCCCTCATGGAGATCCCTAAAGGTATTGTGAACCATGAGGGTTCTGTGATAAACTCTTCTACAATTTCAAATAACTCGCTGTCGAAGACTTCTTTGAATGTCTGAATATCGATGGGATAGTGAGGACCTTCAAAATGTAGTCAAAGTCTGAGGTGAGGGTGGAGTTTGAAGTGAACTTGTAGTTCATATAGTGAGCCTTGATAACAGGAGAACTACCAATATACTGCTAGGTGGACGCCAATCTCTAGTATAACCGAATGATGGAGGCCAAAATCTTGGTTCCGAGAATCTGTCGAGAAAGGCTGGTCACGATAAAGTAAAAGAAAAGTGAAGATTTATGAGGTAAACAATTTAATATTGATAAGATCTCTTCTTCGTTACTTGATGATGTCTGTAAAGCTCGGGAGGCACCTCGATATTTATATTCCATGTCTGAGTGTTCATGGACTACTTCTAATTTCTATGTCCACGAAGTACCACTCTGGTTTTAATATGCAAATGTCCAGAATCTTATAAGTGCGAACACCATTTGACCCGGAAACTTATCACACCCTTTCACGGACACGGAATAGTATTCATCCATTAAGATGACTGCGCTATTTGTTATGCCCAACCGTGGCCTCCAACTTAGCTATCCGTATAGACTATTATATTACTCTAGTCTAGTTGACTATCATCCCCGTAGTCGCGGCGGTCATGAAGGGATCAAGTTCCTGCCGGGCCACCTAGTGCCAATCGCAAGTCTCAGCCCGACAGGTCAATCTCTCAAGGGGCTCCGACCTATCTAGTTCTTCCATTCTGAGCATGCTTCCCCTTGGTCTGCCTGCCTCCACGGAGGGGCCCTATTACTAGGACCAACCAACCTACAGCTGATCTCAGAAGGGTATGGGTGGATTCGGTATACCCCTAATAGCCTCTGCTATTGGGATATCCGCTTGGAGCATTTCGCCCAAAACATCCCATCACATTCAGCCTATAGTTTAGGAAGTCTACCATTGAAGCCTCCTATCTCAATGTGCCTCTGACGGATCTCCTCCGTTCCACTACTCAGATGTCGCCAAAGGTCCCCTTCCATATATCCTGCGAACAGCACGCGGTTGGACAGACGGCGGCAACAGATATGGCATTATGAAGTGGGCTTCATTGATGTGACCTTTTAGTTATGGGACTCAACTTTTGAAATTACGCTAATGACATGCAGGCCCCATGAGGGAGCCGGAGGGGGGTGTTGACACTCCGGTACATCGAGGGTCTGTGCACATGTCTCGGATTTCCATATGCCTAACAATCACAAACAAATAAATCAAAAAATACAGAAAGTATCACAACAACCAAGCCAGAATATACGCACTAGCAGATGGAAAAATGCCGAATAAATTCCACAATGTGATGCAGACCAAGACTAGTACAAACTGTGGTGAGTAGTGGAAGAGGGTAGGGGTAGTAGTGTACCAGACAGTAAAATAACAACGTGGTAGGATTCAAGCAGATCTGATAGTAAGAATGGAGTAGAGAAACTGCATACAATCATGTCAACTATTAGTAATTATATTCATATCTGACTAGGAGGTCTCCAAGAAGAGATAAGAGTAAGATCAACTAAGGGCCTGTTGAGATGTTCTTTCTTACTACAAACCATGTTTCTAAAAACCTGTTGCATGGGAAATGACTGTGCACCAATAGTGAGCAGGGCCTTGTTAAGTGAGATATGAGGGAGGAAATGGGCAGCTGAAAGGCAGTTCTGAAACTCAAGGGAAAGAACGCCTCAATACATGAAAAAGTGAAAGTGGACAGTGAGGAAAAGATAAGAATGGCCATCACACCTAGGTCAAAGCCATGATAGGAGAAGAAGAGAAGGGGGGATGGTGGTAGTACTGCATTGAGGGTTGATTTCAAGTGCAAGGAAAATATAAGAGACAGAACATGTTAGAAGTTTGAAACTTTTTTATTTTTTTATTTTTATTTTTTATCTTCAATTTTATTTTGTATTTAAGGTACACTATTTACATACAGTTCAAGCTATAGCAGAAGTACTTACATTATCTGCTACACTAGCGCCAAGAAGCTAGAGGAAAACCCATTGCGAAGCGCTACAATATTGACAACCAGGTATGTGGCCCAAGGGCCCCATGACTTGAATACGGAAGAGTCTCTCCTAGAGCCTTTGACTCTAACACCCCTTGCAGTCAAAAAAGCTCCCCTGTCCAGCAAACTTGTAGTATATACAAGCTGTAAAGAGTATAAAGACAAAGCCCCCTGAACCTATTAATAGAAAGGAAATACAGTATCTTGACAGTAGCCACAAGCTGCGGCACAAAGCCCCCACAAACAATCAGAACCCCAACAATAAAAGCCAAAGCCCTAAGACACCTGCGATAAATATATCTATAGCTAATAGGAATATACCTAGTGAAAGGTGGTGGGAGACTGATGGGAAAGCCCAAGTAAAAGGCAGAAAGACCCATGACAAGAAACTGAGACTAATGTAATTCAGACCAGAAAACCCGAAGAAGATGCTAAGAGGGCACTGAGTAAAGATTGTACAGCAGTAGGGTACTAGCCAATTTAATCCAACTGTAAGACACGTACAGAAACCAAATCAGACTGTGTCAACTGTCACCAATCATATTCAGGTCTGACTAGGTGGTCCTGAACAGCAGGGCAAGATATTTTACAGTATCTCTTATTTAGTCCCTTGTTTCATGAGAGATAGTGTTACTTAATAGATAAGGTACCACTGCTTGCCAACTGAGGAGAAAGGTAATATCGACTAAGGAGCTTATTGAATTATTCACATACTGCAAAATATGTTGCCAGTCATCTGTTACATGGAAAGCAAGCAGTCGCTGACTGTAGGAAGAGCTTTATTAAGTGAGTAGAGAAGAGGGAGGGGTAGTAGAAAAGCAGTACCTGAATCCAAGGGAGAGAAAGCCTAAATGTGTGAATAAGCGAAAAAAGGACAGTGAGAAGAGAATGAGAATGGCCATCACCCCTAGGCTGAAGCCATCACAGGAGGAGAGGGAGAGCAGGGAGGTATCGTAAGATTTCTGCCTTGAGGGTTGATTTCAAGTGTAAGGAAAATAGAGGAGACAGAGGATGGCAGAGTAGATGGTAGATGTAGAAGTTTGAAACTCTATAATGGCTCTTATATATTTTTGCAACCTTTACTTTAAAAATCCATATACTATATACAATTCCTTTATGATATGCTCTCATCATCTTTTCAGAATATACCTAGAAGTTTCAGATTAATATCAGTTGAACTAAATTAAATTTACAATTTTTTAAACTGAATGTAAATTTATTTAAAAATAAATCTCTTCTGTAATAGTAACATCTTCAACTACTAAATCTTGAATAAATACTAAGATACTTTGTATTATAGCGCAAAGTGACTCAATTTGAGACTTCAAAATAGGGAAACCTGAAATTGAACTAGTTAACCACAATAAGAATTAAAAATTAAAAAAAAAACCTCAGAGAAGAGAGAATATTCAGGAGTAGAAGAGGCCTGAGGTTTTTCTTTTTTAATAAAGTATTATTTGAAAAAGTAATACAAGTTTAAAAAGTAAAATTTAAGTGAGAGTAAAACATGTAATTGAATGTATATAAGGGCAGACTGAAAAATACTGAATGACTGAGATGACTAAGGTGTAAAAATAATTAATAGAAATGAAGTTATAAGAACAGTATATAGCAAGATTGGCTAACAATTTTGAATTCAACACTACAATACAATCAGTATGCCTCTTTTAAAAATAAATACAAACATCAATACATATTTGAAGCCCAAGGTGAATGCTGTAAAAAACTATGTAGTACTTCAGAATTACAAATTGGAAACTGCAAGGACTGCAACGTAAGTAAATGATCAGAAATCGAACTTCCTAGTCTGCTACTTCTCAAATACTAATAGAAAAATACTAGAATACTAGAAGTATAGTATACTACATTACAGTACTGAACCGCTCCATGTACAGATACTGTATATAAAAGTCATTACTATATATCTTTAGCTCAAGTATCTTGTTAAAAACTCTTTGTTCTATAAATAAATTAACGTTATTCTCTTGATGTCTACTTTATTCACCTCTTTAAGGCTTTCTGCAGATGCATTATTGCATGATTGTCTTGGCAATTTCTGGCTCAACTCCAATTGGTTACTATAGACCTCCTGTTTCACCAAAGGACTTACTTGTAGGCACTTTACACTATAGAAGTTGAGAAAAGTTGTAGTCACTTCCAAAAAGATATATGGTATTTGTATCAGGACTAAACCAAGTTGGAAAATTTACTTAATACTATATGACAAAATTTCTGTATCAGTAAGAAGTTATAGAAACTTTTACGTCTATTCTGAGAATTACTAGAAGTGACATTTTGTGAGTACAATCAGTCAAGTAATAAAGTATAGTTATATACTAAATTATAAGAATCAGTATTGAGTTAGCCTCCCTCGTCAGCATCAATTTCATCTTACAAATACTGAGGCATGCTACTAGTACTGAGCTTGCTTCCTAGTCTTTCATTTAGAATTGTATTCTAAACCATATTTAAAGCAATTTTCAAGGTAGCCATATTACCAATTCTTCTCCATATCTTATCCATCTCATTTTCACTATCTAACCTGATATTTTCAAGTGAATTTAGATCTAGAAATAGTACTAGTCAACATATAGCCTCTATTTAATTAGAGTTCTAGTAGTAATTTACCTAGCGCTTATAGCTAGTTACGTCATCTTCTACTAATGCTACCAATTTATAGCACTCACAATAATAGTATCAGAAGGAGATCAGATAGGTGTACATAATATTCCTAATATATAAGGTGGAGTCAACCTTTGCCTACTAAGAATAAGGACTAACAGCAATCTTATTGTTCGATAAAAACCTCTGTGAACTATTCTTATCTCATATCTGAACTCCTAAGTCTCATTGATGCAATTGATATGATGTTATTTGCTTTCCTTTCTTATCACCCGCAGTCTATTAGAAAAGCTAGTTATAGAAAATATTTCTTTTCCTTCCAAAAGACTGAAAACTAGTCATCTTAAATTCAAACCAAGTGCTCTCAGTACTATACCTTTCGAAGCAGATAACATTAGGCATAAGGAAATCTGAGACAATAAGTGCACAGACCTTACAGTAGGGTAACTGCGCACAGACCCTCGATTTTTCAGGAGAGCTAATACTCCACTTGGGCCCCCTTATGGGCCCACAAGTTATTGGGGAGATTTCTAGTGTTGCGTCCTATTGTCATGAATATGGCTTAACGAGGAAGAGGTTTTCACATGACTCATAGTTATGAGTCATAGGTATGTTATGTTTCGCACATGACCTCATTAGAGGTCATGGGTTTCCGACGTATGACCATTTTAATCATATGACTAGTTTATGATGTTTTGGTATGACTCACAGTTGTGAGTCAAATGTGGCACGTGACTTGAAGTTTGAGTCATAAGGGCGTGAACGGCAACTATATAAGGAGGTCGTAAGGACTTAGTAGATAGGCCATCCTCCGTCTCCTCTACACACCCGGCGATTGAAATCAACCCTCAACGCTAGGTTTTCACGAACCATCCACCCCCCCCTCTCCTCCCACGATGGCTTTGGCCTAGGAGTGACGGCCATCTCCCCCCTCTCCTCACTGTCCTCTTCTGCCCTTTTACGCGTCGAGGCTTTCCTTCCTCTGAGTTCCGGTACTGCCTTTCTGCTGCCCGTTCTCGCCCCCTTCCTCGCTTAGCGAGGCCCCTCCACACGGTCGGCGACCGCTCGCTTCCCATGCTTCAGACGGCTGGGA
>JACCEG010000141.1:118278-197815 GCA_014065205.1 Tuber brumale
GAGTAGATAGGCCATCCTCCGTCTCCTCTACACACCCAGCGATTGAAATCAACCCTCAACGTTAGGTACTTACAAACTATCCAACCCCGCCTCTCCTCCCACGATGGCTTCGGCCTAGGAGTGACGGCCATCTCCCTCCTCTCCTCACTGCCCTCTTCTGCCCTTTTACGCGTCGCGGCTTTCCTCCCTCTGGGTTCCGGTACTGCCTTTCTGCTACCCGTTCTCGCCCCCTTTCCTCGCTTAGCGAGGCCCCTTTTCACGGTCGGCGACCACTCGCTTCCCATGCTTCAGACGGCTGGGAACACGGTTTCTGCTGTACGCGAGGGCTACTCTTTAGGCCTGATGGTCAACCTCGCTCCTCTCCTTCCTCGGGGACCTCTCTTCTTAGTTTCCGTTTGGCGTTGGCTGTGGTGGACGCCTGTCTGCCTGTGTGCACGAACACCGTGGAGGAACGCCTCGGCTAGTAACTTCGGGGTCTGTCTCGCTTGGAGATATGGCCATACCCTCCTAGTCTTATGGTTCATGTTGAGACTACTCTTGTCGGAGACCGCCTAGAAAGACACGAACACGATTACCGATAGTTGACACGGTCGCGTTCGGTTTCTGGCCCGTCCTGGCGGTTGGATCGGCTTGCGCCCTACTGCTACACCCTCTTTCGGCTTGCACCCTACTGCTCCATCCGCTCCCGCCGCAGCCCACAGGCGGCTCCCTTTCTCGGTTACGTCGAGTTCCGGGATAACTTCTACGGTTTTCTGCTGCCAGCGTGTATCTCTGGCTTGGTTGTTGTGGGACTCACCCTGGTGCGAGTTTTCTTTTGTTCTTTTTTGAGATGTCCCGGGCGGTTACCTTCTTATGTTTTCCTGCTTTCTTCTTAGTTAGGCTTCCCCTATTCTCTGAGTTCGCTTGTGAGGTAGGGACGGGTTTTTCTTTGGGGCGAGATGTACAGTTAGGCCCACACCAGAGGGTCTTAGAGATACGGTCGGGCCGGGCGGGTGGAGGAATGGGGATTGTTTATGCCATAGCCAGCGCTGCATGCAAGTTCTTGTACCCTAAATAACAACGAATACAAGAAACAAGATGAGAAAAAAAAAAAAAAGAAAAAAAAAGAAAAAAAAGACTGCGTAGATAGGCCATCCTCCGTCTCCTCTACACACCCGGCGATTGAAATCAACCCTCAACGCTAGGTACTCACAAACCATCCACCTCCCCTCTCCTCTCATGATGGCTTCGGACTAGGAGTGACGGCCACCTCCCCCTTTTCCCACTGCCTTCGCTTGCTCTTTTACACGGCGTGGCTTTCCTCCCTCTGGGTTCCAGTACTGCCTTTCTTCCGCCCTTTCTCACCCCTTTCCTCGCTTAGCGAGGCCCCTCCTCACGGTCGGCAACCGCTCGCTTCCCATGCTTCAGACGGCTGGGAACATGGTTTCTGCCGTACGCGAGGACTACTCTTTACCCCTGATGGTCGACCTCGCTCCTCTCATTCCTTGGGGACCTCTCTTCTTCGTTTCCGTTTGGCGTTGGCTGTGGTGGACGCCTGTCTCCCTGTGTGCACGAGCACCATGCGGGAACGCCTCGGCTAGTAACTTCGGGGCCTGCCTCGCTTGGAGATTTGGCCATACCCTGCTAGTCTTACGGTTCAAGTTGGGACTACTCTTGTTGGAGACCACCTAGCAAGACACGAACATGATTACCGATAGTCGACACTGTCGCGTACGGTTTCTGGCCTGTTGTGGCGGTTGGATAGGCTTGCACCCTACTGCTACAACCTCCCTCGCCTAGCACCCTACTGCTCCACCCTCTCCCGCCGCAGCCCACAGGCGGCTCCCTTTCTCGGTTATGTCGCGTTCCGGGATAACCTCTACGGTTTTCTGCTGCCAGCGTGTATCTCTGGCTTGGTTGTTGTGGGACTCACCCTGGTGCGAGATTTCTTCTGTTCTTTTTTGAGATGTCCTGGGCGGTTACCTTCTTATGTTTTCCTGCTTTCTTCTTAGTTAGGCTTCTCCTATTCTCTGAGTTCGCTTGCGAGGTGGGGACGGGTTTTCCTTTGGGGCGCGATGTGCGGTTAGGCCCACATCAGAGGGTCTTGGAGATATGGTCGGGCTGGGCGGGGGGAGGAATGGTGATTGTTTATGCCATAGCTAGCGCTGCATGCAAGTTCTTGTACCCTAAATAACAAGAAATACATGATGATAAAAAAAAGAAAAAAAAAGAAGACTGAGTAGATAGGCAAGCCCCATGGACATAAACATAGCCCTACTCTCCCACTTCTTCCCGGAGAAGCAGTCCTGGAACCCGCCCATGAGTATGAGAGAGTTCAAGGATGTTCCTCCACTGTTGGCAGAAGAAATTATAGTTGCCCTCCGGAATTCCTCCCTGTCCTCCGCACCTGGCCCCGACCAGATCCCCTACTCTGTCTGGCAGAGGGTCCATGCGTTGAACCCTAGCATCCTTCCCTCCATCCTTGGTGCTCTTGTCTGGTTTGGACATCATTCTCCCTCCCTGAAGAGGGCAAATGAGATAGTCCTCAACAAGCTAGGGAAGCCCTCCTACGACACGCTGCCGTCATTCCACATCATCATCCTCCTCAAGACCATTTTCCAGATCCTAGAAAGTGTTATGGCCTCCCGCCTCTCTGCCCGCGCCCGATTCCTGGGCTTCCTGTCCCCCCACCAAACTGATTCCCTTCCCGGTCTAAGTACCTTTAACCCAGCGGCGACCCTCTCTCACAAGGTTCAGCTGTTTATGCGCCCCAAGCTTAAGGTCTCAACTCTCTTCCGAGACATCAAAGGAGGCTTTGACAATGTCTCAGCCCCCATGCTCTGCGACAGGCTTGCCACTAAGGCGGTCAACCCATACATGGTCTCCTGGATCTGGTCCTTCCTCCACAGCCGCTCCTGCCGCCTGTTCTTCCTGGGGGCCCCCTACGCTTTCTCACCGGTCTCTGTTGGCACCCCCCAGGGGCCTCCGATCTCCCCCCTCCTGTTTGTGATCTATGTATCCTCCCTGCACTTCTCGGTCCCTCTGGGCCTCATCCTCTCTTCTGTGGACGACTTTGCTATCACGGTTGCTTCTGGTTCATATCGCCGAAATGTCCAAAGGCTACAAGGCATTACCAGGGCACTCCAGGTGAAAGCAGGAGGGCTAGGGGTAGCTTTCTCAATCCCGATGACAGATCTCATGCACTGGGTGACCCCAGCGTAAAAGGTCCATCCTCCCGTGATCCCTGTCTTGATAGACGGGCCCCTCTTCTGTCCCTCCAAGTTGATACGGTGGCTTGGATACTGGTTGAAGCCCTCATCCACCTCCTGCAATAAAGGCACTACCTCGCACTTTATGAGAAGGCTCAGCTTGGCCCAGGTAGCCTTGGCAATGATCAAACAGCTTTCCAGGCCCGGCAAGGGTCTCCCCCTCTCTCTCTGCCACCATCTGGCGCCCTCCCTCATCTCCCCCATCCTCCTCTACGGGGCGGAGCTTTTCTCACCAAGCCTCACCCTCCTAAACAGGATCTCCATCTTTTGGAGGTCTGTCCAGAGATAGGTTATGAACTACTTTTCGTCTACTCCGGTTGGCATCCTGGCGTGTGAATCGGCCCTTCCCCGCCTCCCGCTTCTAGTTCTCCACCGTCAAAGGCTGGCGGCCGCCAGGCTTGTTTGCCTCCCCCCTGAAGCCAACCTGGCGATGGCTAGGCTACACCCGTCCTTTCCTACCTCCTCCCCCTTTCGGGCCCTGGAGGACCACCGCCGATACACTAGGGGGCTGACGTCCATCTACACCCCACTTCTCTGGAAAACCGCTCCTCCTTGCCCCCCCACACGGAAACATCTTCCGTTGGACGCAATTGCCCACAGGACCATCCAATTCATTAATCCCTCAGGCCCAGTTCTGGTGGCCTCCCCCAACCTCCTTCCTCCTGACCAGCTTCCTTTAGTGGTAGGGACCCCGTCTTACCAATCAGTCAAGCTGAGACTGTAGAATGTGCTCCTCGGGGACTAGTCTATACAGTTCCCCCCACCGCACTACTACCCTTATGCCACGTCCCTTAGACCCCATCCTTTCATGGGCTAGGGGAGATTCATAGCGGGCAGGATTCATCAGATGCGCTCGGGCAAGAGTTACCTTGCTGCCTACCCCTCCTGGTTCACTGATAACCCCTCCCCCCTCTGTCCTTATTGTGAGGAGGATGAAGAGGATTTCGCTCACGCTATCCTATACTGCGAGTCAGGCAAGGAGCCTCCTGAGCGCCACCTCCGCGGGCTCACGGACGTTGGTGGAGACAGCCCTTTATGGACCAACAAAGACTTCCTCTACTCCCTAGCGAGATACCTGAACATGACCGCCACTGGCTTCCCTCCCGGCATGCCGCCTGCATGCTGGGACCCCCCACTCGCTCCCATTTCCATTGTTGAGGGTCTCCTGATTTACGGCTTCACGCCCTGAGCATGGGCGATCGCCCTCCACTCCACTCCGACCGGCACTTGTATTTTGGTTTTTTCTTTTTGATTGCAGCTTGGATTTATTTTTCATTATGACTTCAGTGTTTTGTTGCTTTAGTTCCTAGAAATTTCGTATCGGCTATCGGACACCACTAGGAGGATTTGACAGCTTGGTGCGGTTATTTCCTTTGTGGTTGCGGGTTTTTGAGATTAAGGTTTTTCTTTATGCCATAGCTAGAACTGCATGCAAGTTCTTGTACCATAAACAAAGACTATATGAAGATAAAAAAAGAAAAAAAGACTGAGTAGATAGGCCATCCTCCGTCTCCTCTATTTTCCTCGCCCTTGAAATCAACCCTCAATGCTTCGAGTTCACCAACCATACACCCCCCCTCTCTTCCCATGCTGGCTTCGGCCTAGGAGTGACGGCCATTTCCCTCCTCCCCTCACTGCCCTCTTCTGCTTTCTCTAGGTGTCAGGGCTTTCATTCCTCCGGGTGCCGGTATGCCTTTCGCGCTGCCAGTTCTTCCCCCTTTCCTAGCTTAGTGAGGCCCCTCCACACGGTCGGCGACTGTTTACTTCCCATGCTTCAGACGGCTGGGAGCACGGTTTGCGGTACGCGAGAGCTTTTCAACAGGCCCCCGGGTCGATCTCGCTTCTCCTCACGGTCGGCTTAAGCAGTGGTATTCCATCCACTAAGTGACGCTATCTCTTGTAGAACATGGGACTACATGAGAAATGCGGTAAGATGCTTGCCTTCTGCTATTGGGGACCGCCTAGTCAGACACGAATACGATTACCGAGAGTTGATACGGTCGTATTCGGTTTCTGCACTGTTCCGGCGGTTGGATCGCCTTGCACCCTACTGCTACACCCTTACTCAGCTTGCACCCTACTGCTCCACCCTCTTTCACCGTCCCCCACAGGTGGCCCATTTTCTCGGTTACATCGCGTTCTGGGATAGCTTTTACAGTTTCTGCTGCCTGCGCGTATACCTTGCATGGTTGTTGTGGGATCAGCAGTGTGGTTTTTCGTTTGTTTCTTTTCAGTGATGTTCTGGGTGGTTACCTTCCTATGTTTTCCTGCTTGTCCTTAGTTAGGCTTCTCCTATTCTCTGAGTTCGCTTGCCAGGTAGGGATGGGTTTCTCTTTGGGGCCAGATGTGTAGTTAGGCCCATACCAGAGGGTCCTGAGGATACGGTCGGCCCTGGCGGAAGGAGGAATGGGGATTGTTTATACTATAGCTAGCGCTGTATGCAAGTTCTTGTACCCTAAATAAGAGGGAATACATGATGATAAAAAAAAAAGTAAAAAAAAGTGTAAAAAGACAGAGTAGATAGGCGGCTGGGAACATGGTTTGCAGTACGTGAGAACTCTCCAACAGGCCCCAAGGTCAATCTCGCTCCTCCCCATGGTTGGCTCAAGCGGTGGTATCCTATCCACTAAGTGACGCTATCTCTTGTAGAACAAGGGACTATGTGCGAGATGCGGTAAAACACTTGCCTTCTTGTTTCGGGGACTGCCTAGGAAGATACGAACACAATTACCGAGAGTTGATACCGTCACGTTCGGTTTCCACCCTACCCTGATGGTTGGATCAGCTTGTACCCTACTACTATACCCTCACTTAGCTTGCACCCTACGGCTATACCAGCTTATCTCGACGCCCTTCGGGTGTCTCCACCGGGCTTCCCAGTCTGAATGGCACTAGTCCCTGTGCTCTGCCATGGGTTATGTTTTCCACGACCTGAGCTTTTCTCCTTTTGGTTTCCCTCCCACTTTGTCGCGTATATCCCTTAGCCGTAGACATATTTTGTCGTAGGTGGCACTGACTGGCCCGGTTACGATCACTTAGGGTTGCTCTTGTTAGGGGGATGGACCACTGTTGGAAAGTGGGGTTTCTTTTGTTTTGAAGGATTTGGGTGGCTTTCTTTTATAGTCTTCTCCGTTTGTGTATACCACAAGTTGCAGGGCGGGGGAGTTTTTTCGACTGCGCAAGGTGTTGGAGTCGGCGGCTCTAGGTGAGACCCTTCTGTGTTCAAGTCATGGGGCTTGAGGGCTGGGCACCTGGTTTCCGATGTTGATAGGCTTTGTGACGGTTTTTCTTCTAGCTGTTTCGGGCTGGCATAGGGGTGGAGGTTTTGTGTCTGCCATAGCTTGCGCTGCATGCGGACGGTGTACCTTAAAACACAGTATAAAATTGATGATAAAAAGAAAATGAAAAAAAATGAAAAAAGAAAAAAGAAAAAAAAAGACCAAGTAGATAGGCTCTTCACGCTTCGTTCTAAGTTATTTCCTTACTTATTACTTTATGCTTTTATGAATATAAAACCTTTACACTCTTTACGAATATCTACCTACGAGACGAGAACTCTACTACACATGTAGAGTTGAAGAAAGAGTATGATAGATAATAAGGACTGGAGACACGAGAGTCTCTTCCACCTTATCGTAGACAGAGGTCTAAGAACTATCGTTGAGAGAGAAGATGAGATAAGTATCATCTACCCGTTGCTGGGAACTGATACCAGTTAGGGATCATAATACCTGTAACCAAAATGTCATATCAATGAAGCCCACTTGATAAGACCATATATGTCACTGCTGTCGATCCGACCGCATGTTATTGGAAGGTTATATAAAAGGTGACCTTTAGCGACATCTGGGAAGTGGAACAGAAGAATTCCTTTGGAGGCGTATTGAGATAACAGGCTTCAAGGTTAGGCTTGCTAATTATGAGCCAAAGACGACTGGATGTTTCCAGCGAAATACTCTAAGAAGATATCCCAGTAGTGGAAGCTATTGAGGACATACCAAATCTACCCATACTCTTCTGAGATCAGCTATATTTAGGTTGATCCTAGTAATAGGACTCTCTACAGAAGCAGGCAGACCAAGGGCAAGCACACACAGATAGGAAGACCTAGATAAGTCGAAGACCTGTAAGATGCTGACATGTCAGGCGTGGACTTGCGATTGGCACTAGGTGGCCTGGCATGAAACTGATCATATCATGAGTGAAGAGACTACTTGAACGAGAGTCAACAAGACTAAAGTAATATAATAGTCCATGCGGATAACTAAGTTGAAGGCTGCCATTTGGTATAACAAATAGTCCAGTCATCTCAACAGAGGAATACTATTCTATAACCATGAAAGGGTGTGAGAGGTTCCTGGGTCAAACGGTACTCGCACTTATAAGATCCTGGATATTTGGATATTAAAACCAGAGTGGTACTTCAGAGGCATTGTAGTTAAAAGTAGTCTGTGAATACTCAGATTTGGCCTACATCCCTCAGTTATAGTAGAGTTTGGCATTCGCTTAACAGATAATTCACTGATCAAATCCTAAATTTTTAACACAGTGCTTAGCAATAGTATTTCATTCTTACTATTACAGCCTTAACTGTTCTTGATGTGTATGCATAACCTATTTCAAAACATATTTCATCCTAGCTGAGTTATCATGTTCAGATATTATGAGTTATAAATGCTTCTGATTATTCCCTTTTGGCATTATCAAATAGGGAAGAGCACTTAAAGCAGTATATATTTGATAGTCTACTATTCTTCTTCGTATGCTTATAGATCTGTAAATATGACATTATTATTTATATCTCATATTAGAAATAAATAATTTGACATAATGTTTGGTACAATTATTATGGAATATTCAGATACTGACCAATACAAATTCAGCTTCAAAATACATCATCTTATAAAGTAACTACCTTAATATGCTCATAGTAGGCTATTTCATGATGTCAGATACCTTTAGAATTTAGTTTATGAATACCTTTTTGTTGAATAGTTTGAGCGACATGGATATGAATTGGAGTATAAGAAAAATCTAATATACTACAATATTACTTGACTGGCAATAAAATGAGTATTGCTAACAAGGAATTGAGGACTTGTATAATTGGACATAAAATACCCTTACACCTGAGTACTACTTTTAGTCTACTACCAAACTACCCAGCAGCATAGCTTTGTTAAATTTGGTACAAGTACTCAATTCTCCCCATATCAGATATATTGTATTGTTTTGTTATAATAACAGTTTTGTCCTATTCCTATATCTGATTGCCTTTATTGATCAACTCACCATGATGAAATCTTATTAGTCAGCACTTTGATATTGCATCACACTGCAAAGAACTATGGTTTTTGAATTAAAATCTCATATTTTAAAAGGTGTATTCTTATTCTATCATTTACATTTACATTTCAAAAAACAATACTTTTATTCTGCTTGTGTTTTCAGGAATATTTATAGTTTTTCTACATAATTTGGGCCATTGCAGGATTTGGAATACATTGTTGAAAACTTCATTCCATCAGGTTAACATTCTTCTGTTCTCGAACCGTACTCCAGAGTACAAAGACAGGAAATTCTGCAGAGTAAAAGCCCCGTGACTCTCAAACAATAACCTACAAACTCAGTCCTCCCTTCACATGAGTACAAGTAGAGAGTCAAGATAAATTGTCCCTCCTTCGACTAATCATGCCCTAGTTGTAGTGTGAATACCACAACCTTCAAAAAGTTTGCAAGCTCAGTTTGGTGGGGTTCTCTACTATGAGTACCCAACAGCTCAACATCACTGTATGGCTCCACATCACTTGGTGGCTCAATATCACTTTGTGGCTCAACATCACTTTGTGGCGCAATATTACTTTATGGCTGAATGTTACTTTATAGCTCAATACTATATTCTCAATTAATAATACTCTGTAACTCAGTTTCAATTGCAGGGTTAATATAAAATTTTATATTAATAATACACTATAATTTAGTTAGCATTTATTTTCCACAACCTGGCCTACCTCCTAATACCTGTGATTATATATTTGGATACTTTCCATTTTTATACCTGAACTATGCACCTTTGTTTACTCACCGCCTTGATCTCATCCAAGAAAGGTTTGCACAGTGTATGTTCAGCTCCTTTATTTACATTCTATACTCTCAGCAACAGCCTTTCTGCTTTCTCTACTTGTGCACTCTCCCATCTTTTAACCATTTGCCGTGCTTCCAATGCATAAATTACTACTTATTTTTGGATTTGTCTTCAGTTTTATGCTCAGGATCTAGCATTTCATTCTTCATCTACTGCACGACTATGTTCTAACTGCTCCATTGCCAGTACACTAGATTGTTCTTGTACTAGGCCACCTTGAAGAGCCAGTTTGAGATGATGAAATGTAGGAAAATAATCTATAGCTTGACACAGAAACTATTCTCATTGCTTGTTAAGACTTGCAATTGTGAGAGGAATAGTTGATGGGACATCAGAATTGGAGATAGGTGTTGGGATAGTATTAGGAGGAGCTGTACCTTTGCAGAGTGTAAAATAACAAACATCGGATTGAATGGTATAAGTCCAGTAGCTTTAAATAAAGAATAAATAGTTAATACCTTAAACATCGGTTGCCGGTAATAATCAATTGTATACAGAAATTCCGATTTATCAAAATCTACACAACTAGTTCATATAGTGGCCTCAACAGCCTCTGCATGATAATGCTTATATGGTTGGAATAGAACAACATCTGGTGGCTGGAGCAATTGACCACAATGAGGTGGTAGACAGAATACAATAATTTTGTCTTTATTGGAAAGGTTCAGAAATTCCTTAGTACATTGGAAGCCAAAACCATCAAGAATTAATAGGGGATAGGAATCAACCAATCACTTGGCAGAAAGTACTTTGAAGTATGCAATCTATGATATTGTAAGGCTATCATTACTGGCAAGCGGACGCCGATCTCTAGTATAACTGAGAGACCTGGCCTAAAATCTTTGTTCAGAGAATCTGTCAAGGAAGGCTTATCGCAATAAAATAGGTAAAGTAAAGATTTGTATTCCAAAGGATTTTAAATTGATAAGATCTCTTCTCCATTACTTGGTGATGTCTGTAAAGGGCAGCAGGCGCTTCAATATTTATATCCTGCATCTGAGTATTCACAGCCAATATCTAACTACTATGCCTCTGAAGTACTACTCTAGCATTAATAGGCCAATGTCCAGAAACTGATGAGTGCGAATACCGTTTGACCCTAAAACATATCACACTGTTTCATGGTTATGGAATAGTATTCCTCAGGTGAGATCACTGCACTATTTGTTATACTATTAGGCATATGGAAATCTGAGATAGGAAGAGTACACAGACCTACGGTAGGGTAACTGCGCACAGACCCTCGATTTTTCGGAGTGCCAACACCCCGCTCCGGCCACCGTATAGGGCCTGCACGTCATTAGTGAGATTTCGTGAGTTCTGTCCCATGACTAAAAAGTCACATTAATGTAGCTCACTTCATAACACCACATACAGCGCCGCCGTCGGTCCGACTGCATGCTGTTCGCAGAGTATATAGATGGAGATCAGCGGTATATTGGTTGGTCCTAGCAATAGGACCCCTCTGCGGAGGCTGGCACACCAAGGGGAAGTACACTCAAAAAGGAAGATGTAGATAAGTCAAAGACCTTTAAGACGTTGACACAGTGGGCTCGGACGTGTGATTGGCACTATGTGGGCCGGCATGAACTTGATCACTTCATGACTGAAGAGACTACTGGAACGATAGTCAACTAGACTAGAGTAATATAATAGTCTATGCAGACAACTAAGTTGGAGGCCTAGGTTGGGTATAACCAATAGTGCAGTCATCTCAATGGAGGAATACTATTCTGTAACTGTGAAAAATGGTGGGATAAGTTTCAGGGTCAAATACTGCTCGCACTTATAAGATTCTGGATGTTTGCATATTGAAATCAGAGTGGTACCTCCAAGGTATAATAGGTAGATGTAGTCTGCGTACACTCAGATACGGGATATAAATATCGAAATGCCTCCCGAGCTTTACAGATATCATCAAGCAATAGAGAAGAGATTTTATCAGTATAATATTGTTTTACATTTTAAATCTCCTTTTTTTTTCTTTTTTTTTTTTCTTTCTTTTTTTAAATCATATATTGCTTGTTAGGTACAAGAACATGCATGCAGCGTAAGCTATGGCAAAAAGAAAACCTTAATTCCAAACAAACAAACAAAAGAAACCATCAGCTCAAATCTCCAAAAACGACAAATCCGTCGCAAGCACCTCAAACGGTGACCATTCAAAATAGTAAAGAAAAATCAAGAAACTTTTAACATAAAAGCAGAAACAAAAAATTGATCAACAGCAGTATGGAGCTCAAAGCAGGGCAGCGCGGAGAGGTAGGTCCTCCCGTGGGGGTGAGAGCGGCCTAATCGGCGGCATGGGTGGCGGGAATCCGGTACCAGTAGTGTGGATGTAGTTGGCGAGGCCAATGATGGCAGGAAGTGAGGACCAAATTGGTGAGCCTTGGCCGATGTCGGAAACCCCATGGAGATAGAGCGTCCTCTTATCAGCCTTAGCCGAGCATTGAAGGATTGCGTGGACGAACGTCTCCTCGCCCTCCTCGCAGAAAGTGCATAGTGGGGAGGACTGGGGGTCGTCCCAAGAGTAGTGCGCGGCCAGGTAGCTTTTCTTGGCCCTGCCTTAGTGTACGCGTCCCGCTGTAAAGCGGTCGAGACCCATAAAGGCGTGTGGCTTCAAGGTGGCCTTGTATGGGTAGTAGAGAGGCGGTGGGGCCAGGTGAATCCAGTCTTCCAGGAGTCTGTTCCGTAGTGAGGCCTTGAGAGCTTTATAGTTCAATGGGGTGGGAGGTAGCGGAGTCAACCCTGGCTCCAGGGCCGGGTAGGTGGGTGGGAATGTTGTGGTTTGTCTCATGGCCGTCAGCAGGAGGTGCGCCAGCGAGTCAACGGGTAGGTGCCTCCTCATGGGTAGTTCCGCTTTGTATTGGCGCCAGCCTGGCGGAATGTAGTTCTGGGTTCTCCCCTTGAGCAGCTTTCTGTGTACGGATCTGTCTGGGTGGGAGGTGTAAGATGGGAAGTCTGCGGGGAGTCTGGCTGACGCTGGGTTGTAGGCGGCAGAGGAGCAGGCTAAACGAAGTGCCGACATCCTTCTCCGGTGGGAGATCAGCAGATCCAGGGGGGGGAGGCAGGCCTCAATGGCCAGAATGGTCGTTGGGGTTGAGCTGAAGCAGTTCGTAACCCATCTCATGACTTTGTTCCACAGGACCGACATCTTGTCCATGGTCACGAGTGTTGGTATCAGGAGGTCAGCTCCATACGTGGGGATAGGAAGGATTAGGCCCATAGCGAGCCTTCGGCACATGTGAGGGGGCATTCCAATCCTGGGAGGAGCAAGCCTTCTGATAGCAGCAAAGGCCCCGGAGGCCATTGTGAGTCGTTTGGTGCAGTGAGTGGTTGTTTCCAGGGTGGGGGTGAACCAGTACCCCAGCCATCTTAAAGAAGTACATTTCAAATCTTTACTATATCTATTTTATCGAGGCAAGCCTTCCTCCACAGATTCTCTAATCGAAGACTTTTGCGCTACATCCCTCAGTTATATACTTGAGTTTGCCGTCCGCCTAATGGTATATTGATAGTTCTCCTGTCCCTGAGGCTCACTATATGAACTACAAGTTCACTTCAAACTCCACACTCAGTTCAGACTTCGATTACATTTTCGAAGCAACTCACTGTCCCATTTATATGCATACATTCGCAGAAATCTTCAATACTGAGCTCTTCTAAATCGAAGAAGAGTTTACTCAAGAACTCTCGCTGTTCAAAATACCTTTCGGGATCCCAACAAGAGATCAATTCAAGCGTATATATTGTATCTGGCAGTGTTCGAACTTTGAGTACAGTTCAACCCAGTCCGAAGCCTTAGTCGAGTGGAGTACCCAGTACTCAGAAGACAAGAAATCTGGCACAGGTATCTGAGGACTACACATCCTCTCGGCTTGGGCCTAAGAACCTATACATGTGCTATAAGTACTTTCTAAATCTTCAGAAAAGGGAAATTCAAGTCCTGAGTCCAGAATCAGATTGCCTGAACCATTTCATATCTATACCTCCAGAGTATCTCAGATATTGGATAGCTTACATACGATTCCTTAAACACTGTAAAGGATATCGAGAACTCTGGTACCAAGTACCAGTAATAACTCATTCAAGATGATTAGAGCAATTAGCCAACCTGGAAAGTATTACAATAGTGCAGATTCCCCAAGACCCTAGAAAGAGGATAATGGTGAAAGAACCTATGCACACCCACCCAGACATGACAGGAACTGCTGATTCAGTTGTACATAGCCACTATCCTACAACACCTGAGGACCCACACTTCCGGAGTGGAGTTATTCCCAATCCCTCTCTCCAATCCTCTAGTGTTGCAAGCACACAATGGGTATCATGATCCTCCACGCCAAAGCTAGGAGGAGATCATACTGCAAACCTAGCCAAGCTAGCTACACATCTGGGAATAACCTTTGGTCAAATAAGGCAAGATATAGACACCTCACTCGACCAAGCCAATATCGCCTTCCAACATTTGAAGGGAGCCACCCAGGACAATACCATGAAGTTACTTAAGGTACAACAGCAAATCATGGGCGGGGAATTCACCACCAACCACCATGTCCTCCTCCTCACCAAGGATAACACACCTGCAACCTCTGTCCTCAAAGCGCATCGTTCTGCCATTGAGGAAGCAACTAGAGCCACCATCCCTGCAGCCATTGGCCTCAGAAAAGACGAAATCTGGCACAAGGTCATCCTCCATGGCGTCCCCACATCCTCCACCTTTTCCACTATTCAATCTGAGATTGAAGAATTCAACCCAGGCACCCACCTCCCACGCCCTCCTAGATGGCTCACCACCCCAGCCCAACGTCAGGATAAAGCAGCATCAGCTATGGTCCTCACTATTGCCGGCAAAGACTCCACAGATAAAGCCCTCAGCAGAGGCCTCTCACTACTTGGGAAACAGTTCAAAGTGCAACGCTACTTGTCCTTTGGTCCTGATACCCAATGCACCAAATGCCTGGCCTTTGGCCACCACCCTTCTCAGTGTACCGGCACCCAACATTGCAGCATCTGCTCCATGGAACATCCAGCACACCTCCACACCTGCGGCAGATCAGATTGTCCTACCAAGGGCAAAGCATGTTTGCATACCACCATCAAATGCGTCAACTGTGGCGATTCCCACCAGGCTACTTCCAAGGAATGTCCCACATACCTTAAGGCACACCAAGCGGCAACTGAGAGAAGGAACAGGGCTGTTTAGGGTTTTTACTTTTGTTTCCTATATTTGTTAGGCATTTGGCGGCTTGGAGGATTTCCTTTTGTCATTATGGCTCATGAGCTGGCCCACTCAAACGTTGCTACCTTTCAATATGAGACGGGATATCTGACCGGCACCCTTGCGTGGTGTATTTTTGTATGTTAGTTAGCTTCATAGCCGCTGCGGCTCCATAAGCGTAATGAGATATAATAATAATAATAATAATAAATCATGGGCGGACAAGATGTCTATAATAATGATATTGCACTCTTGTTGATGCCGGTGGCAGGTGTGGAACAGGAAGTTAAGGGTATCCAAGAGGAAATGCTACAGGTAGTAGTAAAGAAGATAGCCTAACAGAATCAGGAGCAGCAGGCCCATAAAAATATAACTACTCAGTTACATGGTAGTCTAAGTCAGGAAGGACAAGAGGCCATTGAATGAGATAAAACTCTGGGAAAATTAGTGTCCGTACTCCGTGGCGAATTCAACCTCTTCCACAACCAAACAGTGGCTTGAGATAAGGACTTCACAGCATTGCTGATAGACATACACGATGGCCTGAAAGAACAACATACGAGCTTACGCACATTGTAAAGGGAGTAAAAGAAGATGGCTGAAGATACCACAAAAGCGGTCAAGTTATTGATAAAAGCTATAAATGATTTAGCGGAGATGACAAAGGAACCGACAAGACCAGACACAGTACCGCTACATATATTCCCAGAAGAGGAAAATGATGAAGACTACTACTCCCCGCCTACACGTATGAAAAAGGGGAAAGGCAAGGAAGCTGGTGATGCATCCCCCTTAGGTACCCGAGGAGCCGACCCTGGAGATCCTAGTGATGATGATGACAATGATGATAAAAAAGGAAGACAAAGAGGAAGTACTAGCCAAGGCAGGCGAGGACAAATACGAGATCAGTCTAGTATGGTAGAGATACTTACCAACGCGATAGCGCTGAATATTAAGCGACCATCAAAGCCACCACCATTCTCAGAGGATAAAACCACGCAAGATATATATGTGTAGATTAGACAATGCACTGACTATTTCCCACTAAACCCGCAAAGCGGGGACGATGCCTGGGAATGAGTTATATACTCGCTCAATCATGCTAAGAGAGACATAGTACTTCCTTACACTATTTGGTATCAGAAGGGTATGGACAGGCTTCCAGGAGAAACCCAGCAGCCAGAACTGGCTACGTAGACCGACTTTGAACATGACATGATTAAGCCATTTGCCGCTGTCGAAGCCGAAAGACTGGCGCTTCGAGCTATGAAGCTGGTCGAGTGCGAAGGCAGTATTGAATACTTCTTCCCAGTCATGTACGACCATAATATAAGGGCCCGCATGACTGGAGAATTGTGGAGACAGGAAGTCGAAAAGAAACTTCCAAAACAAATTGTCTCCAGGTTGTCGGCCTTGCAGTATACAACGGATCAAGAATGGGAAGAGGCACGCAGCCTATGCAGTTGATTGGAAGAAGGACTTCTCGCTAGAGAAAAGCTTGGACGAGACAAACCGTCTAAGCCAAAGATAGTTCAAGAGGTCAAAAGAAGAGACCGACGGGACTCTAAGCCGAAGCGATAAATGGATGCTAAACATTATATCAAGGGAGGTGGAGCTCCACCATGAAAACAGAGAAGGGACAATGTGCCGGAGAAGCCTAAGGAGAGGTTGGGAGGTGCAACAAAGACCACCCAGACAAACTTGGACAAGGCTCATATCAGTATTCCACAGAGTATGATAGACACGGGGAGGTAAGAAGGTGATTGTACACATTGTGAAAAGAAAAGCCACACCTGCCAGACGTGTTAAGGAGATGCCCATATAGCCACGGCAACGATCAGCTTGAGACTGATAAAAATGGGAATTAGCCGAGCAAGATCAGCTATTGTAAAGCCTAAATTAGCTTGCTGAATCACGACTGTCCAGCATCCCGCGGGAGTGAATAAGATCTGGGAACTGGTGGACAATGAAGAACTGGCCTAGGACAGTTAATTGGCACCAATGGCAGCGGGGTTTAGGTATTCAATGTCCAAATAGAACTAGAATCGAAATGGGAACCCCCTTTCGCTGGGGTGTATTGGGTACTAACCATGATGGCGATCGGGAATTCCATGTACCACTACTGGAGTCGCAACTCAAAATGATCAAGGCTGGGTGAAGCAAGTCTCTCCTTACAGGATCAATGCAAGTAGACTCTAAGTGAAGTGACCCCACGAGGGACTTACAAGCTTAAATACAAGAATCAATAGATGGAGAGTCTTGATCGAAGGAGAGGATAGTCAAAAAGCTCACGTAGCCCAGGAGCTAATAGTACAAAGTTGGTCGAGTCACCTGGTAGCCACTGCCTACCCCTGTGCAACCAAGTTACTATACCGTGGAAGTTGGGACATAGCAACGTAAGATCTACATGATAACACAATATGATCGGAGGACAAGAGACACGGGCCGTTTCACCTGCCACATGCATCTGAGTCGTATTATACGTATGTACTATCTGGCCTTCTGGCCAGAGTATGGGATAGGGATGTACCGCTTTGGTGCGCTAGGCTCCTCTGAGGGAGCTGGATGGATAACTGAAACCCTAAGGGAAAGGATCGGTGAAAGCGGAAATCCCACAACAGGGGAGTAAAATGGCTAATAACTGGACGAAGATCTGCTATGAGCCTAGGTTTCGTGTGTCGGGAGAAGTCATCGAGCCAAAAGCGGGTCGTGCGCAATTGTGTATTGGTGAAACGCTGCTTAGCATGTAGATCCAGATTGTTAGTGCTAAAGAGTTACTAGTTTGTCAGAGGAGACCTCAATGGTCGAAACTATGTGAGCATAGTAACAAATATCTTGTTACCTAAACCTAACACTGACGATGCCTAAACAAAAGAACCAAGAATGTCTTATGCACACTAAGCGCAGGGAATTAGGCGCTCCAAAACTGCAATGATACAACTGTTCAGAAGGGATCGCTTACCTCCATATACACGATAAGCAATACAAAGTTAAAGTCTTAATAGACTCTGGATCTAACATGTTCCTTATCAATAAGGACTTAGTTGAAGACCTTCGCATTTCTATTATTGAACATAACAATTCAGTTGATATCTCAGGCTTTGATGGATCATCAGCCGCCTCAGGAGGGAAGTGTTACACCCTACCTATAAAATTGGAAATTGGAAAAAACCAACACATTTCCGAAGTGTCATGTGAAGTTACTAAAGGAGGTCATTAAGGAAATATAATTCCTTTTAGATGGTGGCATTGAGAACACCCAGTGTCTCACATAGAAGATGCGGAAAATTGAACCTTCTCCACAAAATGTTGCGGAAACTCTGGGGAAGAGGATGAAGGAATAGCAGATATATTTGAATATGACGAAATCAGTCACTTGGGACCCGAATGGATGTCGCATGGGACGAAGAGGAACTATTGAAAATACGGTGGAACTGAAATCGTTACCGAAGGAATACTGGTATTACTAACATTTGTTTGCAGCCAGAGGACTGAAGAATTAGCCCCAAGATGAATATTCAATCACGAAATTAAGTTGATCCCTGTATCAATCCCCCCCTGGCGGCCAATATTTCTACTATTCGTAAAGTAGCTTAAGGCATTAGGAGAATACGGGGAAACAATGATTAAGCATGGAAAAATTATGAGAAGCCAATCTCCTACAGGAGCACCTATATTATTTGTACACAAACCCAATGGAAGGCTATGCTTGGTTGTGGATTACTGAAATATAAACAAGATTACCATCTTCAACAAGCATCCCCTTCCACTAATATCTGAACTGCAAGACCGAAGAGCTAGCACCAAGATCTTCACTAAGTTAGACCTTAATGACAGCTACCACTTGATTAGGATTGAGGAAGGAGATGAGTGGAAAACAGCTTTTTGAACCAGATATGGGCAGTATGAATATAAAGTTATACCATTTGGATTGGTTAATGCTCCAGCAATGTTCCAAGATATGAGGAACCAAGTACTTAAAGAATACTTGGACATTGGAGTCATATGTTACCTTGATGATATTCTCGTTTACTCAAAGGACGAAAAGGAACCTATCGAGGCTGTCAAAAGAGTTTTACAAAGTCTATCAGACTTTCAATTAGCGGTATCACTAAAGAAATGAACATTTGACGCCACAGAGGTAAAGTTCTACGGCTATATAGTGGTGGTCAATTGGGTGTCTATTAGCACCCGAAAGGTGGAATGCATAATGGTTTGGAAAGTACCTAAGTCGGTTAGGGAAGTACAAGTCTTTATTGGATTTGCTAACTTCAACCGGCGGTTTATAAAGAATTTCTCGCCTATTTGCAAACCCATAACCCAGACATTACATGGAAATCCTGAGAATTTCAAATGAGGAGTTGAATAAGATACAGCGTTTGAGGAACTAAAACACCGCTTTACAATGGCCCGCATACTACATCACTTCTTTCCTGAAAGAGAGACGGTAGTAGAAACTGAGGCTAGTGATTTTACACTCGGTTGCATTCTTTCTCAATACTTTGAGAAAAGGCTACATCCAGTAGCATTTCATTCCAGAAAACTGAACTCAGCAGAGTGCAATTATGAGATTCTTGATAAAGAACATCTCATGATCCTTAAATAATTTAAGGAATAGAGACGCTACTTAATCGAAACTGAAAAACCGATTACAGTCTTTACCGACTATCAGAACCTACAATACTTCCTCACCTCAAAAGGCTGGAGTGCGCATCAGATTGGATGGGCTCAGAAGCTAGTGGAATACAATTTTTCGCATTGGATAGCGACCAGGTGTGTAGGGCAGAAAGCCAGACACGTTAAGCAGGTGGCTGAAGTACCATCCTGAGGCAGGAGCTATGCATAGCGAACAGAAAACTTTGAAATCAGAATGTTTCTTAGTATCACTAGTAGCGAGAATAGGCGATGAAGGGGAAGACTAGGATAGAGATAAGGATTTGGATTTGGAACCTCGAAGAGGTGGAAAGGAACCCATGATCAGGGTTAAGAGATTGAGCAAGCAAGTATACTTGCTAACAATGGACTCGAGAATGGTGGCAAGATATGACCTGTATGCCATAGAGGATGTCATTGTCCTGAAATATGGATAAGCATTAATAAGGGCGGGTATAGCTGTGGGGCTACGCGAAGGAACTTATGGAAGAGTTGTCCCCAAAAGCAGTCTAGCAGTTCTAAGCAGAATGTCCACTGGTGCAGGAGTAATCAACACTAATTACACTGGAGAACTCACTGTCGTACTATTCAACCATAAAAATGAGGACTGCCAGATAAGAATGGGCAATTGCATAGCCCAACTGGTGATAGAGAAAGTCAACACCTCAGATATAATGGAAATAGACGACTTGGGGGAAACAGACTGAGGGACCGCAGGATTCGGAAGCTCCGATATAGCGACAAGATCCTTAATTATGAAGGAACAGAAACCTAGCATCAGCTACCTACAGGTATTGGCTAAAGACAATGAACATTGGAATGTTATTTCAGAAGTACCAGAAAGAAATCTAATGTCAAACGCCATTATCCTACAAAAAGGTATAAAGCTATTTAATCCTGAATTCTTAAGCAAGATACAGGCAGCTATTGGAACAGACACAGCATGGAGGCAAAGAAGGGAAGAGCTCATTAGGTTGCGAGACGAAGTAAAAGACTTCGCCAAGGACTGGACCTCAACCGACGCTCTACTATATTATGAGCAAAGACTATTTGTACTAGATAGTCTGGCACTATACACCAAGATCGCAGAAAGATGTCATGATGCAAAAGTGGCAGGACATTTCAGACAAGAGAAAACCTGGGAGATTATTATGCAAGACTTCTACGGGAAAGGACTTGCAAAATGGGTCAATGAGTACGTTCAATACTGCGATGAATACCAATATAACAAATCACCTAGACACGCTAAATATGGATTATTGCAACCATTGCAAATACCCTGTGCAGCATGGGTGTCCATGTCGGTAGACTTCATCACACAACTACCAGAGTCGCAAGGATGCACATCGAGAATGGTAGTAGTTGATCGATTTACAAAGATGGCATATTTCAGCAGACTTCAGACCTTAGCCACGGTAAAGGATGTTGCAAAGGTATTCCTGAAAGAAGGATGGAGGCTGCACGGCCTGCCAACTGAAATCATAGCGGATATAGACTCAAAGTTCACAGGAGAATTCTGAGAATCCCACAGCAAAGCACTGGAGATTAAACGAAGAAGGTCAATGGCATATCACCCTTAAAGTGGCGGACAGACTGCACATACCAACGAAGTACTGGAAGGATACCTGCAAAGATTTGTCCACTATGATCAGGACGATTGGTATCAGCTACTACCACTACTTGAACATGCCTATAACAACTCCGCAACCAATGCTTACAGGATGTCGCCGTTCTATGCGAACTACAGATTTCATCCACAGAGAGAGTGGATAAAGGAGTATGAAGCTCGAAACCCGGGAGCAACACTCGACGGGAACTAGATTAAGACGATACATGAACGAGCAAGAGGGTCACGAGAAAAGCCATGGGAAAGAATGTCAAAATATTATGACCAGAAAGCTCCACAAGAGCCAGACTTCAAGATCGGGGACAAAGTAATATTAAAAGCAAAGAACATTCGCACCCGACAGAAATCAAAAAAGGAAAGTCCGAAGGTATACGATCTCTTCCAAATCATGGAGAACCGCGGGTCATGAGCCTTCAAGCTCCACATATCCGATCGATGGAATATTTACCCCGTATACCATATCATACTATTGGAACCCTATCACTAATCGATTCATGCAAATCTCCAACAACTCGATAGAGAGCCTGAGCACGTAGACGGCGATCTACAATGGGAAGTTGAAAAAATAGTAAGAAGCGAGATTCGTTCTTATAGAAAACAGGTATGCGGTCGCTATCATGAGAAGCAGGAACTGTGGTACTTCGTCAAATGGCAAGGGTGTTCCGAAGATGAGAACACAAGAGAGCCAGCTACGGGTATGGAAAATGCAGAGGAAATTGTGGAAAGTTTTTATGATGAAAATCTGGACATACCAGGAAGGGCAGAAGAAAGATAAAGAGGAAAAAGGGTTTTTTACCGCGGCTAAGTAAACACCAGAGGTTTTTCATCCTGACCACACTGAGTCTTAAAAAGTATTTAGAAGAAATTATAAAAAGTCTTAAGGGCATTAAAGGCAAAGCCTGGTAGGAGGGAGCTCATGTTAGGGATATGGAAATCTGAGACAAGAAGAGTGCACAGACCCACAGTAGAGTAACTGTGCCCAGACCCTCGATTTTACGAAGTGCCAACACCCCCCTCCAGCCTCCTTATAGTGCCCACACATCATTAGCGAGATTTCGAGAGTTGCATCCCATGACTAAAAAGTCACATTCATGAGGCCCACTTCATAACACCATATATGAGGACACCGTCCATCCGACCGCATGCTATTCGCATGGTATATGAGAGGAGACCTTTGGCGATATCTGGAATGTGGAACATAAGAGGTCAGTCGCAGGTGCATTCAGATAATACGCTTCAAGGTTAGACTTCCTAGACTTTGGGCCAAAGGTGAAGGGACGTTTTTGGCAAAATACTACAAGAGGATGTCCCAGTAGCAGAAACTATTAAAGGCATACCGAATCCACCCAAACCCTTTTGAGATCAGCTGTATGTTGGTTGGTCCTAGCGATAGAACCCCTCTGTGGAGGATGGCGGACTAAAGGGTAGCACACTCTGAAAGGAAGACCTGGATAAGTCAGAGACCCTTAAGACGTTGACACGTTGGACTCAGACTTGCGATTGGCACTAGGTGGCCCGGCATGAACTTGATCACTTCATGATAGAACAGACTACTGGAATGATAGTCAACAAGACTAGAGTAGTATAATAGTCTCTGCGGACAACTAAGTTGTAGGCTGGTGTTTGGTATAACAAATAGAGCAGTCATCTCAATGGAGGAATACTATTCCAAAACCGTGAAAAAAAATGTGATAGGTTTCCGGGTCAAACGGTGCTTGCACTTATAAGATTCTGGACGTTTGCGTATTAAAATCAGATTGGTACTTCAGAAACATAATAGTTAGAAGTAGTCTACAAACACTCAGATGTGTGATATAAATATTGCAGTGTCTTCTGAACTTTAGAGATATCATCAAGTAACGGAGAAGAGATCTTATCAATATATTATTGTTTTACGCTGTAAATCTTTACTTTAACTATTTTATCGAGATGAGCCATCCTCAACAGATTCTCCAATCTAACATTTTTGGCCTACATCCCTTAGTTATATACTTGAGTTTGGCATGCGCCTAACATATACCAACAGTAGCCTACAACTTCATTGTCTGCGTAGACTATTATATTACTTTAGTGTTATTGACTATTGTTCCAATAGTCTCTTTAGTCATGTAGCGATTAAGTTCATGCTATACCACCTAGTGCCAATCGCAAGTCTGAGCCCAACATGTTAATGCCTTAAGGGTCACTGACTTATCTAGGTCTTCCTTTCTGAGTGTGCTTCCCCTTGGTCTGCTGGCCTCCGTAGAGGAGTCCTGTTACTAGGACCAAGCACCATACAGCTGATCTCAGAAGTGTATCGGTACATTCTGAATGTCCTTAATAGCCTCAGCTACTGGGACATCCTCTTGGAGTATTTCGCTGAAAACATCCCATCACCTTCGGCCCACAGTTTAGAAAACCTATCTTTGATGACAACTATCACAATGCACCTCCCACAGACTTGTTCTGTTCTACGTCCCCAATGTCGCCAAAGGCCCCCTCCCATATATCCATCCAACAACATGCGGTTGGATAGACGGCGGCAACATATATCTTGTTATGAAGTAGGCTTCATTGCTTTAACATTTTAGTTACTGGATGCAACTCTAGAAATCTCACTAATGACATGCAGGCCCTATCAGGGGGCCAGAGTAGGGTGCTGGCTCTCCAGAAAATCAAGGGTCTGTGTGCAGTTACCCTACTGTAGGTCTATACACATGTTTCAGATATCGATATGCCTAATATGAGCTGCCTCCTATCAGGCTTCGCCTCCAATACCTTTATAACTTTTTATAATTTTCTAAATACATTTTAACACTGAGTGTGGTCAGGGTAAAAAACCTCCCACATTAACAGGGCCACAGTAGGAAAACCTTCTCCTCACTATCTTACTTTTGCCCTTCCTGGCTTGTCCGGATTTTCATTATGAAAATCCTCCCCAACTTCCTTCTCATTTTCCATACTTGTAGATATCTTCCATGTGTTCTCATCATCTGAATACCCTTGCCCTTTGATGAAGTAGCACAGTTCCCACTTCTCTTGATAGCAGCTGTGTACCCACTTTCTGTAAGAGCGAATCTCGGTTCTTACTATATTTTCAACCTCCCTTTGTAGATCGCCGTCAATGTCCTCTTGTTCTCTAGGTAGTTACTTGCAGTTATCATGAACCTATTCGCGATAGGGTTCTAATTATGCAATATGGAATACAGGATGAACGTTCCATCGGTCGGATATGTTGTGCTTGAAAGCTCGTGATCCGTGGTTGTCCAAAATTTGGAAAAGGACCATAACCCTTTGGACTTAGCTTATTTAATTTTCTTCAGGTGCAAATGTTCTTTGTGTTTAATATTACTTTGTCACCAATGTTGAAGTCCGGCTGTTGTCAAGCTTTCTAGTCGTAATATTTTGACATTCCTCCTCTTGTCTTTTCTAGTGACCCTCATGCTTGTTCATGTATTGCCTTAATCCTGTTTGCGTAGAGTATTGCTCCAAGATTTTGAGCTGCTCACTCCTTCATCCACTCTGTCCATGGATGGAATTTGTAGTTCGCATAGAATAGTGACATCCTATGAGCGTTGGTTGCGGAGTTGTTATAGGCCTATTTAGCTAGTACTAGTAGCTGATACCAATCGTCATGATTTTAGTTGACAAAACTTCGCAGGTATCCTTCTAGTACTTAGTTGGTACATTCCCATTACCCGTCAGTTTGAGGGTGGTATGCCTTTGAGATTCTTCGCTTAATCTCTAGCGCTTGGCACAAGAATTCCCAGAATTGTCCCGCAAACCTTGTTTCTATATCTGCAATGATTTTAGTTGTTAGGTCCTGTAGCCTCCAGACTGCTTTCGCAAGTGCATTTGCGACATTTTTAGAGGTAGCTGATATCTGTAATCCACTAATATGTGCCATCTTTGTAAACCGATCAACTATTACCATTAACTCAGTGCATCCTTATAACTCAGGTAGTTGTGTGATAAAGTCCACCATGATGGATGCCCATGGTACATAGGGTATTTGCAGTGGTTGCAATAATCCGTACTTACTGTATCAAGATGATTTGTTATATTGGTATTTATCACATGATCATACGTAGTCGTTGACCCATACTGCAAGTCCTTTCCAATAGAAGTCCTGCATCATGATCTCCTAGGTTTTCTCTTGTCCAAAATGTCCCACGACTTTTGTATCATGACATCCCTCTGCGATGTTTGTGTATAGTGCCTGACTATCTGGTACAAATAATCTTTGCTTATAATATAGCAGATCGTCAGTTAAGGTCCAATCCTAGGGGAAATTATTTCCTTCATCCCATAACCTAATGAGTTCTTCCCTTCGTTGCCTCCAAGCCACATCTAACTCGATAGTTGCCTGTATCTCACTTAAGAATTCAGGATTTAACTCCTTGATCCTCTTTTGTTGGATTATAGTTCTTGCCATTAGAACTTTCTCAGGTACTTCCGAAATATCATACCAGTGTTCTTTGTCTTTAGCTGATGCCTGCAGGTAACTGATACTGGGTTCCCATTCTTTGATAATCAAGGATCTTGTTACTATGTCCGTACTTCTAAATCCCGCAGTCTCTCGCTCTGTTACTTTCTAGTCATCTACTTCAATCATGTCTAAGGTATTGACTTTCTCTACCACCAGTGGAGCTATGTGATCGCCCATTCTTATCTGGCAGTCATCATTCTTATGGTTGAATAGTATGACCTTGAGTTCACTGTTGTAATCGGCATCGATTACTCCTGCTCCACTGGAGATTCCACTTCGAACTGCTAAACTGCTTCTTGGAGCATCTCTTCCATAGGTTCCTTCAGGTAGCCCCATACCTATACCCGCTCTTATTAACACTTGCCTATATTTCGGGACAATCTCATCCTCTATGGCACACAGATTATGTCCTGCCGCCATTATTGAGCTCTTTATTAACAAGTATGCCATCTTGCTCAATCTCTTAACCCTAATCACGAGGCTACTTTCCACTTCATCGTAGTTTCAAATTCATATCCTTATCTCTATCCCAGTCTTCTCCTACATCCCCTACCCTCGCTACTAGTGATACCAAGAAACTTTCTGGTTTAAAATTTTCTGTATGCGATGCGTAGCTCACTCCTCAGGATGGTACTCCAGCTATCTGCTTAGCGTATCAGGCTTTCCGCCCTTCATGCCTGGTCAGTATACAAGGTGAAAGTTTCATTCAACTAGCTTCCAAGCAAATCGAATTTAATGGCCACTCCAGACTTTCGAGGTGTGAAAGTATTTTAGGTTCTGATAGTCAGTAAAGACTGTAAACAGTTTTTTCCTGCCAATTCAGTAGTCTCTCCATTCTATAAATGCTGTGAGGATCGCAAGAAGATCTTTATCATAAATTTCGTAATTGCGCTCTGCTGAGTTTAACTTTCTTGAATGGAATGCTACTGGATGTAGCTATTTCTCAAAATATTGAGAAAGGATGCAACCGAGTGCGAAATTGCTTGTATCAGTTTCCAGCACTATTTCTCTTTCTGAAAAACTGTGGTCGAGTATGGGGGCTATGGTGAATTGGTATTTCAGCTCTTCAAAAGCTGTATCCTGCTCAATTCTCTATTTAATGTTTTTTTTATTTTCCCGGTAAAGTCTCAGTTATTGGCTTGCAAATAGCCAAGATGTTTTTTATAAATCATCAGTAGAAGTTAGCAAATTCAATAAAGACTTGCACCTCTCTCACCGACTTGGGTGCTTTCGACACCATCATGGATTCCACCTTGCGGGTACTCCTTGACACCCTGTCGACCGCTACTATATACCCAAGAAATTCTACTTGGTTGGCATGAAAGGTCAACTTCTTTAGCGATACCACTAATTGAAAGTCTGATAGACTTTGTAATACCCTTTTAACAGCTTAGATGTGTTCTTTCTCCACCTTACAATATATAAGGATCTCATCGAGGTAATATACGACTCCCACGTCTAAGTATTTATTAAGTACTTGGTTCATCATATCTAGGAACATTGCTGCAACATTGGCACAATCCAAATGGCATTACCTTATATTCATAGTACCCTTATCTAGTGCAGAATGCCATTTTCCATTCATCTCCTTCCTTAATCCTAATCAAATAGTAGCCATCTTTGATGTCTAACTTGGTGAAGATATACGCGCTAGCTACTCGGTCTCAGACTTCGGAGATTTGTGGAAGGGGATCTTTGTTGAGCATAGTAATCTTATTTAGATTTCGGTAGTCCACAACTAGGCGTAATCTACCATCTGGTTTAGGTACGAACAATATAGGTGCTCCTGCAGGAGATTCACTTCCCGTAATCTTTCTCTGCTTGATCATTGTCTCTGAATATTCTCTTAATGCCTTAATTTGTTTTTCCGATAGTTGATATATCGGTCCCCATGGAGGAGTTGATCCTGAAATCAACTTAATCTCATGATCAAAGGTTCGTCTTGGGGCTAGTTTTTCTGCTGTCTGGGCTTCAAACAAATGTTTGTAATGCCAGTATTCTTTTGGTAATGATTCGAGTTCCACCGAATCTACAATGGCTCCAATCCTTCTGATACATGAAGCAGTTAGGTCCCAAGCGACTGGTTCATCATATTCGAACATATCTGCTATTCATCCATCTTCTTCCACACAATTTTCACAACCTTTTGCAGAGAACCTCCAGTTTTCTGCATCTCCTATGTGAGATACTGTTTGTTCACGATGCCACCAACCAAAAGGAATTATCATTCCATAGTGACCTCCTTTAGCCACTCCTCACCACACTTCAGAAATGTGTTGGTTCTTTCCAATTTCTAATATTATAGGCAGGTTATAACACTTTCCTCCTGAGGCGGGCGATGATCCATCAAAGCCTAAAATATCAACTGCGTTGTTGCATTCGACTATAGGAACGCAAAGGTCTTCAACTATGTCCTTATTGATAAGGAACATGTTGGATCCTGAATCTAACAAGACTTTAACTTTGTATCACTCATCATGTATATGGAGGTAAGCGATCCCCTCTGGATAGTTGTATTGTTTTAGTTTTAGAGCTTCTAATTCTACACACTTAGCGTGGATAAGACTTTCTTAGTTTTTGCATTCATGTATCACAGGTGTCAGGTGTTGGTAACAAGATGTTTGTTACTATGCCCGTGTAGTGTAGACTATTGTGGTCTCCTCAGACCAACTAGTAACTCTTGAGCTCTAACAATCTGGGTCTACATACTAAGTGGCATTTCACCGATACGGAATTGCGCACGACCAGTTTTCAGACAGGATGCCTTCTCCTGACATACCAGACGTTAGCTCATAGCAAAATTTAGAGTCATTATTAACCATTTTACTCCTGCATTGTAGAGTGCTCGTTTTCACTAATCCTTTTTCTTAGGGTTTTGGTTATCTGTTTAGCTACCTCAGAAGGGCCTTACTCACCAAAGCGGTACATCCATGCACCACTCTGGCCAGAAGGCAAGATAGTACATATGTATAATAGGACTCAAAATAGTGTGGTATGTGGAACGGCCCACGTCAGTTGTCCCCCTATTGTATTGTTATCAAGTAGATCTTACATTGGTATGTCTTAACTTCTTCAGTATAATAATTTTCTTGCACATGGGTAGCAGAGGACTACCTGGTGACTCGAGAAACTTCGTACTGTTGGCTCTAGGGCTATGTGGGTATGTTGATTATCCTCTCTTTCGATCCAAACTCTTCATATATTGATTCTTGCTTACAAGCTCTCAAATCCCTCGTGGGGTCCCTTCACTTAGTTCTTACTAGCGTTGATCCTGAAAGGAGAGACTTGCATCATGCTACTTTGATCATTTTGTCTTTCGATTCCTGTAGTTGCACATGGAATACCCAATTCCCAACGTGGTTGGTACCCAATACACCCCAGCCAAAGGGGGTTCCCATTTTAATTCCTGTTCCATATGCACACTGAATACCCAAACACTGTTGCCATTGGTGCCAATGAACTGACCTAGGTCGGTTCCTCATTGTCCGCCAGTTCCTATATCCTATTCATGTAGGATGGTTACTAAATAGTAGCAACACAGCGTGCTAATTTAGGCTTTTCAATAGCCGATCTGGTATGATAAATTCTTATTTTTATTGATCTTGAACTGACTGTTACCTCTGATATACGGGCATCTCCCCAGCACATTTAATAGGTGTGGCTTTTCTTCCCACGATGCGTAAAATCTCCATCTCTCCTCCGAGTGTCTATTACACTCTGCAGACTACTGGTATGGTCCTAGTCAAAGTTAGTATGGATGGTTTTTGCTGCACCTCCTAAGCTCTTCCTAGGCTTCTCTGATTCATTGTGTCTTTTCTGTTTTCGGGGTGGAGCTCCACCTCAGTTGACAAACAGTTCGTTATCCATTTGTCGCTTTGGCTTAGAGTCCTACTGGTCTTCTCTTTTAAACTCTGAGACTATCTTTAGCTTTGGCGGCTTGTCTCGTACAAACCTTTTCCTAGTGAGAAGTGCTGCTTCTGATCGACTACATAGCCGGAGCGCTTTTTCCCATTCTTGATCCGTCGTGTATTGCAGGGCCGATAACCTGTAGATAATTTATTTGGGAAGTTTGTTTCCCACTTCCTCTCTCCAGGATTCTCCGGTCATGTGTGCCCTGATGTTTAAGTTGGGCATGACAGTGAAATAACCTTCAATACTACTCTCATACTCGACTAGCTTCTTAGCTCGAAGCGCTAGTCTTTCAGCTTCTACTGGGCCAAATCATTTGATCATATTGCATTCAAAATGTGTCCATGTAGCCAACTCTGGCTGCTGGGTTTCTCCTTGAAACCGGTCCATAGCCTTCCTATACCAAATAGTGTAAGGAAGCACTATGTCTCTTTTAGTATGGTTTAGCATGTATATAACTCGTTCCTGGACATTATCTCAAGTTTGTGGGTTTCTTTCGCAATAGTCAGTGCATTGTATGATTCAAACAAACATATCTTGTGTGGATTTGTCCTCCAAGAATGGGGGTGGCTCTGATGGTCACTTTACATTAAGCGCCATCGCATTAGTAAGTGTCTTTGCCATACTAGACTGATCTACTATTTGTCCTCCCCTACCACCGCTCGGACTTCCTCTCCTTCTTCCTCTATCTTCATCATCGTCATCATCATCATCTGAGTCCTCAGGGTCACCTCCTTGTGCCCCTGAAAGGGATGCATTTGCAGCTGCCTTGCCTTCCTCCTTTTCCCTACATGTAGGGATAGAGTAGTAGTCTTCATCATTTCCCTCTTCTGGGACTGAATGTAACAGTGCTGGAAGTGATCTCGTTGGTTGTTTTGTCGTCTCTGCTAAATCATTTATTCCTTTTACCAAAGATTTGACAGCTTCCATAGTCACCTTGGCCATTTTCTTTTGCTCTCTTTGCAATGTCTATAAGCTCGTACATTGTTCTTTCAAGCCGTCATGTATGTCTACCAGCAATGCTGTGAAGCTATTATCCCAATCCACTGTTTGGTTGTGGAAGAGATTGAACTCGCTGCAGAGTTCTGACACAAATTTCCCCAAGTTTGATCTCATGCAAGGGCTTCCTGTCCCTGCTGACTTGGACTACCATGTAACTGGGTAGTTACATTTTCATGGACTGGCTGGTGCTGATCTTGTACGGCTAGTTTGGCCACCACATTGTGGATGATTGCCCCTTGTATATTGTTCACCTCAGATTCCGCTATAGTTAACTTTATCAATAAGATAGCTATCTCATTGTCACAGAGGTCCTGCCCTTCTTCCAGTTTCCCTTTGACTTCTATCAACTTTAGTGCATTCCCTGGAGTTGCGCCTATAAGCCTGTTAAAGGAGATGTTGGTGGCGTTGATGAAAGTATCAATATCTCGCTGAATTTGGGCGAGTATTATCGCTAAGCATTTGGCCAAATCTTTTAAGTTGGGCTCGTGCTCCTTCGAAGGTTGAGTAGTCTCTGATCTTGATATCTATTGTGCACTGGATATACTGGAATATCGTAGGACAGAGGAAGCCTCTGCCCTTTGAACCCTGTAGGTAAGAGACAGTAATTGACTCAAATAGGGGGCGTCACTGGAAGAGGAGACATATGCACATGGTGTCGAACTCCTATCATCGTAGATGTCGGGCCGAGTATCTGTCAGTTCTCGTTTCGTAATCTGTTTTGGTCCTTGCAGATATTTTGGAATCTCTGCCATCCCATTGAGAAGTTTTTCTAATAACTTTAAGTCCAGCACTGTGTCGTTGAGTTCTGGGTCTGGTACCTAGTGCCAATATTCTCAATTTCTCCGGAAGGATTTGAGGCATTTAATGAATCGTAGTTGGCGTAAGAGGTATTCTTTGAGAGATGGTATAGAAGGATTAGGGCGATCCGATTCTGGATTTGAAATCTGAATATCCCTTTTCTAAAGGTTTTGAATATACTGGTAGTACATATAAAGGTTCCGAGGCCCAAGCCGAGGGGTTGGGTAGTCCTAAGCTAACTGTGCCTAGTTTCTTATCTTTAGAGTACTGGGTACTCCAATCGACCAGGTGTTCTGACTTGGTAGAACACTACTCGAAGTTCAAACTGTACTAGGTACGATAAATATGCTTGAATTGATCCCTTGTTGGGATTCCAAAAGGTATTGTGAACTATGAAAGGTCTTGTGTATATTCTTCTTTGATTTCGAGCAGCTCTGTCTCAAATATTTCTTCGAATATGTGTATAAAGATGGGACAGTGGGATGCTGGGAAAATGTAAGCTAAGTGTGAGCTGAGGGTGAAGTTTGAAGTGAATTCGTAGTTCATATAGTGAGCCATGGTAACAGGTGAACTATCAATATACTGTTAGGCAGATGCCGATCTCTAGTATAACTGAAGGACATAGGCCAAAATCTTTGTTCAGAGAATCTGTCGAGGAAGGCTCATCTCGATAAAATAGATAAAGTAAAGATTTGTATTGTAAACGATTTTATATTGATAAGATCTCTTCTCTGTTACTTGATGATATCTCTAAAGTTCAAGAGGCACTTCAATATTTATATCCAGTGTCTGAGTATTCGCAGACTACTTCTTACTACTATGCCTCCGTAGTACCACTCTGGCTTTAATACGCAAATGTTCAGAATCCTATGAGTGCGAACACCATTTGACTCTGAAACTTATCACACCCTTTCACTGTTATGGAATAGTATTCCTCTATTGAGAGGACTGCACTATTTGTTATACCAAACCGCGGCCTTCAACTTCATTGTCCACATAGACTATTATATTACTTTAGTCTTATTGACTATTGTTCCAGTAGGCTCTTTGACCATGAAGTGATCAAGTTCATGCCGAGCCACCTCATGCCTATTGCAAGTTGGATCCCAACATATCAACGCCTTAAGGGCATCTGACTTATCTGGGTCTTCCTATCTGAGCGTGCTTCCTCTTGGTCCACCGATCTCTGTAGAGGAGTCCTATTACTAGGACCAATCAATATATAGCTGATCTCAGAAGGGTATGGGTGGATTCAGAATGTCCTCAATAGCCTCTACTACTGGGACATCCTCTTGGAGTATTTGCTGAAAATGTCCCCTCACTTTCGGACCAGAGTTTAGGAAGTCTAACTTTGAAGCCTACTATCTCAATGAGCTTTCCACGGATTTCTTCCGTTCCACTTCTCAGATGTCACCAAAGGTCCTCTCCCGTATAACCTGCGAACAGCATGCAGTCGGACAGACAGTGGCGGCGTATATGGTGTTATGACTTGGACTTCATTGTTGTGATATTTTAATTACAGGATGCAACACATGAAATCTCGCTAATGACGTGCGGGCCCCATAAGGGGGCCAGAGGAGGGTGTTAGCCCTCCCGAAAATGGAGGGTCTGTGCGTAGTTACCCTATCGTAGGTCTGTGTACATGTCTCAGATATCCATATGCCTAACAATTACTATAGCCAGTCTCAGATGTACCCACAAGGTAATTGTCAGGTATTGTTGTTGTTGTATTCCTAGGTTCTTAGTGAATAATTTCAGGATTAATAATCATAGGTGGCAGTACTATTCCATCTCCACTACTAGCTTCATATACAGTAATCAACTCACGATTTGTTGAGCTACCTAGGTAGCAATGCTGACTGGACTTTTTGGTAATGATCCACTGATCTCATCTGATTCCAATCCGAAAACCAGTTTCCTCAAAGTTGTACTGGTCTGCCCGCAGAATGTTATATTTCTCACCAACTGTGTATTACTTGCAAAACCACTCCCTAACATCATCTAGCTGATATGCATTTTTCTGATCAGCAACAATTTTATGTTGTTTCCAAATTGAATATTCTAGATGGTGGAGCAAAAAGCAATAAGTCCAAGGCCCACAAACTGTTAGTGCTGGCGGAGGACCTGTATGTGCCAATTGCAAAATTCAACTAGCACAGCCAAAAATCATTTGAAGGTAGGCACTGGTTCCAATTTCATCTAGCCGGTTTATGTATTGGCAAAGAGCAAGTTCCTGGTCCTCAGATAGCTTGCAATTAGTTCCTGGCCACTTGAGCTTCAATGCGCGTCCTTGCTAATGAGTATTTAGTCATGAAATGGGAATTTCATTTTTCCTTACAGTTGCTGCAATATTTTGAGTTTTTGGTTCTATTTCTTGAAAGGATATAAGTGCAGCCTGAATACGGATCTCAATATCCTGATATGGCTCGACTCACTGACTAGGAAGAATAAATGTTGGTGCTGGAGGCATTGTTGTGGAATAGTGTTGTAAGATGGTATGTAGATGAAATTAACTGCACTGAAACTATCAGGATTGAATTACTTTTCAACTATCATACATGATTATATTGAGTAATAAAGTTCCATTGAGCTATCAAGTATCATTAAGGTATCTAGTACCATTGAAATATCAAGTGCCATTGAGCTATCAAGTGTCATTGAGCTATCATGTACCATTGTGCTATCAAGTGACATTGAACCACAAAGTGATATTGAGCCACAAAGTGATGTTGAGCCATAAAGTGATGTTGAGCTGTTAGGCACTCCTGTGGAGTGCCCCACAAAAGTAAGCTTGCAAACTTTCGAGAGGTTGCGGTGTCCACACCGCAACCAGGGCACGAGTACCGCTTATCGATAGCCCAGGCCTCATAAATGAACTCCGAGGATGCATCTGGCAAAGCAAGGCACCAACAATGCAATAGTCTACCGGTACCGGACGGTATCTGAACTGGGGAACTGGTACGAGCACTTGTAGGGAGGAAGAAATCTATTGTTTTAGCCCGTGCTTCCAGTCATCATTCATGAAGTCGTCGTCATCGCGAAAAGAGTTTGGGCGCAGCCTCCGTTTCAACCACACATCACCACCGATACGGCAATGGCCGTCACCAAGTAAACAAAAGAAAGAAACCGCCTAAATGGTCTATCCACATCCGGCCGCCAAACCCCGCCCAGACACTCCAATTCAACCCCCCTTCATCTCGTGGTGGGAAAGACGCGTCTCTGCTTCCGCAAAGACAATACCCCACCTAACTTACCAGCTACTTTGTGAACAGCCTTATCACCAACTAGACTACTTGTAATCCCCTGAGCCGCCATGTACTGTACTACCTGTTTTCAAAAGTATTCGGACGCCTTGGCACTCACCCTGCCTGTCTTGGCGCCAAGGCGTCCGAATACTTTTGAAAACAGGTAGTACGATACTTAGCCCCAGATTCGTAGGCCCGGAAGACATTGTCAACGAATGGGAACTACCGAAGCGTCAGATATCACAAATTGGTGATCGATAAAGCATGCGGTACACCGGGTCTTGGTGCTCAGCTTCCAGTGCAAAACCTACAAGGAGGAATCACAAGCCCATCACTCGATATAGCAACTTCTGCTTGCTGATTACGTCCGTCTTCGCTTTCTTCGGGGGTGAATGGCTCCGGGACTTCATCAAAGACCTTCTCGTCCTCCTCCGTGTCTATGCCGTCACCTAGTTTCGGAGAATGTCCCGAAACGTAGAGGACGATTGCGTTACTCTCACTTGGCCTTTTCGTGCGCTCTTGCATTTGATGTCGTGGACGTTCGGATGTTGCCCTAAGCCACCATTTGTGGGCTTTGTCGCCCGCGAGTCTGGTGCAGTAGATCCGTGACTGCTGCCCTGCGCCGAAGCCGATGGTTTTTCCGTTCTTTGCATAACATACAGGATTGGATTGCGTATACTGGCATTTCAATGCAATTGTGGCGACAATGAGGTCGATCAGGACCGGTGGTGGTATTCCGTAATTGGTTGATGGAGTCAGGACACGAGAGAAGGTTCTCGTACTGATCTTTGCCTGGCTGAGCTTCTGCAAGAGTAATTCTCCGTATGCTTGGCGTGTTTCAATGGTTGGTGGCTGCAATTGCGGTTTAACCGTTACCTGAGGTGGGACTTGGATAGCTGCCGCCATTTACCTCATAAAGAGGATCGATTTCTAAAATTGCTATACTTGCTGCCTTTCTTTTTAAGAATATCGAATGCCTCTGGGGCATACGGGTGCGATAACACCGTCCGAGACTTCTCGGCTGATAATCTTGGCCGTCGTTACATCCACGGTATCGCCTAACGCGATCCAGTCCCCTCAGTTACTCATTTCCTCCTTTAGCTCTGGCATACGCACATGCCAGAGGGCTTTGGTCAAGTCCTTTGATATCATCCACGACGCACATCGTCTTTCCCACGGCCGGTAACGCTATTCCAACAACAGTACCTCTGGGAAAAACATGTTTGAACGATGCCGTAGCTGGCAAACTGAGTGATTCTTTGCGCTCTTTTACCAATGACCATCAATTCAGCGCATCCAGAAGGCTAATCCAGCCGGACGAGCCACACAGAACCTTGATGGGAAGCTCCCCGGACTTTACAAAGGCTTGTGCAGGATTCTGACGTGAATTTTCCCCATAATGGAGATCGAGCTGCTGTTGATCATCACCTGCATACCGTCTCCGGAAGAATCTAGCAATGGCTGAATCATAGTTTGCGGTACAGTATGCTAGAAATCTTTTGGAACATACAGCTTCTTCGGAGCCTGAGAAACACCACCGTTTTTGATTTCCTCCGGAAAAGGGGCATAACCAGCGGTGCCAGAGAGAATAGTGACACGGGAGTGATTCTTTGCTGCTGCAGGGAGAAGAGTTACTCCTGCGATATCGAATTTTTTCGATGGCTTCAAATACCTTGACGTTGATTTCTGCGATGGCGTCCTTGAAAGGCCAGAGGTTGCACGCTACGTAATTGACCTTACCGATGTTCTGCTCGGCAAGATCCTTTTCGTCGAGCTCGAGGCCCCAGGCAAGGATACTTATTGTGTCGGTGAAGCAGTCAGAATGCTAATGTTCTTGGATTACGAGATAGACGGAGACTACCCGCATGCACAGCAGGATGAAGCGTCTTGAGTTTCCCATCAAGCGTCTCGGGAGCATTCGTTATGCTATTACTAACATCGCTGCAGCCACGCAACATCCGTGAGCAAGCTCGACTACCGGACAAGTTCAAACATCTCAGTTGCAGGAGAAACCTACTCGGCAGACATGCCTGCACCTCTTATCAAAGTGGCCGTCCCTCCCGATGCCAGAATCCTAACTCCATTCTGAGCCAGACCTCTTCCCAAATACAGCAATCCCGCCTTATTGTACAGGGGGTTGTGGGTAAGTCTGTCGAACTCTTGGCGCCAAATCACATAGTAAACACTGCCAAGAGTTCGACAGACTTACCCTAGATACCCCTGTAAACTACACAGACAAGATTGCTAGATGTTCATTCATTAGCTAGCTGTTCCCCTAATATAATATTAAAAAACTTGGTCAACCCATATTATCATCCCAAAAGTTCCTCTTGTTCCCACACCGACAATTGTAACGAAAAGGTTCAAATTATAGTTTCCTTTTGACCCGTGGCAGATGGTTCAATAAATCACGTCATTTAATCTGGCTCAAAAAGAAAAGGCCCCAAGTGAAAAATCTGATGAAGAAACAGTAAATAGATGAGGGCTGGACGTCATTCAAGAATTGCATGTTTGCTTTTGTCCCCAAACTGCCTTCTACGGGTTTATGGCGGGAGGGGGGTTTCTGGTATGCAGGGATGGGCTTAGGGCTCGGCGGACATGCCTGTCTTAGATCAAGCGGAGCGGACAGCGCCTCGTCGAACAAGCCGCTCTCGGCGGCCGAATAATCGGACCTCTCTCTTCTCTGCTTGTGGTTTGTGTCATTCACAGATCACTCCTTTGGGCTCAGCCTGGTTTGAAGCTTTAAGCCGTTGATAAGTTAGGAGTGAGTTAATTTATGATGCCGGTAGGAGTTGAACCTAGTTGACCGTTCATCGATTTCGGTATTTTGGGGTCGATTGGTGAGGAAGTGCTACGGTCTGGCCTTTCTTGGCCTGTTTCATTCCAGGGCGTGGAGAATTATACAGAGATCGATTCGGTCGTGGTAGGCGTTTTTTCCATCTTTTTTCATTTTTGTGTGATTGATGATGGCTAGGGTCGGTGCTCGAAGGTGCGGTGGAAAACTTGCTCGAAGTAGCTCATCTCGTTCCTTTTTCTCTCTCCCAGAATTTCCAATTAAATATACTCGTAGCTAATAGTAGGTTCGTTCCAAGAGCACCACTATCCCCGCAAAAGCCCCAAAACTGGCTACCAACCAACAAACCAACAAACCTGCCCACAAATAGCAGTGGAATCCGAAACGTTCCCGAACAGGATACAATTTTAGGGCCACATTCCGAAACATTTCACATTGTCTAATTTTTGACGCAACGAAGTGGGCTGCAGTAAGCTACCGGTGGATTAAAAACGATGTCTAGAATGCTAATTCTCGGAAACCAATCAGAAGTGTTGGTGCACTAATTTGCCAAGATATTTGGAGTCATTGAGGCGCTTGAGCTTGCCACGAGATGTTGCTGGACGGATGCGCGTGATGATTCAGAGTAACTTTGATTTGTGGTGCCCTTTGAGGTTAAAAGCCTGGTGGTCCCCCGCCCTCATTCTGCTATAAGTATGGATGGGAATGTGCGCTGGTATCTCTTTCTATTGAAGGGTTGAAAAGGGCTGACGCATATTTCACTATCATACCATACCGGTATTCGCCTTTTTACGAACGAGCGAGTGGACGGAGAACGGAGGTTCCGGGCAATATTAGTTTAGTATTGAGTGGATATAAAAGGGCTGCATTGTACAGTACCCTACGGGAGTCCTTTGCTTGACCGATGAACAAAGCGAGCGAAGGAAATAACCTTTTTGCTGCCTTTTCACATCTCGAGATCAATTCTATAGTCCACAGGGGTGGGACATTCCAAAGGAAGCAAGGAATTGAAGGGATATAATCCGAGTTTTGCTTTCGCTTCTACCTACCTGTGCTGCCATACTGGGCTACCATATTTCACACCACCTAAGTGCCTCGCACTCCCACACATCATCCATCGTCCAAACATCACTCACTTCAACTCATCTTAGCACCTTACTGCACCGCAACTCGCTCTCCCTCCCACTCTGGCCTTATCTTACCAGTCAGCAAACGAACGACAATGTCGCCTACAACTCCCAACCACCTCCTCCGCAAAACCCTTCTCGTGGCCCTTCTGTTGCTAGCATTCCTAGCGCTCCTGACGTCTTCCGAAGTTCTTGCCTCTTCCTCCTCCTCCTCATCCTCATCACAAGGAGAGAGACTGGAGAAGAGAATGAGTTAGCCCCCCCTTCCTGACCCCTGCCATGAGTGCTAATATTGCCGCAAACAGCCTCCTCCGCAGCGTCAATTCGTTTCCCACAAGTACTCAACGAGCCCCGGGAGCGTGGTCTTACACCTGGTTTCGTGGCCGTAATGGTCGGTGGGTTAAGTGTTGTTTTTGCGGGGTTGATGGTTTAGACACTGTCTATCCTGCCCTCCTGCCCACCAGGGCCAGGGCTGCGGCGTGGGCGACGTACACATGCCGAAACTAATTTTGGTTTTCCCCCTTCTCCTCTCACTCGCTTGAGTTATCTTCCCTTCTTGTTCAAACTTTGGGAAATGGTGTTTGGGTTTTTTCTTGTGACATTCTGTATGATTTGGATGGTTGTTGGGTGGTGGGTTGATTGATTCGGGGGGAGGGGGGAAGGGAGGCGTTAAGTGGCTTGTTATGATTATGATTACGGGTTTGATGATGATTTTGGTGTTAGAGTTGGGATGTTGAGTGTGTGCCGGGGAGGAGTAAGGAGAGAAAGATGGGAGAGAGGAATCTGGAGGAGCTGGAGGAAGCGGAGGGGAAGATTAGAAGGGGCAAGTTCCATCGGCGACACCACCGACACCACAGGGCCGGACAACTTCTCACCGCCAAGTTCCCTCAGACTCGACCCTCAAGGTGACCGACTCCCTCTCTCCCTCCAGACAATTGCTTCCAGCGTTGTACAGTACGGTAGATATGTCTATAGCATCGCATGCCCATAGCATATCTAAACTGAAAAACAAACCATAACCACTCATATAGGGCTCTATAAGCCCACGTACCGTAGCAGTTGCTACCGGTGGACGAGTAGCGGTAGTATGCGCGCACATGTCTCCAAACTAGCAAGTCAGTTGAGGTTTGGTGTCATGACATTTACTCTAAAATATAACGCATACCGGTATTGAGACTAGTTGTGTTAACACCCACAATCGGTCTATCCCTACCGTATCCTGAGTACGCACAGCTGGTCGATGGGAGATCCTGGCACTCCACTCATTTTGCACCAAGAGTATCCTACTTTACCGGTGTGCCTGTGTATCAAGCACTTTTGATACAAATAAAAATATATCGGTGATCAAACCAGGGCAGGAAAGCCAGAGGGATTTATTATATCTTCCGATAGTCATTTCGCATTAAAAACATATTGTCGGGGATGGTTGAGGAATACTTGGTTGGTGGGTGAAGGATACCTCCGATTTTGTATGCACAACCGATAGTAAGTATAATAGGAGAGCCCCATACAAAAGTTACTTTCACACAATTTCGGCTATGGTACTGTACTTGTAAATTTACTTGTATGATACATCTGCAACAACTTCCGACCAATGCAACTCGGGGGGGGGGGTGCTATCCAATTAAGTTTCACGAAAAGTTGCTGCTATCGGTAAATATTATCCCCATTGTTCACCCTAATGAGCATGTTCATTAAGTCGGTAAAGTGGGACACTTTTGGCGCAAAATGGAGGGGGAGTGTCAAGATCCCCCACTCACTTGTTGTAGCGGTACCTTACCCTTCACGAGGCACCCTGGTAATACGGTAATTCACGACCACGCCCTAAGTCACCACCTGCACCGATGGAAAACAGAACAAATCGCGTATTGCAATGGGGGTACCGCGCTTGAATACGGTGCTGACAAGACATGCCCTTGACAGCCGTCATACCGGTATTCCGGGTAGGGTACGGGCACTCGAGCCTTAAAAGAGGCTCGCATCACGTTCCCGGAGAGCTCACCGGGATGGGGTCCATAACTGCGCCGCTGAAAGGAAGGCCGGCGGGAAATTTTTGGAGCCAAAGAGAAGTGTCTAGCAATACGATGCTGTCGGGTGGTATTATACCGGTAGTAGAAGGATAAAATCAATCAATGTACCCGCATTTTGGGGAGAGAAGTTCTTCGCCATCCTGCGCACCCATCCGTTAGTCCTTGGTCTTGTGAGTCTTTTCATCATAAGATTTCTCCGTTTGCCTGCCTGCCTACGTTCGCCCGGTCCGGAATGAAGCTCTCAATTGCTTCTTCAGCATTCCTCCTTTTTTCACTATTCATTGTCGCCCACGCCATTTCCGTCCCTATATTACCACAGGGAGGCAAGGGTGAGGGGAAAGGGAAGAGAGGTTATGAATATGGCAGTTGTGGTCCCGGTGATGGTAGAGGAACGAGCCCGACGGCTTCCGAGCCGAAAGATTTGACCGATACCTCAGCAGCCCTGATAGAACTTCACAAGAACCTCTGCAAGATCCCGTCCATCGCACCAAACGAACTCGCGGTCGGGGATTGGTTGGCGACGTACTTAGAGTCGAAATCCCTCACTGTAGAAAAACAGGAGGTCGCGAGGAATCGTAACAACATCTTTGCCTACCCAGGAAACAAGAGGCAGACAAAGACTCTGGTAACTAGTCATATCGATGTGGTCCCACCATACATCAACTACACATACCATTTCAACGGGACCATAACAGGGCGAGGAACAAATGACGCGAAGGGATGCGTTGCTGCGCAAATCAAGGCTGTTGAAGCCCTCCTCGCAGAAGGCCTGATAGGAGAAGGCGACGTGGCAATGCTCTTCGTAGTAGCTGAAGAAACGGACGGCGCGGGTATGATAAAAGCGAACGACCTCGGCTTGGCCTGGGAATCCGTCATTTTCGGCGAGCCGACGGAACTAAAACTCTCGCTCGGACACAAAGGTGTGCTCAGGTTCATCATCGAGGCCTTCGGGAAAGCCGTACACTCCGGCTATCCGCGACTCGGCACTAACGCTAACGAGCAGCTTGTTGAAGCGCTGTATATCCTATCGAAAATGCAGCTCCCCAGATCCGACCTACTAGGCGATTCCACGTTGAACTACGGCGTTATGGGCGGTGGTACGGCCCCTAATATCATTTCTTCGTATGCGAATGCGAGTGTCGCGATTCGATTGGCGGCCGATCCCTTGTTGGTCCGGGCTTTGGTTAATGAGACGGTTAAGGGCTTGCCTATTACCTTGACTTGGTTTGAGAGGTTTTATGGACCGCAGTATTTGGATTATGATGTTGAGGGTACTGTATTTATCATATCAGCCTTGTCGTTTTGACATGCCTCGTTTTGCTTGTTGGTAAAGTGGTTACTGATGGTGATGGTTTTTGCAGGGTTTGAAGCCGAAGCTCAGGCTTATGGAACAGATATTCCGAATCTGAAGGGTAGTCATAAGAGGTACCTTTATGGCCCTGGATCGTGAGTATCATTTGTATATTGCGTGCTCTGAGGGTGGGGGCTGACAGTTGGTAGAATCCTCACGGCGCACAGTAACGCAGAATTCGTGACCGTCACGGACCTTGTCGAATCGGTGGAGGGGTACAAGGCCTTGATTATCCACACTCTTTCATAATAAAATTAATAGACACAATAATATTATTATTATGTAATAAGATAGAACCGGTCGTTTGGGTTTGGAATAGGGTTTCTGTAAATAAAGAAAAGAGGGTTGAGAAGTCTTTGTAATGTTTCTTATGATAAAATTCGTTGCCTGATTATGATACAAGTATCATACGGGTATGATATGGTTGTATGAGCTGAAGGGCTGCAGTGCATAAGTTACAAGCAATCTACCCATCATAATAAAATGGTTATGGAGTTGAGCCTCAGGCGCCCCACCTTTTGCCCCCCCACCCCTTTTCCGTCAAGTTCCATCCCACTACCGGTATTTCTACCACAAACCACCCTCGCTGCGTCCCTGTCCACCAACCATTCTTTCCCTCTCTTTCTGATACAATTTTCGAGGTCTCCAATTTAATTCCACCGCTTTATTCACAAAAACGATGGCGCCTCCAAAGAAATGGAGTAATTTTTGCCCGCTGTCCTTCCGTTTGCTAACAATGTTGGGCTAGAGCTAACGTCTCGTATAGGCGGGGAGGAAGAACCCAGCTCGGAAGAAGAGGAGGTAGGCCGTATTGCCCCCCGAGTAACCACAAAGAAGAAGTGGGATGACGAAGAGAGTGAAGAAGAGGTTCACCCACCCTCCTTCCCCTCCCCTAACACCCAAGTCCAAACACTTACCTCCCCTACCAAAAGATCCTAGAGTCCTGGGACGCCGAAGACTCAGAAGAGGAGCGCAAAAAGGATAGAGCCAAACAGGCCGCGGCGGATAGTGCCGCAGTCGAGGCTGCCGCAAACAAGAAGTCCAAAACCCAACGCATCGCCGAAAGACAAGCCCAGAACGCCGCACAGCGGGAAGCTACCGCCGCTGCCCGCGAATCAGGAAACATGGAGGACGAGACACCAGCGGAACGCCGGGCTCGTGAGGAGCGAATGCGTATCGAAGGGGACCTTGCGCACGCAACAGACCTGTTCGGCACAGTGGGTGTCGGGGCAGGCAGCGGCGGGAGTAAGGAGAAACCGATCACCACCGGGGACCCGGAGGATCCCACGAAGAGTATCGATTTGTCGTCGTTGCCACTGTTTGCGCCAAAAGGGAAGGATGAGTTCACGCGGCTTAGAGAGGTGCTTGTCCCGTTGCTCGTTGCGAATAGTAAGAAGGCGCATTACTCGCTTTTCTTGCAGGAGTTTGTGAGGCAATTGGGGAAGGACATGTCGTCTGAGCAGGTGCGCAAGGTTGCCAGTGGGTTGACCACTCTCGCAAATGAAAGGCAGAGGGAGGAGAAGGCGGCGGAGAAGGGTGGAAAGAAGACTAAGGCGGCGAAGGGGAAGACGACTCTTGCGACCGGCAAGGAGGCGGATAAGTTCGATACGACGGATTACCTAGAGCCGGCGGGGTATGATGACTTGTCAGTGCACCCTTCCTTTCTTTGTCTCGTCCAATGGTGGAAGGCAGGCTAACGGGTCATAGCGATGACTTTATGTAATGCGCCTCCGTGGTTAGAATGAGGTGTGCGTGGGCCGGGATACATAGATAAGGTATTTCCTTAGGCAGATTTCATGAGGGTACTGGCCCAGGTCGTTGTTTTCCAGGTTATAAAAAGTTCACCCACTTGCTTACTTCCATCCACCGTCCATCTATCCCACTCGGATCTAGCACCCTCTGTTAGAGTTATAAACGCTTGCTCCTACATATATTTCTCCTATTATTTTCACAGTCTAGAATAGCGACTTGCTTCCCACCTTACCTAAATAACTATTGGTACCGTACATCGTTCACCCTAACGATATTCGTAGAGCGAGAGAGGGGCCTTTCGGGAAGGAACCTCACCACAATACCCATGGGATATGATGGGGACAAAATAACGTATGATACCTGGCTGGCAGTTGGCCAAGTACTAGTACCATCAATTCAGCCCCCAATAGCACCAACACACCGGCAAAGAAATTCCAGTACGATACCACATAGCTCACCCATTAACCCCAGAGGGGGGGTGCCTATCCCAACCGCGCAGGCGGTCAGCATCGTGATCACCAGTGATCACCCGGTAGTGATCCTCTAGTCTTAACTGCGCTTACCGTACCCCTCACCCGAGAGCCAACCACTAACCCACCGAAGCAACCCAAACCAAATCTTCATCCGTATGCGAAACAATTCCCTGGGTTTTGCTTTCCAACCCTCTAGAACTTTGCACCTAAACCGGCGGGCGGGGGGTTATCAGGAGAGCTATGGTTGGTGCATTGGTCTTGGCTCAATTTCTAACAATCTTGCATGGAAAATGGCAAGGCTTGGCGCTGTTTTCAACTTCAACTTCACAATATCGCGTGCCAAAGTAGCCAAGAATTCTTTAATAATCTGAAAGAATTTTGGACCATATTATCAATTTTTCCAAACTTTTTAGAGCTTCAGAATGTATTTCGCTGAAAGTGTGAAGTGGCATGCATGGTTTGGGTTGTTCCATAAGCTACCATTCCGTTCACCATTTGTCACCAGCCTCCTCCAGCCCTATGACATGTTGGTGGGTTGAGAACTTTGAGCCACTCTAATTTCGGGACCTCACTACTTTGGGCCTCGAGTATCCCCACCGTCGTCCTCATTACATCCCCTCACGTAGACGCAGACATACACAAAGCCCTCCCTTTGCACCTCAAACTAGGTACCACCCCCCAAACCCTCTCAAAGGAACCAAATACTGATCAACCACAAGCATAACCTAACTACACATACAAATGCAAGCCCCCTGCTCTCCCACGTTATGATACCATTATACAGTACTTATATCAATTTATTCCATTGGCTTCCTAATCTCGCGAACACTCCTCCTCTTAACGTACCAAACTGCCGCAACGCCAATCAGCAATGCGCCCACCAGTATCTGTGCGTATCCCCAGTTGACGTCTGCGTCCTTGAGTCTATCCACGAGGCCTTCAGCGGCGTACTTTGGCTGCTCGGGCTTAGCCGCGGCAGCCCCATCCACCTTCTTCTCGGTGTCAGTCTCAGCGCCGGCTGGTGCCGGGGCAGTGGTTGTGGAGCCCTCTTCCCCATTGGCTATGAGATGGAAGCATTTATCAGCAGTTTCCAATAATGTATGATAATAATGATAATAATGATAAAGTGGTAATGCATTTATTTCATATCAAATCCACCAGGCGATCAATGAATCACATATGGCCAAGTCTCTTTTGAGGACAAAAAAAAAGGGATATCAAGGTTTAGTAACCGTGTAATTTGTTCATGACTGTTTCTTTCTTTTTTGAATTGTGGTAATAGCAACAATGAAAGGAAGAGATGAAGTGAGGAGAGGCAGTATAAATGCATTTAAAGTTCCACATGGATACCTTCTTCTGGAACGGGGAGTTCCCCACTCTTCGTGATGGTTACGGCTGTGGCGGGGGAGTCGCTGCCGGGAGCCTTCTTGACCTGCTCGATCGCCCTTACGATCTCCATACCCTCCATAACTTCGCCAAAAACAACGTGGCGGCCGTCGAGCCATCTGTACAGGCCATTAGCTTAGGTTCAACAGGTGCATACTAAGTACGGATGGGGAGTAGGAGGGAACAGTTGGAGGGAAATGCAGCAAAGCGGCAAGTTATAACAGTATACGTGAGCATTGCCGCGAAATCATGTATGCTCGTAAATACGGCAAAGCTCAGAAGAGAACTTACGAAGTGATAACAGTAGTGATAAAGAACTGGGATCCGTTGGTGTCTTTGCCAGCGTTTGCCATGCTCAAAAGTCCAGGGCGGGTGTGCTTTAGTTTGAAATTCTCATCGGGGAACTTGTCACCGTAGACTATTTCACAATTATTAGCACTTAGACCGTCCGATACTACTCGGGAAGAAAGAACTACTTACTAGACTTTCCACCGGTGCCATCATGATTGGTAAAGTCACCGCCCTGAATCATAAAGTCCGCGATAACGCGATGGAAGGTTGATCCTTCATATCCAAAGCCCTTCTCACCGGTACAAAGAGCACTGTACGATTAACCATTAGCTTCCACCTCCCTTGATTTACCCCCACCCTATAATGCAATCCTCACCGGAAATTCTCAGTGGTCTGCACCCAACCCATGATGTTAGCCAAAAACTCCTGTCAAAACTTCTTACATCGGTACGGATGGAGCACCAACCTTAGGCACCGTCTTCCCATAGAGTCCAAATATAATCCGCCCCAGATCCTGATCGCCATCCTTTATATCAAAAAACACCTTGTGTGTGATCAATGGACTCTTTGCCGCATCGGTAGGCTGGGAGAACAGGAATAAGGAAGTAGCAGAAACAAGAACGACGAGGGCAAATGCCCGGCGAAAGGAGATCATTTTGATTTTTTGATTCTTCTTCTTCTACTTCTCTTAGGTTTCTTGGAGGAATTGAGGACAAGAGGGGGGAAGGGCGCTGAAGGTGCTGGGACGGGAGTTCTTATCAGGAAGCAGGCTGAGAAGGAGTTGGAACTTGCAAGGTGTCTTTTCGTGCAACGACTGCTCCGGCTTGACCGAAGAGCTGGCTGAGTTATGTAAGCCCTTGCCTTCTCATTGGTGTCCGTATCCGTTTGGGGCACGGGTCCAGTGTGGGATATCCTTGAAATCCCTGTGAGAGCGCTCAGTGATCTTGGGCGGCAATAGGTTTCGGAATAGAGTTTTCGGGAGCTCCAAGCTGGCCGACAGGGTTTTCGGCCACCCCTAGTTTTCGGCCATCGCGTACCACATCGTATGTGCTTCGACCTCCGCGAACACCGATCCAGCCCCCAATCACATCCTCACAATCCATAGCCGTGAGACAGCAATCAAGGAAGCACTCAAGACCATAGAAAACAGTACTTCAGAATGGGAAGCATCCAAAGGCTATGGAATTCCTCGCTCTCCCTTGAATAGTTGATGTAAGGGCACCACAGATATGCATTCTGGTCACTCATATCAGCAGTGACTACTACCATGGCAAGAGGATAATTTGTGTAACTGGATAATAGAGCAAGAAGCCTGTAGCTATGCTTTATCACATAAGCATTTATTGGAAATAGTGATTGTCATTCTTCAGGTATTTGATAATAGTGAGCCTCTCAGCAAGGACTTTGTTTCCAACATTAGCAAAAATAATCTCTTATGTCCAGTACGTTCTGTACGTCAGACACACAGAACGCCAGAAGGTGAATCACGATTCAGGATGCGAGGTAGTATAGCAACTATGTCCTGGATGCAACCATTCAAGTATAGGATGTACGGGATATAACCAAGCATAGCAACTAAATCTACAGGAGACATAGGACACAACTAAACATATCAACTAAATGTCAGGAATGTATCCTGACGTCGCACTGGTATCTGCTAAATTACAGGATTCATAGGGCATAAGAGTATAACTCAGGCTATGGACTTAGGTTACACTTGGCGATTTACAATATCTGTCCACAAAAATTGTCTTTATTATAGTACTAGTATCCAACAAAAGCTAATATACAGAAACAGAGAGTATGGAAGCTAATATGAAAAAACAAGGATTACAAGACAAGGAAAAGACATAATACCTGTTAACTCCATAGATATTAGCAGTGGGTAGACGTTCTTTGCACCATTGGAAAGCTGGCATTGAGTATGTTTAAGTACCAAAGTATTGCATGCTGCCTCCCAAGGACCCCATAGAAATCCAGCATTAAAGTTATCACTTAGTCAAAGCCTCGCCAGAGAATTCAACCTCCATAACAGCCTGTGACTCCATGGAGTTTGGCGCTGAGTAGATATTCTTTGCCCTATTGGAAGGCTGTTGTCAGGTGCATATAGATGCCAAAGTGCCAGATGTTGTGTCTTAAAGGCTCTGTAGGGGTCCAGTATCAAAGTCAGCACCTAGTGAAAATCATACTGAAGACTCGCCTGGCTGTAACCCTATGGGTATTGTCACTGAGTAGACATTCTTTGCACAGTTAGAAAGCGGGTATTGAGTACATCTATGAACCAAAGTATCACATGCTGTATCACAATAACCTTGTAGGAATATGATGTTAAAGTCATCACTTAGTCAAAGCCTCACCAGAGAATACCACTTTCGTAATAGCCTGTAACTCCATGAATATTGGTTTCAAGTAGATGTTCTTTACACTATCAGAATACTGGCATTGAGTATGTCTAGGTACTAAAGTTCCAGATACTCTGCCCCAAGGTCTCTCCAGGAATCTGGTATCAAAGTCAGCACTTGGTCAAAACCTTACCAAAGAGTCACCAGGCTGCAACTCCAAGGGTATTCATATTAGATAGATGGTTTATAGGCTGATAGAAGGCTGCCATCATGTACCTCTATACGGCAAAGTACCGTATCCTGTGTCCTAAGGACTCTGTAGGAGTCCCACATCCAACTCAGCTCTAAGTCAAACACTTACTCAAGACTTGCCAGGCTGTAACTCCATAGATATTGGTGTCGAGTAGACATTCCTTGCACCATTTGAAGGCTAGTATCAACAATGCATAGGTGGCAAAGTACCACATACCGCAGCCCAAGGACCCTGTAGGAATCTGGTATCAAATCTATCACTTGGTCAAAGCTTCGCTGCAGAATACCTCCTCCTAAGCAGCCTGGATTTCCATCGATATTGGTGTCAAGTAGACATCCTTTGCACCATTGAAAAGGCAGCGTTGGGTATATCTAGGTACTAAAGTATTGTATACTGCCTCCCAATACTTTGTAGGAATGTGGTATTAAAGTCATTACTTAGTCAAAACCTTACCAAAGACTCGCCATCCTGTAGCTCTATAGATAGTAGTGTCAAGAAGATGTTCTTTACACCGGGGGATGGCCAGCATTGAGTACATCTAGGTGCCAAAGTATTGCATGCTGTACCTAAAGGATTCTGTATGAACCTGGTATTAAAATTAGCACTTGGCCAATGGTAGAGGTAAGGGACGATGTTGTGTAGTTGTAGGAGCTAAGAAACATACCAGGAAATGAACCACACCCCACTTGGTTTAAGCTACCATCAGTAGAACTCAACTATAAATTGCTTTTAGAGTGAGAACTGGGAGCATTTTTACTCAACCATTCTTCCACAACCTAAAATAGATTTCCTGCTATGTCTCATATTTTTGCTGCTATATAAAGGTTTGCTTTCTTGCAGGGAGGCTGGTTCCACTACTTACTAGACCTAGCATAGTATCATATTGTTGTTGTTCTAGCCATGCTAGTATGACCTCCCGGCAACTATAATCAGATCCAGAAATGGGGCTTGCCAAGTACCCTTATAGGATGTCTTCCGGACTCCTCTGGCATTTCTGATTACCATTAGACACTCCTAATATCTCCTGTTATTACTAGACATACTGGATATACTGGCGATGTCTATATATCATAGTGCTGTCACTCGCAGGTTACACAAGGTAGAAGGGGATAGAAGTAAACAGAAACCGATGGAATAAGAAAAGGTTTAGAATTGGTGGAAGTTGATGGAAAGTCACTAAAGCAAAGAGAATATGCAGGAATGTGCTTGAGCTGGGGGAAGATTACTAATGGGAGGAGGATTTTCTTGTTATATAAAGGGAGGTGTATCCTCCTTGGTTTATGTTCCTTATACAACCTGTTATTTATTTCTCTTTACTTGTATCCAAGAAATACCCATCTTCTCTCAAGGCCAAGACCCAAACCCGTGAACACTGACCCTGACTCCCTAAAACCCAAACACGTACTATCATAATTGCATACCCGAACCTCCTGTATACCCCTTGACCCATCGCGTAGACAATGATGTGCCTTGGGCTACGCAAACCCCCATCAAGTCCTATTATACAAGTTTACATCTTACTGGTACTCAACCAACATCATATCATGTCTTGTCACCTTGATGTCCACAAAGAAACCTTTGCCTTGATGGCCCAGTTCACAGGCCTGAACAGCGAGAACATACTCGTGCCATGATTGTGGCTGGCTGCTACAACCTCTGGCTGCTCACTTGCTTGCAACCTTGGGCACTCCTCCAGAGTACCTGACAGCTCAACATCACTTTTCAGCTCAACATCACTTTGTGGCTCAATATCACTTTGTGGCTTAACGTTACTTTGATTATGAACCTTACCTAGTTAGTTAATATAATGTTAAAAACCATATAATATGTACTATTTATTATACATCTATTTTCTCAACCTTGATTGATGCTTGATACCAGTAATTATCAACTTGACAATCCTCTTTTTATAGGCTTGGGTAGCTTGATATTGTTTACTATATGCCTTTATCTCATCTAGTAAAGGTTTTCGTTCCACCCTCTCAGCTTTGTCCTTTGCATTTTGTGCCCTCCTGAGTTGCTTCTCTGCTTTTTCTACCTCAGCATCGTCTTTTCTCTTTACCATCTGGCATGCCTTAGGGGCATAAATAACGCCACCTTTCTGTATCTGCTGCCTATTGTGTGCCCTCCGCCTTGCATTTCTTGCCTCTTCTGCTGCTTGAGAATGGTCTAAGTGCTCTATAGCAAGTGCACCTGATTGTGCCTGAGCCAAACCACCTTGTAGTACAAGTTTGAGTCGATGCTGGAAGGAAGGGGAAAGCTCAGTTGCCTCGTACTGCAATTCTTGCCCCTCTCTCTTAAGGCTGGGAATTGTAAGAGGAATTGATTGTGATGATAATGGTGATAGTGTAGTAGGTAGTGGTGGTGTAACAATAGACTCTAGTAATTTGTTGATGATGATATGGGGATCGTAGGGGATAAGGCCGGCAGCTCGAAAGGCAGAGTAAATAGTTGATTATTTAAAAGTTTGTTGGTGGATAGAATCAATCATATCCAAAAACTCAATTTTATCAAACTCTCCACACCCTGTCCTTGTTGCAGCTTCCACTGCTTCCGCATGATAATGCTTATATGATTGAAATACTACAACATCTAATAGTTGTAGAAAGTGACTTGTATGTAGTGGAAGGCAGAAGACAACAATCCTGTGCTCATCACAGCAGTCAATAAACTGTTTGGTATAGTGGGATACAAAGCCATCAAAGAGAATGAGTCTGTGATGCCCAGCCTGGGCTAGTCTTATAGATGAGAATTGCTCAAAGTGGACTAACTACTTGATTGACAAATCATCATTACTATAACCAGTATCAGATGTCCCAACTAGGTAATTATCTGGAATTGATGTAGTAGTATACTAAGGCTCGTGGTGAATTACACTAGGAACAATAATAAGAGGAGGAAAGACATAACCATCAGCAGATATGGTTTCACAAACAGTAATAAGCTCGGGATTGGTAAAATTACGCAAGTATGATTGTCGCGTTAGATCATGTGTAATAATCCATTGATCCTTTCCAACTCCAATGCGGAAGCCAGTTTCATCGAAATTATATATGTTTGTATACTGAATATCATACTGCTGGCAGACTTTTTGATATTTATCAAACCAGCAAGTATCTCATGAGGCTGGTACGCATATTTGCGGTCTGCATCGATAGTCAGTTGCTTGCGAATAAAATACTCTGGATGGCGTTTAAGAAAGCGGTAGGCCCACTGCTCACTAACAACTTGTGCTAGAGTAGGGCCTATATGAGACTTTTGAAGAATAGTATTTGCACAGCTAGAAACCATTTGAAAGTGGGCACTTGTGCCAACTTTGTACAAATAGTTAAGATACTGACATACAGTGACTTCTTGGTCTTCTGTAAGAACCCGATTGGTACCTGGCCGATCTTGCTTCGATTGACAACTATTCCAACTACCACGTAGATAGGAATACGGAATCTGACATTTCTGAGCTTTAGCAGCAATCTTTGGTGGATTCTGTTGCAAATTCTGTAGGTCCATCAGCAAAAAGAATTCTTCCTCATGTAGTATATACTTATCTTCCTGTTGTAGCTAGCACTGCCAAATCCCCCTATACCTCTCCTACCTAGTGCAAACCTGTCTGTTACACATCCTCAAGGAGCCTCTGTGCAGCACATTGTAACTTCGTTGCGTCCATTCTGATGCTGGTCCCTTTTTCTTGCCCCACCACACCCTCAATCAGTTAACAGCTATTCCGCGGCCCCCACACCTTTTCGTATTTTCTCCCCATCTCTAATAGGACATTGTGCGGCCTCTTCCAGCCCTTACTCAACCGGAAAAACCCCTGCCAACTCACTGCTCTGTGCTGCCCCCTGGTTTTTCTGTTGTGGCCTTCGTCGCCCTGTGGACGTTGTCAAAGCGAAAATACCCCTATGCATTCACAACGTTTCCCCTTTCACTTCACCACTTCTACCCAGATCTGCCACCTGTGACTCCCCCTTGCTTACTCATGATCGTCTTCTTAAGCCGTAGTTCATCCTCTTTGGTACCCTATATGCCCATTCTAGCATTTCTCAACTTTAACTTTTAGGTAGATGTCTTTCATTAGTTGTCAATTTCATTGCTTATCCATTTCGTCTTGTTTATCCCATTTCATCTCATTCTGACCGCTACATGTCGCATCGATCACGCTTCTAATTCGACTTTCTTATCACAATCTTCTAATAAATTCTATTAAAAGTTTCTAAATCTATTCTATTATTTACATACCAAGGTGTATTCCCTCTCCCTGGAGTCTCCTGAACTAGATGCGCCATTCCTATGATACGTTTGATGCTTACCACAATTTGTGTTGTCACATGTGGCCTCCTCGCCGTCCCCAAGTAACAGTAACCAGTCCTGTAAGATCGCTAATCTTTCCTGAATTCTCTACATAAAGTCTTTCTACTAGTACAAGCCTGTCAACTGAGCCTATAATCTGCTCATGAACCTTGAAAATTGAGACTAAACGCGCCGGATAAAGTCCTTCAAGTGCTCCGTAGATATCTTCGTTGCAAGAATCCACCTATACCCAATCATTCCTACTCTACCCAGTCGATTTCCACAGTTGTCTACCTGTGCAATGGAGAAGGTACCATGTAATCTTGCTCGGGTGCTGAAAGTTCCTTACCGGAACTCGTAAAAGACGGCATATTTCAATTGGAAACTTCTCAATTAAATCTTCACCGAAAATCCTTTCTCCAGCTGATTTCTTCCGATAATAGTCAACCAAGAGCCTGGGGAGATATTTTAATATTTCATCAAACTGAGTAACAGTTTTAATACTTAGTCCGTGCCCCTGCTGTTGCTTAACTGACGATCCAATCTGTCATTGGACTTGTTCGCTCTCGGGTTCCTCACATTGAGGATGTATATCGTTCGCGATGACATTCATTTCAAGAATTTTGAAGCTATCGAGTCTCGCATACGTTCGTAGTATCTGATAGCTGGCATCATTTTTATTTGACCGTCTGTAGCCCTCCTTGATCATTATCTTGTGACTGGTCTCCCCAGACTCGGTTAAATACATTTGAATATTTCCAAAACGCCATATATGGTCCGCAAAATGACTTAGTAGATGAATCATGACAAAGTTGAAATCAACATCTTCATCATAGATATTGGCCATGACTCCTTCTAGCTCTGGACGCTGTTCGTCCGCAATGCGCCGTCTTTGAGTCACCGTGAGACCTGAAAGTCTGTGCTGATTAAGCACCTCATGGTATGTACTCCTTATCCTTGCGGTTACCTCCCGTACCTTTAGGGCTGTGGACTTATTTTTTCGATACTCCTTAAAGACATCCTTATGATCATGGAAAGCTTTAAGGTATCGCTCAAGATATTGAATCGTCTCCTCGGTATGACTTCGGTATTGTGCCATTAGCGTAAAGTCGATAATTGATCGAACACAAGTTATTGCTTGGGTGAAAATAAGATGTTCAGTGGTACTCAGACGACATAGCGTAGCGGCAAAACATGGTAAAAGGACCCTAACAAGATTTCTCCTCTCTTTTCCGGTCCACTGTAAAACTCCACTATACTCTTTATTGGCGGGACAATAGCCAGGATAAGCTGGTAAATTCTTCCAAACGGCATCAAAGGCCTGCAGCCTCTTGTATTTCTTGAGAAATCCGATAATCCACTTCATGAGATGAGTCTCAAATATTTCCAAGTAGACAACATGCAGGATATCCGGTTTCGGCAAGTGAGCTTGGTGAACGTCTGGAAGGCCCCAAAAGACGCTTGGACGCAACTTGAACCCGTAATTAATCAGATCTTCACCAGCATCGCTACTTCCTTTGGAGTATTCGGCAAAAAGTGTTTGGTATTTTTTGTAATCGCGTATGGCTGCAGAACGTCCTGTATAGGACCCTAACCAATCTGGAGTGGTTTCGCAAACAGCATACTGATTTTGTTGAATTCCATGCAATGCAACATTTTCTAAATGATCGGCAATCCAGGCAGCAAGATGTGGAAAACACTGCCGAACCTTGCCATCAGCACGTTCAATCTCAATTCCGACTTCAGCAACCTCGCCTATTGGAGTGAAAATAGCTTCGATCAGCTCACAAAGGATTTCATTGTTCACTAGTTGCTGCCTTGAATCTCAGGATGCCACTCCTAGCATCTTGGGTGGGACAGGTAAAAGTGCCAATAGGATGCTCGAATGCTTAGAAGTTTTGTTCCTTGTTTTCGATAAGCTATTACCAATGATTAGGTAGATCAGCCAGGCTTTCTTATCTCCAGAGAAGTTTGTTAGGAACGTAACATCTGAAGAACATATGATCGGTACGAGTGTTGCTCCTTCCGGTAAGCTATCCTGTACAACTCGTTAACCTTACGCCTGACCACAGTGTAGTAAAGCCTCAGAATGTCAAAATTTAACCTACATGAGTCTCCCACCACCAATCCCCCGCGTGCATCTCTGAATAAACTCTCGCCGGAGGTGTTTCACTATCCCAATCCTTTACCGGGGCATAAACAATATCTTGAGTAAAGCATTTTTGGCTGAGCAGATATTTTGCACAATCGCGAGGATTGCGATAAAAAAATCTCCGCTGTGATATAGCTAGCTCTAACCCGTCTGCGTCCTCAATGTCCTGCACTTGGTTAACAAAATACTTGAATAGAATAGATACGCTTAACAACTCAGTGAATGATACCAAGCCCTCTTTCCAACTTCTCATTCCCAAGCCCGATTCTAGTTCATCAACGGTATGAAAAAGACGATACCCGGATTTAATTGTACTATTCTTAGGCCCCAATCCATTCTTAAAATACCTATCAATATGCTCCTTAGGTACCTTTGCTTTAATGAACCACTGTGCAAGTTCAAAGTCTGTCTTGTTTTGAAAGGGTGCCCATAGCTCATCTTTAGCCTTTTGACATTGTACAGCGTCACGGAGAACTCTTCCAGTAGTGTGATGTTTTGTTGGTGCCCGTGATTCAACAAAATCTGTGAGACGATCTTCTCTTTCAAAAAGGTTAAGACTCTCAACATCTGAATCTGCTATGCTGTGGTCTGATTGTGGTTCGTAATCTGCTATTTGGATCTCAATTGAATTGTGTAGTTCATGTATTTCGTTCGCTTCTGGAAAAGGATTTGGAGGTTGTACTCTGTCTCCAATTGTTTGTTGTACAGCTTGTAGAGGCCGTACAAAGTCCAAATGCTGCTTCTCGATGTGGTTTCTGTACCAGGTACTCGACCTGTACTTTTTATTGCAGTATGGGCATTGTGACACCTGTACCATTCTGTAATGTTATCCTATTAGATTCAGTAAGGACTTTTGAAGGTACAAAGCAGTAGAATAAAGCACTAAAAAATATCAAAAGTACCACGCGATTTGTACAGATAGGTCTTCGGAAAACAATAGGGGATAAGTATCAGAAGGAACCAAGTAAGGTGCGAACGCTATGCTCTCTAGTAGTGCTATCCTTCTTGGTTGATAATAGGATAGCCCTCCTCTTGCTCAAATCTGCTGCTCCCATGATTGTCAGCCCTTGACCCATTGCTATGAGGACTCTCCACGGCCGCCACACTATTCCTAATTTGTATATAACTCCTGACTTTCACTCTCAGACCACCATGAATATTACGATCATTGTCTACGGTACCAGAATATTGGACACTATCACTGGCTTAATTCCACTGTTAATCGTCCGCTTTTTACCCACATACGCATTTCCTCATTCTGCGGCTCTGTCAACCATTATTCAATATGAGCACGAACCAAGCTACTGCCATCCTTTACACAATCCGCTCCTCCTCCGCCAAGGTTAAAATTCAAGTTTCCTTGACTTATGAGTTCAAGCATACAACTCTGCAGTGTTGGATATTGAAACTCACTTTGCTGTATGCTGGTACAATTATTTGTACGTTTGAAAAAGCTTTTCAAGATTCTGTTCAAGACAGTCTTCGTCTCTTTTTTAAGCAGTCTTCCGAACTCGAAACTTGAGTCTACAACAAACACCTTGAATTGTTCGCTCTCCTCCTATATAGAACCCCATCCCAGCTCCCCTTTTCGCCTTTCCTCACCATCATCTCCATTCACCGCAACTGCACAGCATTGATAGTATTTAATTTGCGACATTCAAAGGTATGTTTGCTACCCTTCTCGGCTGACTTGACTTTAGCTAATCAGTATTAAGACTGCATCCTCTTGTGTCACTCCCGGCCTCCCATTCCCTATATCTCGCACTAGCATTCATTCAACGCAGAACAGCCAATTAAGTCCTCTCGAGCTCTGTTTGATACTTTACCTACTTATACTACATCGGCTTCCAATTTACTCGGGAGCATTGAGCAACATCTACCACGAGTAAGTGATCACTAAAGACTTCCAAAAGCTAAAGTAGCCATTCCTTGATAAGAATAGAAACTAATTAGAATTTGCTAGATTGGGTAGATAAATTTCCTGTTCTAACTACCACTACTCCTTTTTTTTTTTACCTCATAATCTATCCAGGATGGCCTCATGCCATCCTATTGCTCCTTTTCTTCGCTTCTTGATCTAATTGGTTGTTAGAATCATTTCCACTGCCGAATTAAGAACCGAGCTAAACCTGAATGGGCGTGGTGGCACTGTTGCCAGCAGGAGATACCGTGACGTGAGGAAATTCATCCTGCGGAGGTCTCGCGAAAGGAGGGTTACCTCTAAGAGGCAGGCTGGGGAGGATACATGGAACGATTTGAAGTCGGACGCCGTCTCTCATCCTTCTCTTCGGGGCTTCCAGGCCAAGTTCGACAGCCCTCATATGGGCCCCTTCGCCAATTTCCATCGCGCCCTCGATTCACTGATCCTCGACGTCCACAGGAAAGCCGCAGAGTCACGTCGTGCAGCACGTATAAACTCCGATGATGAGGAGGAAAGATCAGTCACCGGCCCTTCCGGCACCCAACCCGAAGCTGTCGTTTGTCCCCCTCCTACCATCTACGAGGAGAAACCATTCAAAATTATTTACATTGAAACTACGGCTACTCCACAAGGTACTGCATGCTTGCTACCCAGGATTGTTCCTGTCGGGGGGGTGGCAAATTGGAATTGGTTGGGGGTTTTAAAGTACTATACTCTTCAAGAGCTTGGAAAAGCTGCTTGTAAGCATCTTGACGATGGCGAACACCCGCGAAAGTTAGTGGGTATCCTCAAGGATATCCAACCCCTCAACGGCACCCCCGACGGAACTCACCAGGTGGAACTAATCGACGACGACCAAGTCAATGCCTGGGTTCATCTCTCTAACGCCAGACCTCTCACGGTGGCCTGCTTTCTCCACTGTGCCCCAGCTGCTCCTCCTGATGGCCCTCCGGACGCCCCTCTTGTTCGTCTGAATACCCCTCTTGCCAGGCGTCGGGATCGCTACTTGGAACCAGGCCAATTCGATGTGGCCAAATTCTACACCAAACCAGCTGGCGATTCCGAGCTGGAAGATGATTTAGCATACCATACAAAGCGCCGGAAGGGCTTTCCTCGGTCCGATAGTGGCTGGCGGCGAAGAATTCAGACTAATGACCGGCGTCGCCAGTCCTTTGGTTCCAAAACCATTCTCGTGAGTTGATCTCCCGGGCTCGTATCAACCAAGGCCCAAACTATATGTCCTCTTATGGAGATCTGAATGGCCATGTTCTTCATCTCCCGCCTGGGGTTCCTCCTCCAGGCTGTGATGCACCTTAGGTGCCAGGTGTGTGATTCAGAGTAGACTTTCGAAGGGTTCTTTGGGCTGGGCTTCATCTTCTTTGGGCTATGGCCTGGGTATTATTTTTTTTTCATTTCTTTACTTTCTTTGCTTTCTTGGTTCTTGGGGTGCACCCTTACATGCGGTATTCGGATTCAGGCTGGGTGGGGGTTCTTTGGGCTGGGCTTCGTCTTCCTTGTGCTATGACCCGCATATATTTATTTTTTTCTTTCTTTGCTTTCTTGGTTCTGGGGTTTACTTTACTAGTACTTTTATATCTCTTGGTGTTCCGGCTTTTTCTTGCTTTCCGATGTTGTATTGATCCTTTTGTTGTCCTATTTAGGACTTTTCATTTCACCAGATTCTTTACTCATAATCCTTAGTAGCATGTTAGTTTCTGTTAGTGGCTCATGGCACCAATTGTTAGTCGGCATGTTTAGACCTTTAGACGACCTGTTTTTGCTGGTATAATGCATTGGTTTCACCTAGAATAGTTATAAACAGGACCTTTTTCTATATTTTTAATTGAGCCCGTGTGATAAACTCTGTCAGGCCGTCAAGCATTCGAAATTCAATCTCCGCTTGGTCCTTTGCGACTCATCTACATCGCCTTGGTGACGGGAAAAGGGTAAAGAAGGTTTACGATTCTTCGAGTGTAGGTCCGTGATGGACACAGACCACCAACTATTGTTCACTAAAAGGGTTATTCATCCTCAAGAGGACGTCCTTGAGTGTAAATGGCCATATAGCAACCACTTGAACTTTGTACAACCTGTCCACATTTCACCTGGCCCCAAAATTCTACTCCTGACACAGCAACAATAAATGGAAATATGAGCAGAGGTGTGTTTAGGACTCTGGAGCTTATATATAAACTATATACAGCACTAAATAGAGCCCGAGCAGCCATATCCAGATTCTCACCACCATCAGCATCTGCTCTAAGGTCTTCACTTTCCGTCATAGATGTTGATTTTCCATCGCAGTAAGACGAACAGGATGGAAATTTATTTGCCAACCATGATGCTACGGATATTGATGAGGACAGTGATGAGGCTCCTCTGCGTCACCGGAGAGTCCAGAAACGTTCTGTCGAAGACTATTCACAACATCAACAAAGAGCAAAGAGGCTGAGATTTGTAAGTTTGAATTTACGGTCTTTGATATAATCTGCGGATAATAAAGCTTACTGCAGACTCACCATCACCGGCTCTTACTGGACCTACCTCACCATTTTCATCACCGAGCCAGCAAGCACAAATACATTCTGGCCATCGCAGAGTTAATTCACCACATTTCACACCCTTAATATTGGGCTCACAGCCAATTTTAACTCATCAAAATGGATGTCAAACGGCTGAAGAGGACAATAGTGCGTCCGATATTGTTGATACAGTAACCTCACTTTCCGATCGGTCAAACTTTATGCGAGGTGAGGAAAGGATAGTATTTGAAAACGCTGCAAATATGGTCCGGTATCATACCTGGTTCGTTAACCCTTTTGTCAAGCCATCTGAAAATGATTCGCTATTGGAAAGTTACTGGGTGAAGGGAGCGAGCAAGCTTGGCTGGGCCGGTTTGGCAATGCAGAAGCATGCCATGACTTTTGTGAGTACACAATAGCCGAAGGGCGTCTCCTTGCGGCTCTGTCCAAGCTGATTCAATCTCTCCAGTTGAAATCCAGGCAGTCCAGTGCCCGCTCTCATCTTGTTTCAGAGACTAGAATTACTGTGCAGGACTTTTATGACCTTCTACACAAGCAACCGGCAGAAATTCGAGTAAAGGTTAGCTATTTACTGGAGGATGATCGTTTTACGTATCATCCAAGCAAGCAGGAGGTAGGTTTAACTTGACGGAGTCACGAAGGAGACAGAGAAAGGCTAATTTGAGCAGAATTGCGGCTTCCGGTTTGGTGCACCAGAGATAGCAAAACTGTTATACTACAAGCGGTTAAGCAATGTTAAGATGCGAGGATGAACGGCTAAATCCTTCCTCGGTCGGATTAATGGTGTCTTCATATGTCTTACAGCGGCTTGTATTTACCATGCCTTCAAGGCGTGGAGCACCGGGACCTTCGTGCAGCCACCAGATTTCTCTGCCTTAGCTGCACAAAGTTGGTTTGACCCTTTCACCGGAAGAAATTGGACGTAGTGAGGCTAGTATTAAAGTTGTACTAATTTAAATCAGATGTTTACTTGCGCCAAAGGGCTACATGGCAGCGATTACCAGTGGTGGTTCAAAAGAAGCTGGTTGAAGATACGAAGAAACGAATAAAGCGCTTACTTTGTGATAATGGGTTCGTTCAAGAACATGAATCTCGTGCGGCACCAGAGGACCCGGATGCTGCAGCGTATCTCGTGGTACAGGTTTCTGGGGATGAGGAAAGCGTAGTAGAGGATAATAATTCGTACCCGGAAGCGGAGGATGTGATTGATGCACTTGTGGAAGGTCCTGCAGAGGAGGAATAGCAGTCAATAGGCAAAGGATAGCGATAGTTAATTAACCTTTCAATGAAAAATAAATTGCAGTATTCTAAGATAAAGGAGTAAAAGGATGAGGGAGGAATAATATATAAGGTTGGAGGTACTCAAATATGTAAACAAACTATGTAACGAGGGATTCATATGATCAGCAGACAAAGCGAGCCATCATGAGGCAGTCCATACAAAATTAACATGAAAAGATTGCTCAAGAGTCGAGGGCGATGCAAAAGTAGCAGGAGAGAGTAGCGATGAACCGGTGGAGCTGGGGAATAGAGAACTGAGATGTGACGCATGGTGATAGGGACGGGAAGAGTCGTTAAATGGTTGTTTGATGAAGAGGAAAGAGTTTGTACAAGACTTGAAGCATGAAGCGCGCGTTCGAGGGGACGGTCGGTGAAAGGAATCATGGAGCTGAGAGATGTAGTGAAAATGACGCAGAATGTCCTATCGAGGATGGGGAACAGTGTAATGGTTCATTAGGAGGGCTAAAAGGCAAGGTAAGAGTTATTGGGTTCCTGATAAGGTATAGAAGACAGAATAAAAAGAAATATGATACGGCTTGTTATGGACGTTGAAGGTCATGAGTTCTCCAGGGAGAGAAACAATAGGATGGGTCGCTTGTGTGGAGGGGAGGTGAAACCGGAGAATTCAAGGAGAGTGGGAAAATATTAAATAACGCCGGGTAACAGGAGAGAAGTGCTGTTACGCGTCCTAAGAGAAATAGTCAATCGGGACAAGGCATGAGTATGTAGCACGAATAGGCTAATCCTGATTCACGCATAGTACCCAATGGCCAGAATAGGGTCTACATCAAAAGGGAGTTTTATAATTTTACCTCATATACCTCATATACCTCTTGAGGTAGAGGGAGTAAATGTGAACTTTGGCTGATGTCATGGTATGGTCGGGTTTAGTCAAAACAGCTGGAGTGGAAGTTTTAGCTGGTGGTGTAGTAGAGGGTTTGGCTGGGACTGCTCTGGCAGCTTTTTGGGCCCAGGTTTGTTGTGGTAGAGGAGTGTGTAAGGTAGTTTGTTGTGGTGGGGGGGGTTGTTGGTGGAGGAGTTGGTACTGCCGGTATTCAACCTGAGAGGTGAGGTGTGCAACTTGATCTTGAAGTGTTTGGACATCTGTAATATGACGTTTTTGAATCACCATGAGGTGTTTCTGCAGGGCCTGAAAGCCTTCTTCAAGATGTTGAGTGCAAAGTGAAATGCCAAGGTTGGTGCTGGAGATGCCTTCAGCCAAAGGTCTTGGCGAAAATGTAGGAATGGAAGGGTATTCTTCTGTAGAGGTGGTAGAGGTGGGAGCAGGCACAGTCTGGACTGGAGAGCCTGGGTCTTCTTCCATGCGTGTGTCCACAGGCAAGGCTGGGTTGAGAGGTGGGATTGGTGGGTTGAAGGGGGCTGCAAAGGGGTTTGCACCACCCCTCCCTCTGCCCCTACGTCTATTAGACATCAGAGGGTTGGGAAATAGGACACAGTTGATAAAGGTGATAAAACACAAATGAGGGGGGATGATTTGTGGGCGAAAAGTCTTTAAAGTGAAGGGGTGAAGAGGTAAGGAATGGTTGTCAACCAATGAGGTGAAAGCTCGGCAAGAAATTTGGTGTGGCTTTTTCTTTCGCTGTGGTTGTAATGGCAACGGAGTCTTGCTAGAGACTTGGTAGTTGCACCATCCTTGCAGGGACAAGTGTGACATTCCTTCCTTCGCTAGCACTCATCTCGCTCCTAGTATAGAGAGATATCTGCCTGACCTACCAAGTCAGGTAGGTGTTTGGGCTCGGTTGTTTACATGATAGGGTACAGGGCAAGCTGGCTCTCTTTGTTGTGCTTTGGGATGTATTGTGGTTGACTGGCCGTCTTGGCCTTCCGGGTTGAAACTGTGTTAGCCTGTTATATTTTGGGAGAGCTTATCAGGGTAGAACCCTCATTGGATAGGTGTTTGGACTCGGTTGTTAGCACGATGGGGTACATGTCAGGCCGACTCTCTCTGTTGCACTCTGGGATGTGTTGTAGTTGGGCTGCCTTTCTGGCCTTCGGATTGAGAGTGTGCTGGAGCACGGTAATTTTAGTTGGCAGTTGGGCGTACTCAGTTGGTAAAATCTTTCAGCATCCCCTAAAGGTGTTATGTTCAGCTTCAGAGGGCCCAGGTAGATGTTAGTAGCTGGTGTGGTGGTGGTGGCGAGCTGCTGGTACAGGTCCTCCACACCCAGTATGCTCTTGGAGGTAACTGGGCTGGTACATGTCTCGTCAGAGGTGAAGACCAGTAATTGTGGGGGCTGGATTAATGGCCTGCCATGCGCATGTGGGTTTAGAGCAGTTCCCTTTACCTTTCCACCTTGGTGTCGCTTGCTTTTCATTTGTTTAGGGGCTGTTTGGAGCAGTGGGGCTCTTTATTGAGCTGGAGGTTTCCGAGGCCGTATTCTGAGGGGGGTAGTTTTTTCTTTATTTTGTACCAGTTGGCACTTGGTGATTCACTGTACCTTGTGACTTCAGCCTGGGTCTCACCAGTTGCTTGGTTTTCACGATAGGTTTCCTCTGATTACACTGAGAAAGATGCCAACTTGCTACAGGAACTGTGGTTGAGCTCGTACAAGATGATCTACAAGGTGGGCTGATTGGGTTATGTTGTTGCACGCTTTTGATTGTCTTATACTTTATACCTGTTTTGTGGCGGGCTGTCTCAGTGTTGGTACTTGTATGTAGGCTTTGTATGTAGGATAGTGTTAGCAGATGTTGTTATGGGGTAGACTAGTCATATACTAATTTTGGTGGTACCAGGTTAATAAAATTGGATTGAACCACCTACTATACTTTCCTATCTGTCTTCGTACTGTTTGGGTCTTATTATTGCCTGGTTTGTTCACTTCGCATTTTTGGGATTGTGAAGTGTTTTAGTCTTCGTCTCAAGTTCATTCCTTTTCTGCGCCGAGTGAGTTTGATAGTTCGGGATGCAACTCGTCGCTCGAATGCATTCATCCTGACTTCCTTATTTCACACTATCAGTTTTCTCAGTTACAGCGCCTGGCTCGACAACTCCCCTTCAACAGGCTATTGAGGTGCGTGACTGTGATTGCTCTCTCCTCCCTTACAGTCTCCCTGGCCAATCCCATCTGGCTTGGACTGTTTTGCACTCACTTGTTACCGTCCTCTAGTTCCCACTTCGGTGTAGTTTGTTTCCCATCTGTGTCATTTACAGTTCTGTGTATACTCTCTACAGTCATTCCTTATCCTTTAAGGTAATGATGGGCCTGACCCTGAAAATGTATTCTCAGTTAGGTGGAGAGGTGCCTAGTGGAACTTTCTGGTGAGGGTGTAGGTGGGTGTCTTTAGTGGTATCCATTAGTAGGTGCCAGTCCCCCCATCGAAAGGTGAGCCCAAGTAACATGTTAAATTGTTTTTTGGCCTGGGCCGGCACACGGCTTGTTCTGAAGGATGGACTCTCCTGCTGTACCTTGTGGCTCTGGTTACTTGGGGTGTGGGTGTTGGCAGGACAGTCCTCTGTCGCTACACGGTAAAACATTGTGGTATTTGTCGGCTTCCTTCCACTGGCTTTGTTCAGTGGGTCTTGGTTTTGCGTTCACATGGGTCGGCCCTGGCGTTGTTTCTTTCATTGTCCAGTCGTGGGTTGGATGATATGTAAATAAAGGGTCAGTTGAAGAGTTGCTTTGGATGGCAGTATTATTTTGTTGTTAGGCATAAGCATGAGGGATATCATGTAGAGTAGCTTGCCAGGGTGATTTCTTTGGTTGGGATGACAGTAGGCTCCAGCAGGGGCGGTGAGAGCCTCCATTGCAGTTACAACCATAGCGAAAGAAAAAACCGCACCAAATTTCTTGTCAAGCTTTTACCTTATTGGTTGATAACCATTTCTCACTGCTTCACTCCTTCACTTTTTAAGACTTTTCAACCACATTTCATCCCCCCTCATTTGTGTTTTATCACCTTTATCAACTGAGTCCTGTTCCCCAACCCTCTGATATCTAATAGATGTAGGAGCAGAGGAAGAGGTGCTGCAAACCCCTTTGCAGCTATATTGAACCCACCCATCACACCTTCCAACCCATCCTCGCCTGACGACATATGCATGGAGGAAGACCCCAGCTCTCCAGTTCACCCAGTACCTGTTTCTCCCTCTGCGACATCTATAGAAGAATATTCTTCCATCCCTGCATTCTTACGAAGGCATTTGACTGAAGGCATCTCCGACACCAACCTTGGCTTTACAATTCACAACAAAGACCTCGAAGAGGCCTTCTAGGCCCTGCAGGAACACCTCATAGTGGTTGAAAACAGCCATATTACAGACATCTAAATACTTCAAGACCAATTTGTACACCTTACCTCTCAGGTTGAATACCTGCAGTACGAACTTCACTACCAACAACTCCCCCCAACACAACCAACCAACTTGCCCGCTCCTCCACCACAACAAACCTGGGCCCAAAGCGCTACCAGAGCTGTCCCAGCCAAATTCTCAGCTATTGCGCCAGCCAAAGCTTCAAGCCAAGCTGGTTCGACCAAATGCGACCTTGCCATAGTCATTGAAAGAAATAGCTCTATCCTACCCGATACCACCGACCTCCTTACCATTTGTGATGCAATCATCAATGCAATCAAGAAGTCTCTTATTGCAAGAATCGAATTCACCACCAATCACCATGTCCTCCTCCTCACAAAGGATAACATACCTACCACCTCTGTCCTCAAAGCGCATCATTCTGCCATTGAGGAAGCAATCAGAGCCACTATCCCCGCAGCCATTGGCCTCAGAAAAGACGAAATCTGGCACAAGATCATCCCCCATAACATCCCCACTTCCTCTACCTTTTCTACTATTCAGTCTGAAATTGAAGAGTTCAACCCAGGCAACCCTCTCTTAGGCCCTCCTAGATGGCTCACAACCCCAGCCCAATGTCAGGACAAAGAAGTATCAGCTATAGTCCTTACTATTGCCAGCAAAGAGTCCACAGACAAAGCCCTCAGCAGAGGCCTCTCACTACTTGGGAAGAAGTTCAAAGTGCAATGCTACTTGTCCTTTGGCTCTGACACCCAATGTACCAAATGCCTGGCCTTTGGCCACTACCCCTCTCAATATACCGGCACTCAACATTGCAGCATCTGCTCTCTGGAACACCCAGCACACCTCCACACCTGTGGCAGATCAGATTGCCCTACCAAGGGCAAAGCATGTTTGCACACCACCATCAAATGTGCCAACTGTGGTGACTCCCACCAGGCCAATTCTAAGGAACGTCCCACATACCTCAAGGTACACCAAGCGGCAACTGAGAGAAGGAACTGGGGTGTTTCGGGTTATCACTATTATTTCCTATATTGGTTAGGCATTGGGAGGATGGGAGGATTTCCTTTCGTCATTATGGCTCATGAGCTGGCCTAAATGAATGATGCTACCTTTCGATATGAGACGGGATATCTGCTAGACACCCTTGTGTGGTGTACTTTTTGTATATTAGTTAGCTTCATAGCCGATGCGGCTCCATAAGTGTAATGATACATAATAATAGTAATGGAGTACTGAGATAATGGACTTTAGATAGCTTTGTACTGTAGCATTACTGTTCGGCTCCGGGGGTATTGCATGGCGTGGCAGGTGATACAGTGTCACATATTTAGATTGCTGCTGTGCCATACATGTGAACTGACTACCGGGCGGCTAGACTTGTTGTATGGCTATTTTGGCAGTACTAATATAAATAAATTTATATTGAACTACCTATTATACTTTTCTATCTTTTCACACTATGCTTCGGCGGTAATACCTCTTCCTCACTAAGAGAACATATGTTTTCTGGTAAAGGCAGCTATCTAGGTTCGTCTCATATCCTGGACCGGGAACTTTGGGCTATGGCATTTATGATTTGTGTATCGGCTGGGTTATTTGGGTTTGCCCCATTGGGGGATTGCCAGCTCATTTCTCACATTGCTAACACTGGTCTCAGTTATGGTTTACTACAAGACATTACTACCTGCCCTAAAGCTCACCTCCTTCCTTATGGGGTTTGATGCTCTGGCAAACACTCCCCCGCCCTTCCCACTCAGTGGCTACTTCTCCTGCTTCAGGTTCAAGGCGATAATTGGGCTGTTGCACACTTTCTACTTACGGGACTTATGGTGGTTTTAGTTTACCCCCCGTGGTATTTGTTTCTCCTGGGTGACGACGGGTTGATTCTTTCGCCTTCGTAGTGGGAAGCGTTTTGACCCTGTCAATTTTCCTACTCTCCATGATGATTACAGTTCCGTTGGTATGGTGGGAGGTGACTGGCATATAGGATGATGTGGGGGCTAGATGGGTTACTGGGGGCTTGACAGTTATACCATTCCTCCAGAGATAAGTATTGCATTTCTCACTTTGCTGGCACTTATCTCGCTCCTAGTATGGAGGGAGATCTTTGCTTCAGCTTGACCCCACAACTTGGCTAGGTGTTTTCGGCTCCGTTGTTTGCAAGACGGAGTACTGGTCAAGCTGGCTCTCTCTGTTGCATTTAGGGATGCATTCTGGTTGGCTTGCCTTCCAGGACTTGTGGTTGGCATTGTGTGGGCCCGTTATATGTTAGGAAAGCTTACCTCAGTAGAACCCTATTTGCATAGGTGTTTGGGCTTCGTTGTCTGCTCAATAGGGTACAGGTCAAACAGGCTCTCTCTGTTGTGCTCCGGGACCAATCGTGGTTGGCTGGCCATCCTGGCCTTCTGGTTAGGAGTGTGCTTGTCTGTGGTATTTTTGGCGGTTAGGCGTACCTGCAAGGTCAAACCTTTGCAGCTTCCTTTTAGAGCTTTGCGTTGGGCTTAGTAGGCTAGTGTAGATGTTGGTGGCCGGGTTGGTGGTAATGGCAGGCAGCAGGCACAGGTCCTCCTCACTCTGTATACTCTTAGATGTAACTGGGCCACTACATGTCTCTTCGAGGGTGAGGACTAGTAATTGTTGGGGCAGGGTCAACCGCCTAGCATGCGGATGCCAGTTTAGGGGTATTGCTCTTACCTCCCTACCTTGTTGTCGCCTGTATTTCATTTGTTTATAGTTGCTCGTAGAGACGAGTCTTCTACTGTGGAGGTGATTTTCCAGGGCTGTATTCCGACAGTCCTAATGTTTTGTTTATTTTGTATCTGTTGGTGCTTGATCTTTCCTTCCGCCTTGTAGCTACTGTCTGGGTCTTGCCTGTTGCCTGGTTTTCACGATAAGTTTCCTCTAATTATACCAAGCAGAATGTGGACCTGCTATAGGAACCACTGTTAACCCCGGAGCAGAAGGGTTAGGGCGTAAGCTGATTGGATTATGTGGTTATGGGCTTTATCATCTCATACTTTATAGCTGTTCACGGCGGGTGGGTTTGATGTTGGTACTTGTACGTCAGCTTCGTACATAGGATAGTGTTAGCGGATGTTGTTATTGGGGAGACCAGTTATATACCAATTCTGGTACTCGGTTTAATATAATTAGATTAAACCACCCATTATACTTGCCTACTTTTTCGCACTCCCCATGTGGTGGTGATACCTCTTGGTTCTGATACTATTGTTTTGCAGACTCTGGCAGTTATCTAGGTTATCCTAGTAGCATGAGTGGGGTTCTTTAGGCTGTGTAGTTGATCATTTACCTTCTGGCTGTATTGTATGGATTAAGAGCAATGGCGGATCACCAGCTCCTTTCTCACAATGCTAATGCCTGTTCTAGTTAAGGTTCACTATGAGACACTAGTAAGGGTCCCGAAGCTCACCTCTTTCCTCAGGGGTTCGATGCTGAGCCACAAACCCCACTGCCCTTCCTTCTTGATGGCCCCTCCACATACCCTAGGTTTGGAGAGACAATTGGGCTCCCTGCATGCTTTCTACTATTGGGATTTACAGTGATTTTACTTTCAGCTGCGAAGGGACTTGTTTCTTCTTAGTAATGACAGGTTTATCTTTTCATGTTCACAGTGGGAGCCCTTTTCACATTGTCAATTTCCCTGTTCTCATTAAGGATTACTATGCTATTGGAGTAGTAGGAGGTGAATAGTTGCCATGCCCTGTACCCGAGCCTGGCCTTTAGTCTGGTGGCGGAGGGCAGATGCGCTGCTTAGGGCTTGGCGGTCACACTATCTCTTTGTGGACAAGTATGGTATTTCTTGCTCTACAAGCTTTTCATCTGGCTCCCTGTATAGGGGATTTGTATACTTCGGCATGTCCCCCCACTCAGGTAGATGTTTGGGCTCCAGAGTTCACTTGACAGCTTGCAGGTCAAGCTGGTTCTCTCTCGTGCAGTTTGGTACTGGTTGTGGTTGGGCTTCCTTTCCCACCTTTAGGTTAGAAGTGTGCTGGCCCCTGCGAGTTTTATGTTTAGGAATACCTGGTTGGCAAGGACCCCTTGGGATTTGCACTCCACCTGGCAGGCACGGTGAGTAGTGCAGTATAACCCCACCTATGTCTCAATATTTTGGCCTGGTTTTCTGCTGGGTGGGTTACAGCTTAGGCTGACTCCCTTTATGCAATCCAGGACATGTTGTAGTTGGGCTGCCATTCCACCCTTCGAGTTGGAAGTGTGCTGGCCTGCGGTAGTTTTTGGTTGGCAGATTTGGTGCACCTGGTCTGTATAAAACGATTGTCTTCGTCTAGGGGTTTTCGTGTTTAGCTTGATTGGCCTAGGTAGATATTAGTAGCCAGTGTGATAGTGGCAAGCAGCGGGCACAGGTCCTCCTCACCTAGTATGTGCTTTGGAGGTGACCAGGCCAGTACATGTCCTTTCGGGGGCAAGGACCGCTAATTGTGAAGGTGAAGTCGATGGCCTGACATCCAGATGTGAGTTTTGCTGTCCTGCCTTTACATCTCCACCTTGGTGTCACTTGCATTTCATTTGTTTATGAGTTGTTTGGGGAGGCAGAGTCTTGTACTGTGGTGGTGGTTTGTGAGGCCGTACTCAAATAGTGGTAGTGTTTTTTATTTTCTTTTGTACTGGTGGGTGCTTGGTCTTTCCCTCAGCCCTCTGGCTTTGGCCTGGGTCTTGTCTATTGCTTGATTTTCACGATAGGTTTCCTTTCATTACATCTTGAAAGAGGCAGACTTACTACAGAAACTATGGTTGGAGTCTTACCAGATAGTCTACGGGGTAGGCTGATTGGGCTCGTACCAGAGAGTCTACTGGGTAGACTGATTGGGTTGTGTCATTGTGTCTCTTTTATCAACTTGTACTTTATAGCTGTTCAAGGCAGGTGGGTTCGGTGTTGGTACTTGTATGTAGGCCTTGCACATAGAATAGCGTTAGCGGGAATTGTTATGTGGGACACTGGTCATATACCAATTTTGGTGGTACCGATATGACAAAATTAGATTGTACCACCTGTAATACTTTACTCTCTTTCTTCCCTCTATTTTGGTTGCGATGATACTTGGTTGGTCGGTTCGTATCCTATTGATCGGGAAGTCTTTGGTCTATGTCTCAAGTTCATTCCTTCTTGTAGGCTCAGTTTCAGGACCTTGGTTGGAACTCGATGCTACGAATATGTTTACTACAACATCATCATTTCATATTAGTGTATTCCTTGGTCACTGCACATGGCTTGACACACCTTCTTCAATAGGTTGTTGAGGCGGGTGACCACAGTCGCTCTCCCCTCCCTTACTGTCTACCTCATCAAACCTTTCCGGCTTGAGCTGTTTTACACTCACCTGCCATAGTCTTCACGGCCCGGGCCTTAGAGGGTTGTTTCCTATCTAGATGGTTTGCAGTTCAGCATACTCACTTTATAGTTATTTCTCACCCCTTCAGTTGGGAATGGGCCTGACCCCAGAGAATGCATTCACGGTTGAGTAGTGGAGCGCCTGGAGGGGCTTTCCTCTATCGGTGTGGGTGCATGTCTTTGGTAGCATCCATTGCTAGGCGCCTGATCCCTCAAGGGTGGATGAGCCCAGGTGACATATCAGATTGTTTTCCTGGCCCTGGTTGGTGTGTGACTGGTGCTTTAGCACTGCTCCTCCTGTGGCACCTTGGGGTTTCTGTCAGTAGAGACTTGGGTGCTGGGCAGGATGGTCCTCTGTCACCCCTCAGTAAAACCTTTTGGTGCTTGTCAGCTTCAATCCACTAGCTGTGTTCCGTGGCTCTTGATTTCATGTTCGGGTGAGTCGGCACTGTCGTTTACTTTTTTTGGTTTTCTTTTTTGTTGTTCTGGCATGGGTGGACCTCTGTGTCGATGGAGGAATAGTTGCGGGACACTTTTGGTGGCAGTAGCTGTTTTTCTTTTGTGGTTGGGGGTGGGCATTAGCAGGATTATTGAGTGGCGTACCGGGGTAGATTGTTTTGGTTGGGATGACCACGGGTGTTTACTGAGGTTATGCGATGTTGGACTATAGAAAGCTTCGTCCTATAGCCTTACCGTTGGGGCCCATGGGTATTTGATAGGTGGGGAGGAGGTTCAGGGTCCTATATTTAGATTGCTGAAGTCTCGTATATGTTAACTAGCTACTGGACAGCTGGACTTGTAGTATGCCAATTTTGGCAGAATTAGTATAAACAAAATTTAGATTGAACCACTAATTATACTTTCCTACCTATACATTTAAAAGAATATAACTATATTATACTAATTATATTACTATCGTAATATGATCAGATTATTAGCATTCAAGGAAGGAAGGTAGGCAATTGCCTAATAGTAATAGTCTGAGTCCTGATAAGTTACAGACATAGAGGAAGTATTTCCTGAAGATATAAAGAACTGCTAATCATATATCGTTGCCTGTCGCAAGATATTTATATATATAGATCTTGATTAGGATACATAATATTTACCCTACTTTTGTTTAGCAACTTGCTTAACATTTGCACTAGTCAGGTCTCTCCATTATCCTTTTAGCCAACAGCTGGGAATACAGTCTGCAGAGCGTGATGAGGCTAGATTAGTTTCTGCCTCTTTAGTGGGATAGCAGTCTCTCCTCAACATGCCATAGTCAATTTAGCCACTCTCCACCTCTTTACTTCCAGCTAGTGGTATCCCATTCACTAAGAGATGCTATTTCTCATAGAACAATGGACTACATGAACGACAAGATAAAACAACCAGAGCTGTGGAAAATGAGACTGCCTAGAAAGACATGAACATGATTACCTGTAGCTTGGGTAACTTGAATCTACCCTGCACTCTCTACTGACTCTTGCAAAGATTGGCTGGCACCATTCCTCCTCTTCTGTGTCCACCATGTAGATATCATCTGGTATCCTTCCCCTTTCTCTCCTACGTCTTGAGACTTTATACTCATCTGACTAGTATACTGCTACTACTTCTAGAAACATGCCTGACTGGTATCTTCCTACCTCCCACCTCCATGGGCTAACACACTACTATCACCCAACTCACACCTTACAACCTCCTTCCTCCTACCTGGCTGGTATCCTACTACTACCTGTCTGAATTCCAAAATTGCTAGGGGTCCCAAGTTTTCCTGCCACACACAAGCATCTACAATATAGAAGGCTTATCTCCACTGACCTTCAGTTTTACCCCAATAGTGACTTGGACATGAGTGTCCTCTCTCTGGCCATAGCATGAAGGATTTGCCGATTCAGGATATTATGCCTCTAGGTGTTTGTTGGTTCAGGTAGTGGATTCCCCTTATTTGTATTGTTTTCATTCACTGTCAGGCTTGTTAGAGATGTTGCAGGGAAATTTTATAGTAGCTAGTTTAGGTATAAAAGGATCAGAAGGCTGCTTGTAGGTGGCTGTTTTTCTACCTATAAGGGTTTTCAGTTCAGCTGCTGGGGCATGGCTGAGGGTTGTGGGTTTTGCAGTCTCTTAGCATAAGCTGCTGTTAGGCGGACACCAAACTCTAGTATAACTGAAAGACCAAGGCCAAATCTTTAATCAGAGAATGTGTCAAGGAAGGCTCATCTTGATAAATAAGATAAAGATTTTCAAAGTATAAAACATTTTCATATTGATAACATCTCTTCTCTGTTGCTTGATGATCACTCATCAGCCTTGATTAAGTATCTTTTATCATACTCAATATATCAAAAAATATAAATTATTATAATAGCTTTGACCTCGGAGGTAGTTGAATACTTGACCTTGTAAACTAATACAAAAGTCATACCAACTGAGCTATAGTATATGGTATCATGAAGTAGACTTCATTGATGTGACATTCTAGTTATAGGATGCAGCTCTCAAAATCTCGCTAATGATGTGTGAGTCCCATAAGGGGGCCAGAGAGGGGTATTTGATTTCGGTAAATCGAGGGTCTGTGTGCAGTTACCCTACTGTCAGGTCTGTGCGCAGCTATTCTACGGTGAGGTCTGTGCACTTTGTCTCAGATTTCCATATGGCTAACATGAGCTCTCTCCTACCATGCTTTACCTTGAATGTCTTTATAACTTTTTATAAAGTTTTTCTTAAATCTATTTTAAGACTCAGTCTGGTCACAGTAAATAACCTTCCATATTTACTTAGCCATGGTAGGAAAACATTTTCCTCACTATCTTACTTCTGTGCTTCTTGGCATGACCGGATTTTCATTAAGAAAGTTTTCTACAACTTCCTCTGCATTTTCAATACTGATAGCTGGCTCCCATGTGTTCTCATCTTCTGAACACCCTTGCCATTTGACAAAGTACCACAGTTCCTGCTTTTCTTAATAGAGGCGGCATACTTGTTTTCTGTAAGAGCGCATCTCGCTTCTTACTATTTTTTCAACCTCATATTGTAGATCGCTGTCAATGTTATCCAGTTCTATAGGGGGTTATTGAGGATCATCATGAACTCATTTGTGATAGAGTCCCAGTAATGCAACAGGGAATACAGGTGGATGTTCCATTGATCAAATAGGTTGAGCGGGAATGCTCGTGATCCCTGTTTATCCAAGATTTGGAAAGGATAATAAAGCTTTGGACTTAGCTATTTTGATTTCCATGGGGTGCGAATGTTTTTTGTATTTGACATTACTTTGTCTCCATTCGTGAAGTCTAACTATTATCTAGCATTCCAGTTATCGTATTTTGACATTCTTTCCCTTATTTTTTCTAGTGACACTCTCACTTTTTCATGTATTATTTTAATCTAGTTTGCATAGAGTGTTGCTCCTGGATTTTGAGCATCTTGCTCCTTCATCTACTCTATCTGTGAATAGAATCCGTAGTTCACGTGGAATGGCGACATCCCATGAGCGTTAGTGGCAGAATTGTATTATGCATATTCAGCTAGTAGTAGTAACTGATATCAGGTATCCTGATCATAGTTAACAAAACTTCGAAGATATCCTTCCAGTGCTTGGTTGGTACATTCTGTCCGTCTATCAGTTTGCGGGTGGTCTGACATTAATATTCTTCGCTTAATTTCCCGTGCTTTGTAAAGTGATTCCCAAAGTTCTCCGGAGAACTTCAAGTCTATCTCCGAGACAATTTCGGTTGGCAGGTAGTGCAGCCTCCGGACCTCTGGCTGTAATGCGTTTGCGATATCCCTCGTAGTAGCCGATGTTGATAGTCTGATTAAATGTGCCATTTTTGTGAATTGATCAACTACTACTGTTATTGGAGTGCATCCTTGCGACTCTGGTGGTTGTGTGATAAAGTCTAGAGAGATGAACGCCGATACTGTGTAGGGTATTTGCAGTGATTGCGATAATCTGTACTTAGCATATCTAGGTGATTTATTATGTTGGCATTCATCGCAGGATTGTACATAGTTGTTGATCTATTCCGCAAGTTATTTCCTGTAGAAGTCCCACATAATGATTTCCAAGGTTTTCTTTTGTCTGAAATATCCTGCAACCTTTGCATTGTAACATCCTTCTGCGATCTTAGTGCATTGAGCCTCACTATTTGGTACAAATAGTCTTTGCCTATAATGCAGTAGATCATCAGTTAAGGTCAAATCCTGGGAGAAATTCTTTCCATTGTCTGATAGCTTAATGAGCTCTTCTCTCCAGTGCCTCCAATCTTTGTCCGTCTTGATAGCTGCCTGTAACTTGCTTAAGAATTCAGGATTAAACTGCTTGATACCCTTTTCTAAGAAAATGGCATTTGACGTTAGAACCTTTTCCGGTACTTCTGAAATGTCATACTAATGTTTGTTGTCTTGCACCAGTGCTTGCAGGTAACTGATACTAGGTTCCTGTTCTTTGACGAACAAGGCTCTTGTCATTATATCAGAGCTTCCAAATCCTATTGTTCTGTGTTCTGTTTCTTCCAAGTCGTCTAATTCCATCATCTCTACGGTGTTGATTCTGTCTACTATCAGTTGAGCTATCCGATTGCCAATTCTTATCTGGCAGTCCATATGTTTATGGTCATAGAGTACGACTTTGATTCCATCAGTGTAATCGCCATCGATTACTGCTGCTCAAGTAGACATTCCGCTCCACCAAATGGTCTGCTTCTCACAGCAATTCTTCTGCAAGTTCCTTCTGGTAGCCCTACGGCTATTTCAGTCCTTATTAATGCTTGTCCATATTTCCAGATAATGTCATTCTCAATGGTGTACAGGTCCTATCTGACTGCCATTCTTGAGTCCTTTATTGCCAAATATGCTATGTTATTCAATCTCTTAACCCTAATCATGGGTTCCTTCCCATCTTTTCATGGTTCCAAATCCAAATCTTGTTCTCCATCACAGTCTTCTCCTTCAATGCCTACCCTCGCTACTAGTAATGCCAATAAATCTTCAGGTTACAAAGTTTTCTTTTCCCGATGCAGAGCTCTCTCTCCAGGATAGTCCTCCGGCTATTTGGTTAATCTATCAGGCTTGCTGCCCTTCATGCCAGGTTGGTATACAATACGGAAATTCTATTCCTCTAACTTATGAGCCCATTAAATTTGACGGCTACTTCAGACTTTGGAGGTGCGCAAATATTGCAGGTTTTGATGGTCGGTAAAGACTGTAATTGGTTTTTCTATTCCCATCATGTAGTATCTCCATTCCTGGAATGCTTCTAAGATTGTGAAAAGTTTTTTATCATGAATTTCATAATTGCATTCTGCTGAGTTCCACCCTCGTGAATGGAATGCTTCTGGATGTAGCTTTTTTTTCAAAGTATTGAGAAAGGGCATAACAGAGTGCGAAGTTGCTAGCGTCGGTTTCTACTACTATTTCTCCTTCTGGGAAAAGGTTGTGCAGTATCGGGGCTATAGTGCAAAAGTCTTTTAGTTCTTCAAAAGCTATATTCTGCTCAACTCCCCTTTTGAAATTCTTTCGATTTCTTTGTAATATCACAGTTAGTAGCTTACAAATAGCTGCGAAGTTTTTAAAGAACTGTCGGTAGAGGTTTGCGAATTTGATAAAGCCTTCCGCGTCTCTAACCCACGTGGGTGGTTTCCAAACCATTATGGATTCCACCTTGGAGGATCTCATAGACACCCCATCAACCACCACTATATAGCCTAAGAATTCTACTTCGTTGACATAGAAAGTGAACCTTTTTAGTGATACCGATAATTGAAAGTCTGAAAGACTTTGTAAAACCCTTTTGACAACTTCAATCTGTTCCTTTTCATCCTTTGAGTATATGAGGATGTCGTTAAGGTAACATATGAGTCTCACATTCAAGTATTTTTTAAGTACTTGGTTTGTCATATCTTGGAAATTTGCCCGCGCATTGACTAATCTAAATGGCGTAATCTTTTATTCAGAGTGCCCATATCTGATCAGGAAAGCTGTTTTACATTCCTCATCTTCCTCAATTCTAATCAAGTTGTAGCCATCTTTAAGGTCTAACTTGATCAAGATCTTGGCACCGGTTACTGGGTCTCAAAGTCCAGACTCTACTGGAATGTAATATTTGTTAAGGATGGTAATCTTATATAGATTTCCATAATCCACAACTAGAAATAGTTTTCCATTAGGTTTGGGTACGAATAATATAGGTACTCCTGCCGGAGATTGACATCGGGCAATTTTTACCTGTATAATTATGCTCTCCAAGTACTCTCTTCCAGTATTATGCTGTTTCTCGGATAGAGGATATATTGGCCTCCAAAGGAGTATCAATCCTAGGCGCAATTTGATTTTGTGGTCAAAGATTCATCATGGGGCAAGTTTTTCCGCCATCCGGGCTTCAAATAAATATTTGTAATGACGGTATTCTGTTGGTAATAATTCCAGTTCTGCTATATTTTCTATGGTTCCCATTCATCTGATTCAATAAGCATTCAGGTCTCTAGTAACTTATTCATCGTGTTTGAATATATCCGCTATCTCTGCGTCTTCCTCTACACAGTTTTTATAACCTTTCGCTGCGAATGCCTAATTTTCTGCATTTTCTATGTATGACACTCGGTATTCATGATGCTAACAACAAAAAGGAATTATTGTTCTATAATGACCTATATTAGCCACTTCGTATGACACTGCAGCCATGTATTAGTTCTTTCCTATTTCCAATTTTATTGGTCAGATATAACGCTTCTCTCCTAACATGGGTGATGATAGATCAAAGCATAAGATATCAACTGCATTGTTGCATTCAACAATAGTAATGCGAAGGACTTCAACTAAGGCCTTATTTATCAGGAATACAGTGAATCCCGAGTCTAACAAGACTTTAACTTCTTATTGCTCATCCTGTATATGGAGGTAAGTGATCCCATCTGGACAGTGGTATAGTTTTAGTTTTCAAGAGTCTAATTCGACGTGCTTAGTCTGAATTAGCTTTCCTTGGTTCTTGCGTTTAGGTATCGGTGGTGTTGGGTCTAGGTAAAAAGATGTTTGTTACTATGCTCATGTAGTTTCAACAACTGAAGTCTCTATAGAAAAACTATGGATTTTGAGCTCTAACAATCTGGGACTACATACTAAGTAGCATTTCACGGATACGCAATTGTGCGCATCCTGTTTTCATGCTCGTTGTCTTCTCCTGAAATGCCAGACCTAGGCTCATAGCAGATTTTCATGTACTAATTAGCCAATTTACTCCTAGGGTGTGGGGTTACCAAATTTACTGATTCTTTCCCTTAGGGTCTCAGTTAGCAGTCCAGCTACCTCAGGGGAGCCTTGCGCACTAAAGTGGTAGATCCTTGCCTGTACTCGGGCTAGAAGTCAAGACAGTACATATGTATAATACGACTCAGACTCATGTAGTAGGTGGACTGGCCCACCTCGGTTGTCCTTCTGTACATAATATTATCAAGTAGATCTTGCATTGTTATGTCCCACTTCTCCAGTATAGTAACTTGCCTGCACATGAGTAGCGAGCAGCTACTAGGTGACTTGAAAAACTTCATGCTGTTGGCCCTCAGGTCAGGTGGGTATGTTAACTATCATTTCTTTTGGTCAAGACTCTGCATATGTTGGTTACTTTTGTTCGAGCTCTTAAGTTCCTCATGGGATCTCTTCACTAGAAGCCTACTTGCTTTGATCTTGAAAGGAGAGAGTTGCTTCATGCCGTTATGATCATTGGGAGTTTTGACTCCCATAGTTACACACAGACTACCTGATCCCCATCATGGTTGGTACCCAATACACCCCAGCCAAAGGGGGTTCTGTTAGGCGGACGCCAAACTCAAGTATATGACTGAGGGACGTAGGCCCGAAATCTTTAATTGGAGAATCTGTCGAGGAAGGCTCCTCTCGATTTAAATAGGTAAGGTAAAGATTAAAGTGTAGAACAATATTATATTGATAAGATCTCTTCTCCGTCGCTTGATGATGTCTGTAAAGTTCGGGAGGCACTTCAATATTTATATCCCGCGTCTGAGTGTTCGTGGACTACTTCTAACTACTATGCCTCCGAGGTACCACTCTGGTTTTAATACGCAAACGTCCAGAATCTTATAAGTGCGAACGGCGTTTGACCCCGAAACTTATCACACCCTTTCCCGGACTCGGAATAGTATTCCTCCGTTGAGATGACTGCGCTATTTGTTATTCCAAACAGCGGCCTCTAACTTAGATGTCCGCATAGACTATTATATTACTCTAGTCTTGTTGACTATCATTCCAGTAGTCTCTTCAGTCATGAAGTGATCAGGTTCATGCCGGGCCACCTAGTGCCAATCGCAAGTCCGAGCCCGACGTGTCAACATCTTAAGGAGCTCCGACTTATCTAGGGCTTCCATTCTGAGCGTGCTTCCCCTTGGTCCGCCGGCCTCCGTAGAGGGGTCCTATTACTAGGACCAACCAACCTACAGCTGATCTCAGAAGGGTATGGGTGGATTCGGTATAACCCTAATAGCTTCCGCTACTGGGATAACCTCGTGGAATATTTCGCCGTAAACGTCCCGTCACTTTCGGCCCATAGTTAGGAATTCTAACTTTGAAGCCTACTATCTCAATGCGCCTCGTACGGATTTCCTCCGTTCCACTTTCCAGATGTCGCCAAAGGTCCACTCTCATATATCCTGCAAACAGCATGCGGTGGGACGGACGGCGGCGACGTATATGGTGTTATGAAGTGGGCTTCATTGATGTGACATTTCAGTTATGGGACGCAACTCTCGAAATCTCGCTAATAACGTGCGGGCCCCATAAGGGGGCCGGAGGGGGGTGTTGGCACTCAGGTAAATAAGAGGGTCTGTGCGCAGTTACCCTACCGTGGGTCTGTGCACATGTCTCGGATTTCCATATGCCTAACATGAGCTCCCTCCTTCCAGGCTTCGCCTCGAATGCCTTTATAACCCTTTTATAATTTCTTCTAAATACATTTTAAGACTCAGTGTGGTCAGGGTAAAAAACCTTCCGCGTTTACTTGGCCACGGTAGGAAAACCTTTTCCTCACTATCTTACTTCTGCCCTTCCTGGCATGTCCGGATTTTCATTATGAAAATTCTCCNCGCTTTTCTTAATAGCGGCCGCGTACTCGTTTACTGTAAGAACGAATCTCGCTTCTTACGATTTTTTCAACCTACCATTGCAGATCACCGTCAATATCCTCCGGTTCTCTAGAGAGTTGCTGGCGATTACCATGAACTGACTCGCGGTAGGGTTCCAATAGTGCGACATGGAATACGGGATTAATGTTCCATCGATCGGATATGTTGAGCTTGAATGCTCTGGATCCACGTCTTTCCATAATTTGGAAAGGGCCGTATAGCTTTGGACTTAGCTTCTTAGATTTTCGTCGGGTGCGAATGTTTTTGGCGTCTAACATTACTTTGTCCCCGATTTTCAAATCCGGCTGTTGTCGAGCTTTCCGGTCATAATATTTCGACATCCCTTCTCGTGTCCTTTCTAGTGACCCTCTTGCTTGTTCATGTATTGTCTTAATCCAGTTTGCATAAAGTGTTGCTCCTGGCTTTTGAGCTTCGCGCTCCTTCATCCACTCTGTCTGTGGATGGAATCCGT
>JACCEG010000141.1:198055-218351 GCA_014065205.1 Tuber brumale
AATTCTCCTGCAAACTTTGAGTCCATGTCCGAGATGATTTCGGTCGGTAGGCCGTGCAGCCTCCATACTTCTTTCAGGAATGCGTTTGCGACATCCTTGGCCGTCGCCGAGGTCTGAAGTCCGATGAAATGTGCCATTTTTGTGAATCGATCAACTACTACCATTATCTGTGTGCATCCTTGCGACTCTGGTAGTTGTGTAATGAAGTCCACTGAGATGGACGCCCATGCTGCATAGGGTATTTGCAGTGGTTGCAATAATCCAGATTTAGCATGTCTGGGCGATTTGTTATGTTGGCATTCATCGCAGGATCGTACGTAGTCGTTGACCCATGCCGCCAGTCCTTTCCAGTAGAAGTCTCTCATGATTATTTCCAAAGTTTTTTCTTGTCCGAAATGTCCTGCAACTTTTGCATCGTGACATCCTTCTGCAATCTTGGTATATAGAGCCTGACTATTTGGTACAAATAGTAATTGCTTATAATATAGTAGATCGTCGGTTAAGGTCCAGTCTTTGGGAAAATCCATTCCTTCGTCTCGTAACCTAATAAGTTCTTCCCTCCGTTGCCTCCATGCTACGTCTGTTCCGATAGCTGCCTGTATCTCGCTTAAGAATTCAGGATTGAACTGCTTCATACTTTTTTGCAGGATAATCGCATTGGACATTAGAACTTTTTCGGGTACTTCTGAAATGTCGTACCAATGTTCGTTGTCTTTAGCCGATACCTGTAGGTAGCTGATGCTAGGTTCCTGTTCTTTGACGATCAAGGATCTTGTCGCTATATAGGTGCTTCCGAATCCCGCGGTTCCACGCTCAATATCTTACAAGTCGTCAACTTCCATCATGTCCGAGGTGTTGACCTTTTCTACCGCTAACTGGGCTATGCGATCGCCCATTCTTATTTGGCAATCCACATCCTTATGGTTGAAAAGTACGACTTTGAGTTCGCCGGTGTAATCAGGATCGATTACTCCTGCGCCGGTAGAGATTCCGCTTCGGACCGCTAATCCACTTCTGGGGGCAACTCTTCCATAAGTTCCTTCGGGTAACCCCACAGCTATACTTGTCCTTATTAATGCTGGTCCGTATTTCGGGACAATGTCATCCTCTATGGCATACAGGTCATGTCCTGCCGCCATCCGTGAGCCTTTTGTCGGCAAGTATGCCTTTTTACTCAATCTCTTGACCCTGATAACCGGTTCCTTTCCTCCTCTTTGAGGTTCCAAATCCAAATCCTTATCTGCATCCCAGTCTTCTCCTTCATCGCCTACCCTCGCTACTAACGATACCAAGAAATTTTCTTCTTTTAAATTTTTTGTTCGTGATGCGTAGCTCCCTCCTCAGGATGGTACTCTGGCCGTCTGCTTAAGGCATCAGGCTTTCCGCCCTTTGTGCCTGGCCGGTATACAATACGAAAATTGTATTCTACCAACTTCTGAGCCCATCGAATTTGACGGCCACTCCAGACTTTTGAGGTGAGGAAGTATTGTAGGTTCTGATGGTCGGTAAAGACTGTGATTGGTTTTTCCGTTCCAATCAAGTAGTGTCTCCATTCCTTAAAGGCTTCCAGGATTGCGAGAAGTTCTTTATCATGAATCTAATAATTGAGATCCGCCGAATTTAATTTTCTAGAATGGAAAGCTACTGGATGTAATCTTTTCTCAAAGTATTGAGAAAGGACGCAGCCGAGTACAAAATCGCTGGCGTCTGTTTCTACCACTGTCTCTCTTTCTGGGAAAAAGTGGTGGAGTATGGGGGCTGTGGGGAATCGGTGCTTTAATTCTTCGAAAGCAGTGTCCTGTTCAATTCCCCTTTTAAAATTCTTAGGATTTCCTTGTAACGTTTCGGTTATTGGCTTGCAAATAGCCAAGAAGTTTTTTATAAATCGTCGGTAAAAGTTAGCAAACCCCATAAAGACTTGTACTTCTCTAACCGACTTAGGCGCCTTCCAAACCATTATGGATTCCACCTTTCGGGTGCTCATAGACACCCCATCGACTGCCACCATATAGCCCAAGAATTCTACCTCCGTGGCATGGAAGGTTGATTTCTTTAGCGATACCGCTAACTGAAAGTCTGATAGACTTTGTAAAACATTCTTAACAACTTAGATGTGATCATTTTCATCATTTGAGTAGATGAGAATATCATCAAGGTAACACACAACTCCGACGTCCAAGTATTCCTGTAGAACTTGGTTCATCATATCTTGGAAGGTTGCTGGAGCGTTAACCAATCCGAAAGGCATAACCTTATATTCGTAGTGTCCGTATCTCGTACGGAACGCTGTCTTCCATTCATCTCCTTCTTTTATCCTAATCAGGTGGTAGCCGTCCTTAAGGTCTAACTTCGTGAAGATCTTAGCGCCGGCTACCCTATCTCTGAGTTCGGACATTAGTGGAAGGGGATGTTTGTTTAGGATAGTAATCTTGTTTAGATTTCGATAATCCACAACTAGACGTAGTCTACCATCTGGTTTAGGTACGAATAGTATAGGTGCGCCTGCTGGCGATTGACTCCGTGTGATTTTCCCTTCCTTGATCATCGTTTCCAAGTATTCTCGTAAAGCCTGCAGCTGTTTTTCGGACAGCGGATATATCGGCCCCCATGCGGGGGTTGAACCCGGGATTAGTTTGATTTCATGATCGAATGTCCGTCTAGGGGCTAATTTTTCCGCCGTCAGGGCTTCAAACAAATGTTTGTAATTCCAGTATTTTTTGGTAATGCCTAGAGTTCTACCGTATTCTCGATGGCTCCGATTCTTCCGATGCGGCAGGCATTAGGATCCCACACGACGGATTCGTCATATTCAAACATATCCGCTATTCCTTCATCTTCTTCCACACAGTTTTCGCAACATTTTGAGGAGAAGATCCAATTTTATGCATCTTCTATGTGAGACACTGGGTGTTCACGATGCCACCAACCAAAAGGAATTATCATTCCGTAGTGACCTGCTTTAGCCACTTCACACGACACTTCAGAGATGTGTCGGTTTTTTCCTATTTCCATTTTTATTGGGAGAGTGTAACACTTCCCTCCAGAAGCGGCTGACGATCCGTCAAAACCTAAGATATCAACTGCATGGTCGCGTTCTACCGAGGGAACGCGAAGGTCTTCAACTAGGTCCTTGTTTATAAGGAATACGTTGGATCCCGAGTCTAATAAGACTTTAACTTTGTATCGCTTATCGTGTATATGGAGGTAAGCGATCCCCTCCGGACAGTTATATCGTTTTGGTTTTGGAGCGTCTAGTTCGACGCGCTTGGCGCGGATAAGACTTTCTTGGTTTTTTCGTTTAGGCATCGTTGGTGTTGGGTGTAGGTAACAAGATGTTTGTTACTACGCCCGCGTAGTTTCGACCATTGAGGTCTCCTCAGACAAACTAGTAACTCTTTAGCTCTAACAATCTGGGTCTACATACTAAAGCGGCGTTTCACCGATACGCTATTGCGCACGACCAGTTTTCAGGCTGGATGCCTTCTCCCGACACACCAGACCTAGGCTCATAGCAGATTTTCGGGCGGTTATTAGCCATTTTACTCCCCTGGTGTGGGGCTCCCGTTGTCACCGAGTCCTTTCCCTTAGGATTTCGGTTATCCGTCCAGCTCCCTCAGAGGGGCCTTGCGCACCAAAGCGGTACATCCCTATCCCACACTCTGGCCAGAAGGCAAGATAGTACATACGTATAATACGACTCAGACTCGTGTGGTAGGTGGAACGGCCCGCGTCGGTTGTCCTCCTGTCGTGTATTGTTATCAGGTAGATCTTGCATTGCTATGTCCTAACTTCTTCGGTATAGTAACTTGCTTGCACACGGGTAGCAGGCGACCACCAGGTGACTCCAGGAACTTGGTACTGTTGGCTCCCGGGCCATGTGGGCATGTTAACTATCCTCTCTTTCGTTCAAGACTCTCCATATATTGATTCTTGTGTTCGAGCTCATAAGTCCCTCGTGGGGTCCCTTCACTTAGAGCCTACTTGCGTTGATCCTGAAAGGAGAGACTTGCTTCGCGCCGCTTTGATCATTTTGCGTTTCGATTCCCGTAGTTGCACACGGACTACCCGATCCCCGTCGTGGTCGGTACCCAATACACCCCAGCCAAAGGGGGTTCCCATTTCGATTCCAGCTCCATCAGGACACTGAATACCCAATCGCCGTCGCCGTTGGTGCCAATGAACTGACCTAGGTCAGTTCCTCGTCGTCCGCCAGTTCCCAGATCTGATTTACCCGGGCTGGGTTCTGAGCGGTTGCGACTCTGCGAGCTAATTTAGGCTTTACAATAGCCGATCTTGCTCGTCGGATTCCCATTTTTATCGGTCTTGAGCTGACCGTTGCCGCCGATATATGGGCATCTCCCCAACACGTCTGATAGCTGTGGTTTTTCTTTCCACAACGTGTGCAATCTCCTTCTTTCCTCCGAGTGTCTATTACACTCTGCGGGATACCGGTATGGGCCTGGGCGAAGTTGGTATGGGTGGTCTTTGTCGCACCTCCTAATCTTTTCCTGGGCTTTTCCGGTTCATCATCCCGTTTCCGTTTGCGTGGTGGGGCTCCACCTCCCTTGACATAAGGTTTAGTATCCCTTTGTCGTTTTGGTTTAGAGTCCCGTCGGTCTTCTCTTTTGACCTCAGGGACTATTTTGGGCTTCGACGGTTGGTCTCGCCCAATCCTTTTTCTGGCTAGCAGTGCTTCTTCAGACCGCCCGCATAGCCTTAGTGCCTCCTCCCATTCTTGATCCGTCGTGTATTGCAGGGCCGATAGCCTGCGGACAATCTGTTCCGGAAGTTTGTCCTCGACTACTTCTCTCCAAGATTCCCCGGTCATGCGTGCACGAATGTTATGGTTGTGCATGAGGGTCAAATAGCGTTCAATACTGCCGTCATACGTGACTAGTTTCATTGCGCGAAGGGCTAGTCTTTCGGCTTCCACCGGGGCAAATCGCTTGATCATATCATGTTCAAAGCGAGTCCATGTCGCCAGCTCTGGTTGCTGGGTTTCCCCGTGAATTCCATCCATGGCCTTTCGATACCATACCGTATAAGGAAGGACCATCTCTCCTCTCGTACGACTGAGCGCGTATATGATCCGTTCTCTTGCATCATCCCAGATTCGCGGGTTTCTCTCAAAGTAATCTGTGCATTGCAAGATCCACACGCAGATATCTTGTCCGGGCTTGTCTTCAAAGAATGGGGGTGGTTCTGATGGTCGCTTAATGTTTAGCGCCATCGCATTGGCAAGTGTTTCTGCCATACCAGACTGTTCTGGTGTTTGTCCTTGCCTGCCTCGGCTAGGACCTCCTCCCCGTCGTCCTCTCTCATCGTCATCATCGTCATCGTCACTAGGATCCCCTGGGTTACCTCCCTGGGCACCTGAGGGGGATGCATCAGCGGCTTCTCTGCCTTTCCCCTTTTCCCGACGTGTAGGTGGAGCATAATACTCCTCGTCGTCCGTCTCTTGGACTGCGGGTAAAGGTGCGGGTCCTGCAGCTTCGGGACTTGGTACCGCGGCTAGTATTTTATTTATTGCCGCTGTTAACCCCTTAAGGGTTTGGTTTGTCTCGATATTCTGCAGTTGTTGCTGGTCAAAAGACCTGCGAACTTCCGCTTGGCGCGCGTTCTGATCCGTACGCATTTGTCCTAAAGTGCGATTGACTTCTCTCTCGCGAGTGCCACTTTGGGTCTGGAATTCAGTGAATTCCGCCCGTAGACTGAGGACCATTTGTTCCAAAGTCTGATCCCGGGCTAATGCCGCTTGGCTTTCTTCCCCGAGTGTCCCATGTAACCTCGTGGTTACTTCTTCATGTTCCTGTTGACGCCGTTCCTGGGCGTCAATCTTCTTTGCCACTTCCCGTATCATTTCCTCCTGGATCCCCTTTATTTCGCTTTCCACGCCGGATAGCTGCATCAACAAAATTGCGATATCATTGTCGTGGATGTCCTGTCCATCGATGATTTGCTGTTGAACCTTAAGTAGCTTTAAGGTATTGTCTTGTGTAGCCCCTTTCAAATGGTTGAAGGCGATATTGGCTTGGTCAAGCGAGGTATTTATGTCTCGTCTTATTTGACCCAATGTAACTCCAAGACGCGCAGCCAACCTGGCTAGGTTTGCAGCGTGTTCTCCTGGCTTCGGGGTCGACGCTCTTGAGATCCTATGAGTGCTTGTGACACTAGAGGATCGGTGAGAGGGTAGCATCCCTCTTCTGAATGCAGGATCCTGAGGTGTCGTTGGGAAGGGACTATGAATTGCGGAATCATCCGTCTTATCGGTGGTGTCAGGTCGGGTGTCCATAGGTTCACCCGCCGTTATTCTTTTTCTCGGGTCCTGAGGTATCTCAGCCATCGTGATACTTTCCAGATAGGCTAGTTGCTTTAGTAGCCCTGGATGAGTGATTACTGGTACTTCGTACCAAAGTTCTCGATATCCTCGAAAAGGTTTAAGGAATCGTATGTAAGGTATCCAACGTCTGAGACACTCTCGGGGTGTAGGTATAAAAGGGTTCGGTTGGTCCGATTCTGCACTTAAAACCTGAATCTCCTTCTTTTCGAGGTTTAGGATGTACTTGTAGTACATATAAGTGTGTATTAGGCCCAGGCCGAGGGGATGTCTGGCCCTCGGAGAACTGTGCCTGGTGTTTCACTTTCCTTTTCTTCCGTCTTCAAAGAGCACTTGGTGCTCCAGTCGACAAAGTTTTCTGACTCGGTCGAATTCCACTCGAAGTCCGAACCGTGCCAGGTACGATATATGCTATTGAATTGATCCCTCGTTGGGATCCCGAAAGGTACTGTGAACCACGAGGGTTCTTGTGTATATTCTTCTTCGATCTCGAACAGCTCGGTTGCAAATATTTCCTTGAAGGAATGAATATAGATTGGACAGTGAGGTGCTTCGAAGATGTAATCGAAGTCTGAGGTGAGGGTGGAGTTTGAGGTGAACTCGTAGTTTATATAGTGAGCCTTGGTAACAGGAGAACTATCAATATACTGTTAGGCGGACGCCAAACTCAAGTATATAACTGAGGGACGTAGGCCCGAAATCTTTAATTGGAGAATCTGTCGAGGAAGGCGCGTCTCGATTTAAATAGGTAAGGTAAAGATTAAAGTGTAGAACAATATTATATTGATAAGATCTCTTCTCCGTCACTTGATGATGTCTGTAAAGTTCGGGAGGCACTTCGATATTTATATCCCGCGTCTGAGTGTTCGCGGACTACTTCTAACTACTATGCCTCCGAGGTACCACTCTGGTTTTAATACGCAAACGTCCAGAATCTTATAAGTGCGAACGCCGTTTGACCCCGAAACTTATCACACCCTTTCCCGGACTCGGAATAGTATTCCTCCGTTGAGATGACTGCGCTATTTGTTATTCCAAACAGCGGCCTCTAACTTAGATGTCCGCATAGACTATTATATTACTCTAGTCTTGTTGACTATCGTTCCAGCAGTCTCTTCAGTCATGAAGTAATCAGGTTCATGCCGGGCCACCTAGTGCCAATCGCAAGTCCGAGCCCGACGTGTCAACATCTTAAGGAGCTCCGACTTATCTAGGTCTTCCATTCTGAGCGTGCTTCCCCTTGGTCCACCGGCCTCCGTAGAGGGGTCCTATTACTAGGACCAACCAACCTACAGCTGATCTCAGAAGGGTATGGGTGGATTCGGTATAACTCTAATAGCTTCCGCTACTGGGATAACCTCTTGGAAGATTTCGCCGTAAACGTCCCGTCACTTTCAGCCCATAGTTAGGAATTCTAACTTTGAAGCCTACTATCTCAATGCGCCTCGTACGGATTTCCTCCGTTCCACTTCCCAGATGTCGCCAAAGGTCCACTCTCATATATCCTGCGAACAGCATGCGGTCGGACGGACGGCGGCGACGTATATGGTGTTCTGAAGTGGGCTTCATTGATGTGACATTTCAGTTATGGGATGCAACTCTTGAAATCTCGCTAATGACGTGCGGGCCCCATAAGGGGGCCGGAGGGGGGTGTTGGCACTCCGGTAAATATGAGGGTCTGTGCGCAGTTACCCTACCGTGGGTCTGTGCACATGTCTCGGATTTCCATATGCCTAACAGGTTCCCATTTTGATTCCAGTTCCATGTGGACACTGACTACCCAAACGCTATCACTATTAGTGCCTAGGAACTGACCAAGGTCAGTTATTCATCGCCTGCCTTTTTTCCAGATTCTATTCATTCAAGCTGGGTGCTGGATGGTAGCGACACTATGTACCAATTTAGGCTTTGCAATAGCTGAGCTTGCACAATGAATTCTCATTTTTATCGGTCTTGAACTGACCATTACGGCTGATATATAGGCATCTCCCAAACACGTTTGATAAGTATAGTTTTTCTTTGCACAACATGTGCAATTATTGTCCCACCTACAAGTATCTATGACTGTTCGCAGGATACCGGTATGTGCCTGGCTGTAGTTTGTACGGGTTGTCTTCGCCACACCTCCCAACCTCATTGGTCTTTCCGGCTTCTCGTCCTATTTTCATTTTCATACTGTGGCTCCTCCTCCCTTGACGTAAGGTTTATTAGTTCTTTATTCCTTTTGTTTAAAGTCATGTCAATCTTCTCTTTTAACGTTGTGGACTTCTTACACTATGGGTGGTTGGTCTCTTGCGAGCTTCTTTCGTGCTAGCAATACCTCTTCGGACTAACTAACCAGCCTCCCTGCCTCTTCTAATTCTTCATCTCTATCATATTGGAATGCAGATAACCTGCAGATAATTTGTTCTGCAAGTTTATTTTCTACTTCATCCAACCAGGACTCTCGCATTATGCGTGCTCTAATATTGAGGTTATGCATCAACTTTAAGCACAGCTCAATATTGCCTTCAAACTTGACTTGCCTCATATCTCGATGCACTTGTCTCTTGGCTTGAACCGAGGTGAACTCTTTGATCATATCATATTCAAACAGGATCTACGTAGCCAACTCTGGCTGTTGAGGTTCCTTCTGAAGTCCTCCCCCATAGCCTTACTGTACCAGATAGTATAAGGAAGTACTATATCTCTTTTGGTACACTTGAGCGCATAGATGACTCATTCCCAAGCATTGTTCCAGATCCATAGATTTCTTTCAAAATAGTTGTTACACAGTATGTTCCAGACAAATATTTCTTGAGTGGATTTTGCCTCAAAATATGGGGGCAGTTCTAGTAGTCACTTAATATTTAGTGCCTTGACATTGGCAAGTATTTCTGCTATACCAGAGTATTCTGATGTTCATCCTCAGTGACCTTGACTAGGATTTCCTCTTCTTTTGCCTCTCTCTTCTTCGTCATCATCATTGTCACTAGGATCATCAGGATCTCCTCTTTGTCCACCTGTGGAGGATATATCAGCAGCTTCTTTGCCTTTTCCCCTTTACCCTGCTCATTGGTGGGGAGTAATAGTCATCATCATTCTCTTCCTCAACTGCTGGTAAGGGTATCGATCTGCAAGCGCCTTGTTCTGGTACTGCTGCTTGTACCTTGTTTAATGAGGCTATTTATGCTCTTATGGTATTATTTGCTTCTTTCCCCTGCTAATGCTGGTGAGTTTTGAGCTCGCAAATTTCCTTTTGATAAAATTTTAATCCAACTACCACACATTTAATGACCAGTCAACATCCTTTTCACAACAGACAGTTTGAGAACAGAATTCTCGAAATTCCGTTCACAAGCTGGTAACTATTTACTACAGCATTGGGTCGTAGGCTAGAGCCTCTTAGCTTTGTTGCTCCAGCATTCCATGTAACCTAGTAGTTACTTCCTTGTGTTCCTGTTGATGCGAATCTTGGACATCAATTGTTTTCACTACTTCTCGCTGCATTCCCTGTTGGATGTCTTTTACCTCTTGTTATACTACCTTCAGCTGCATTAACGGCAATATGATGTCATTGTAACGTTTGCCTTGAGAATCAGCAACCGGTTCTTGTACCTTAATCAATTTTAAGGTATTTTGTTGGATGACTCCATTCAAGTGTTAGAAGGCGATATTGGCTTCGTCGTGAGATATATCGATATCTTGTCTAATTTGACCCAAGGTTATTCCCAGACGACTAGCAAACTTGGCAAGGTTTGCAGCGTAGTCTGCTGGTTTTGTTGTTGAGGACTGTGATATCTGATGGGTACTAGCTATACTGGAAGATCATGGAGAAGAGAATACGATTCCTCTCCGAAATGGTTGATCAACTAGTGTTGATGTAGGTTGACTCATATATATTGAATTATTGGCTTCGAATTCATCTTGCTGGGTTTCCATATGTTCTCCCACTATTATTTTTCTCGTAGGGTCCTGTGGTACTTCCACCATCCCATTGAACAGTTTATCCCACAGCTTTAATCCTAATGTTTTGTTGCTGGGCTGTTGGTCTGGTCCCTCATGCCAATATTTTCTTTCTCCTCTAAAAGGTTTGAGGAATTTGATAAATCTTCCTGGTCGCAACAGGTATTCTTTTGGTGATGGTATGGAAGAATTAGAGCGATCTGATTCTGAGTTTAGAACTTGGATTTTATTTTTCTGCAGGTTTAAAATGTACTTATAGTACATATATGAGTTTTTATTCTCAAGCTGAAGGATTGGTCTGCTCTTGATCAAATGTATCTAATTATGGCTTGATAGAGTAATTAGTACTCTACTTAGTGAAGTCTTCTGACTCCGTTGAACTCTACTTAAAGTTTGGGCCCAGCCGGGTGCGGTATATGCAATCAAAATGTTCTCTCATACGGATTCTGAAAGGTATTATGAACTACATGAGTACTAGGATTTCAATGAATTCGATTTCGTGCACTCCGGTCTTAAATATTTATTCAAATGTATGAATGTAAATGTGACGGTAATGTGCTTAGCAATTGTAATCAAAGCATGAGCTGTGGGTGAAGTTTGAAGTGAACTTGTAGTTCATATAGTGAGCGTTGATAACAAGAGAACTATCAATATACTGTTACACAAATGCTAAACTCTAGTATATCTGAGAGATATAGGCCAAATCTGTCATCAAAGAATTTGCTAAAGAAGGCTCATCTCGATAAATAGGTAAGACAATGACTTTTAAAGCAAAATACAATTCTTTATTGATAAGATCTCTTCTCCATTGCTTGATGATCTCTCATCAGCCTGGATTAAGTATCTTTTATCCTACTCCATGTATCAAAGGATATCAATTATAATAATAACTTTAACCTCAATTGGAGGGGAACACTTGACCTTGTAAAGTAATACAAAAGTCATACTAACTGAGCTACAGTATATGGTGTTATGAAGTGTGCTCCATTGATGTAATATTTTAGTTATAGGACGCAACTCTTGAAATCTCACTAATGACGTGCAGGCCCCATAAGGTGGCCGGAGGGGCATGTTTGGCTTTTGTAAATCGAAGGTTTGTGCATAGTTGCCCTACCATTACACCTGTGCACTTTGTCTCAGATTTCCATATGCCTAACAGCTGCATAGGTATTCTTTGTACTTCTTAAACAAATGAAAAATTGATAAAAAAAATTATATATAAAAAAGGAAAGAAAAAAAAGCAAACAAAAAGTACCAGACCATTATGTGCTGTCCCTCTTAAAACACCAAGTAAAGGAAAATATTACCACATCTGGACAATGAAAACTTCAACTTTTTATCGGCCACTTGGTTACACAAGTGAAAATCTGCAATTCCCCCCAACTTTACTAAAGAGTATGGGTGCCTGGACCCACGCTATGCTAAAAGGCATATTTCTACTAGGAACAACCCATCTCACTTTACTACTCCAGATTTTTTCGCATGATGATAGAACATGATTCTGACCATCTCTCCACTGGTGCCTCCTCCTAGGTCCCAACTGCTTCCACTTTGGTTCCAGTTGGCTTCAGTTATACAATTTCCTCTTGACATAGCCACTGGTCCTATCCACTCTTTCCACACCTCGACTCTAGTCCTACAAGCAATCTGTTCACCAGCTAAGGCACATTCTCTTACTCAACTTTTAGCTGTTGCTGGTTGGCTTGCCTCATTCAGCCTAGCCTTTCCTCTCTATCTCCACCCTCAGCTTGAGGATTTCTTGACCAGGGAGTTGGTAGTGATCCTGATTCTCTCTCAACTTCTGGTAATAGTCTATACCCTTACTGCCTCTATCAATTACCTGACAACCCAGGTCAGAGCCTTGTTCTCTAGTACTATGGTGTCCTCCTCTCACGAAACAAACCTGTCTTGATTAGAAGCAGGGCTATAGGATGTTTCATCTCCATTCTCTGCCCTTACCACCACCAGGCTCAATCAATCCCACCCTACAGTTTTAGCTCAAGCTGCTCCTCCACCTGCTTCAACTCAAACTACTAAGGGAAAGAAGACCTTGGTCACCCATAAGGCTAACCGTATTATTGAATCAGTAGACTTTCCTATCAAATTCAATGGCCAGTAGTATCGCAATCCTGAAACGTACTCAGATAGAAATAAACACGCGACAGTTGCAACTATTCTTCCCACCTCTTACTACTCCTTTTCCGAAGATGTCATGATGTTTTCTGATTACTACCCCCCAACATCACAATTTCTCACTAGCCACCATTCTGGATTCACAGTCCTGTCACTACGATGGCAGCCCCTCAACCACCAGAATACCTGGACCGCAGTGGCAAAGAAGGTTAAAAATATAAGATAACCATGATGTCTACCGAGGTCTCTGCATCCTGTGCAGCGGCTGCTCCCCAGGCACCTCCTACCCTCCTGGATGCCCAGCGGCCCTTTGATGCCTGACGTCTTTCCAAAGCTCCCTTCGCAGACTTATTCCAGATGATTATTACCCTATGTAATATAATGGCTAGAGTCATTAAGCTAGCCTCTTTGATACTCCTACCTACGATCTCTGCATCTGTCAACAGGAATGGAGCAGTTACTCTCCTCACTAATCTCTAAACGCCATCATCTTCATATGCTCTGTTCAGTGTGGCTATGATAAAAAAACTGAATCCGAGCTTCTCTGTAGGGGAAAACTGTTTTCAAGTTTTCTGAGTGGCTCCAACCCACCTGGAACTTTTGATCCATAATATCTTTTTTGATGCTCTGGCTCTATATCCTACTGACCTCTTTTTGCAGATGCTAGAGACCAGAACCAATGCAATAAATGCTGCTATTCAAGGAGCAACATTCATTCAATAAGATTTGGAGAGAAGACCACAAACGAGGACAACCTTGATAGTTGTCTCGGTCTCCCCCTCCAATAACCCCATGTTCTCAGATTCAGTTCACCACTTTTCATGTCCTCGTAGTATTACCTCCGTAGACTTTACCTCCAAAACAACTCAATGCAGGAAGTGCTACCTCTTCGGCCACTCTAGCCCCCTCAGTCATATAGGTACCTTCACATACCCCATTTGTTCCCTCAACTATATCCTATCTGAACATCGCTGCTGCTCCAATCCCTCCTGCCCTAAAGAAGAGTTTACCAGATCTGTCACCACATGCTGTATAGTGTCTCTTCCTCATATCATTAACAGTGAAGGGGACAATGCTGTATTCGATAGTAGCTACCCTATTAGAAAACATATTATTGCTTTTCTCTACCCCTTCGTCAATCAGAAAATGGGAGAAGACTTATCAATTCTGATTCACAACTCATATCCCCCCTTCGCAACCTTATGATTGTCTGCCACCACTGCAAGGCAACCTGCCAGATATGGCTCAGCTCCTCCTCCCCTAGCCACCCCACTAGCACAGTGAAGGCTTTTTCCCTCCCATGTCTTTATGAGCAAGCTAAGACAAAGCATCAGTGCCAACTGGTCTGAGCCTTGACAGCCTACCAATGATGTCCATATAGTCCAATAGAGCCAAACCAGTGAAATAACAGAGACACAATACTACTTTCCTTCCTCCCCTACAGCTTCTCAGTTAAAAGTTTATCTTTCATTCAATATAATTATCTCAGTAGCAGTATTGTTTTTTATACCTTATTTAGTTGTTTTGCTTCGCCTAAGATTACTCCACACATTGTTGCCCTTCAAGATATTCTATTTTGGAAAGTGTTTCTCCCTGCTTTTCATTTGTTTAAGTGTTTTTTTCCCCCTGACTGTGGATGCTACAAACCTAGGATTGTTGTTTATGTTTCCTTAGTGCTTTTGGAAAGTTTGTCAGTTCTGCTTTTGTTTTTTAACAGTGATAACTTTATGGCTTTTAACATTTATACTGCATATGGTTTATTTGATTCCTCCCATGTTTCATTGTAGTTGTATAATGCTTATTCCACTCCTGTTGAGGTGGCACACGTGGTGCTCCCAGCCGATATGTTTCCTAATTGTGTTTTTCCTACTCTTGTGTTGGGAGATCTCAACATCTATCATAGTCTTTCAGACCCTAGAAGACAGATTTAGTCTAGTGAGCTGAGTATATTACCACCTTACTTTGACCTGGCACTCAACAGGTTATATTCACTGCTCAACCAGCCTGCAGTTTTTACAAGATTTCTCTTCAATGTGTTACATAGGCAATCTATTATTGATCATGCCTTTGCGAATACCCACCTCCTTTGTTTCTTCTCCTCCTCCTCCCGGGAGTCCTCTCTTCCTTCTACTAGCTCCCACCATGCTGCCATAATGATTGTTCTCTCCACCCCACTTCTTCAGTCCCACTCCAAGGGGTTCTAACTGGAAACAAACTCAATAGAAGACTATTACTCCACTATTCATCCACTTCAAAGTAACTCCTTTTCCCAGTCTTCCTACCTCCAACACTCCTGAAGAAGTTAATACTTTCCACCTCAATCATGTTTTTCCTGTTAAATCTTCTCCCTTATCACCAGCTCTTCTGCCCACTTTCAAAGATGTTTCCCCTACGATTTCAACTAATATAACTACAGTACTCAGTAAATGATCCAACTCCTATACCCCAGTCCCAATAGCATACTGTATGGAGTTTGGAAAAATATTTACTACACAAACAAAGAGCTTTGCTCCTTTATCATATCTTCACTTCTCATCCATCGATATCACCTGAAGTCTTTATGAAAAGCCAACAGAATTGTATTAGACAAACCTGAGAAGGCAGATAATAAGCCTACCGCCTTATACAGGGTTATTATTTAGCTCAAAACTATCTCTAAGATTGTCGAAAGGATCCTTGCTACCCATGTAAGCTGTATTGCAAGAACTGTCAGTCTCCTACGCCATCACCAATGCAGCTCTCTCAGTTGACTAGGCGGTTTTGATACTATATCAATCCTCACTTGTGAATTCTGCCCAGGAAAGCCTCAACATGTAAATAAGTAAAAGTAGACAGTGAGGAGAAGTTGAGGATGGCCATCACCTGTAGGCCAAAGCCATCATATGAGGAAAGGGGAAGCAGGGCAGTATCATGAGATTCCTGTCTTAATGGATGATTTCAAGTACAAGGAAAATATAGGAGACAGAGGATGGTTCATCTACATCATGTTCTTTTTCTTTTCTTTTTTACCTTTAATTTTCTTCTGTATTTAAGGTACACTATCCACTTGCAGCTCAATATGCTATGGCAGTTGCACTCACCTCATCTCTGATGCCAGCCCTCAAGCAGCCAGAAGAAAAACCATCACAAAGCCCTGCAATATTGACAACCACGTACCCAGCCTGCAGGCCCCATAATATGAACACTGAAGAGTTTCACCTAGAGGCCACCAACTTCAATACTCTGAGTAGTTGAATAAACTCCCCTGCCCAGCAATCATGTCGTATACATGAATAGTAAAGACTGTAAAAGAAAATCCTCCTAACCCATCAAAACAAAAAAAGCTCTATACTGTAACAGTTGCCACAACCAACTGTGAAGAACCCCTCTAGGCTACCCAAACCTCAACCATACAGCCAAAGCCCTAAGCCACCAGCAACAAATATATCTACAGCCAATAGGGATATACCCGGGATGGGTAGTGGAAGACTGAGGGGAAAGCCCAAGGAGAAGGCAAAAGGACAGGAGGGAAGCTATAGAGACTAGAGCAATTTAGGCTAAGAAACCTCAAGGTGACACTAAGAGGATGCAGAGTTGGATAATGTAGTTGTAGGGTATCAGCCAATCTAACTAGAAGAAAGGTGTGAAAACTGAACGCAAGTATGTCAATTCTTAGTAATCATATTCATGTCTCACTAGGTGGTCCTATGAGTAGGTCAAGACATTTTACTACCTCTCTCCTGTAGTTTCTTGTTCTACGCAAGACGTCATCCCTTAGTGAATGGAATACCACCTCTTACCAACCATAGAAAATGGTAAGATCAACTGACAGGCCTGTTGTAATCCTCGCATACCTCAAACTAAATTTCCAGCCCTCTGTTACATAGGAGCCAAACAGGCACCGAATGTGAGGGATACCTCAATAAGCTAGACGAGAGGAGGAAACAGGTAGCTAAAAGGCAGTACAAGAACCTAAAAGAGAGAAAGCTTCAATGTGTGGATAAGCAAAAGAAGACGGTGAGGAGAGGGGAGAGTTGGCTGTCACTCATAGGCTGAAGCAATTACATGAGAAGAGGGAGAGGCAGGGGGGATCATGAGATTCCTGCATTGAGGATTGATTTCAAGTGTGAGGAAAATAAAAGGAAGAGAGGATGCTTCATCTCTATTTTCCTCTTTTCCTCTTTTTTTTTTTTTTTTTTTNTTTTTTTTTTTTTTTTTTTTCTTTGTTCCTTTTTTGTATCTTTATATATTCTTAGTTAAGGTATAAGAACTTGCATGCAGTGCTAACTATGCCATAAAGAAAACTTTAATTTCAACCTGCGTAAACATATGAACAAACTCACGCTATGATATTAAACCTTTAGTCATGTCCAATAGCCTACACCAAATTCCTACAAAACTAAAGCAAATCAAAGTACACTTGTAACAAAACATTAACGAAAACAAATTCAGGATGTGGCAGGTCCTTGAAGCCTAATACCATAAACTGGAAGCACAGGGAAAGGAGGTGGCGCATCATCCCGAGTGGGTATGGTCGAGTGGATAGGAGGTATCTCTATGGAGAACTGAGTGGCAGTTTGATTGATGTATGCTACAAGGACTAGGAATCGGCCCTTGTCGTCTCAGAAAGAGCTGTTCTTGCCAATGCGAGTCAGTGTCGTGAGCAAATGCTTTCAATGGGGGGCACAGGACAAGCAAGAAATGATAGGATACAGGAAGCCTTCATTGTCCTACTAGTGTAAAGGGTAAAGGGAGAAAAGATTCTTTCTAAACCTAGATGGGTGAGCTGCGAGATAGCTCTCACCGCAGCACATTTAGTAGATTCTGCCCACCAGCAATCTCATGAGCTCCACGAAGAGGGGGGGTAAGGTGTGGTATGTATTCATCTGTATTGTCTTTCTCTATTTTTCTTTTTTTTATCTTCTTATATTTGTTGTTATTTAGGATACAAGAACTTGCATACAGGACTAGCTATAATATAAACAATCTCCATTACTGTTTCTCCCCAGCCTGACCATATCCCCAAAACCCTCTAGTATGAGCCTAACTGCACAGCTACACCTCAAAAGCTCTAACATATTTGCAAAAACAAAAAAAAAGACCGCAAAACAAACCTAGAGAGCAGAAGAAGATAATCACATAGAACATGGCTAAAAATACAAATAAAATATTGTATCAGTAGATACCACAATAACCAAGCCCGAATATTGATATGGGCAGCCAGAAAAAGGTTGAATGATTCTGTGAACGCGATACCAACTGAGACAGGTACCTACTGTGAAAAACAGTGGAAGAAGGTGGCAGTAGTAGGGTACCAGCCAGAGAAAGGATTTAGCAGTAGAGTGCTAGCTGATCTAACTGTAAGGTCAAGAAGGAAATGAAATCTAACTGAGTCAACTCTGAGTAATCGTGTTCGTGTCTTACTAGGCAGTCCCTAGTAGTAGAGAACATGTGATCTTACTACATCTCTCATGTAGTCGCTTATTCTCATAGAGATAGCATCACTGGGTGGATAGAATACCAGTACTTAAGCTGACAATAGGGAGAGATAAGATAAAACTGTAGGCCTGTTGAAAAGTTGATACATACTGCAAACTATATTCCTAGCTGTCGCAAGCATGGGAAGCAAAAGGTGGCCGACCGTGAAAACGGGCCTCTCTTACCATTATGAGGGTGATAGGATGGGTAGCAGGAAGAGAGTAGAGAAACTCAGTAGGGGGAAATCCTCAACGTATTATAGAGTGAAGTAGAACAGTGAGAGAAGGGTAAGGATGGCCGTCACTTCTAGGCCGAAGTCATTATAGGTATAGAGTGGAGGTGGGTGATTGTGAGAGTCATGCATTAAGGATTAATTTCAAGAGTGAGGAAAATAGTAGAGATGGAAGATAGTTCATCGGCGTTGTCTTTTTTCACTTCTCTATTCGATTATTTATTTATTTTATCTTCACCTATTCATTGTTATTTAGGATACAAGAACTTGTATGCAGTGCTAGCTATGGCATGAACAATACCCATTCTTGTTTCTACCAGGACTAATCGTATCTCCAAGACCCTCTAGTGTGGGCCTAACCACATATCTCCATCCTAGAAACCCAACATTTCTATTAGAAAACTGAAGAAAAGACATCAGAGCAAAGCAGGAGAACATAAGGTAACCACGTAGAATATCGCCTTGAAACACATGAAATATCGCACCAGTAGATGCCACAACAATCAAGCCAGATTATAAAAGCTAGCTGGTAGAAATATTTTGAATAATTCTGGAAACACGATACAGACTAAGATATGTGCCAAGTGTGGAGGACAGCAGGAGAGGGGAGCAGTAGTTAAATACAAGTCAGAGAAAGGATGTTGCAGTAGGATGCAAGCAGGTCCAGACATTAGGTCAGGAAGGAAACCGAACACAACTGTACTAACTCACAGCAATCATATTCGTGTCTTACAAGGCAGTCCCCTGTGGGAGAGGGCAAGCGATTTTGCTGCCTCTCTCTTGTAGTCTGTTATTCTCAAAGAAATAGTATCACTTAGTGGATGGGATACCACCACTGAAGCCAGCCGTAGGAAGGGGCGAGATCAACCTGTAGGCCTATTAAAGAGGTCACACATACCACGAACCATACTCCCAGGAGTTTGAAACATAGCAATTAAAGGATCTGCAACTATAAGCAGGGGCCTCATTAAGCAAGGTAAGGGGGATAGAACAGGCAGCAGAAAGGCAGTACTGGAACACAGAAAGAGGGAAGCCTCAACACATAAAAGAGTGAAGGAAGACAGTGGGAAGAGGATAAGGATGGCAGTCACTCTTAGGCCAAAGCCATCATAAGAGGAGAGGGGAGGTGGATGATTATGAGAACCCCTCGTTGAGGGTTGATTTCAAACACAAGCAAAATAGCAGAGACACAGAATATTCATCTGTATTGTATTTTGCTCTCTTTTTTTCTTTTATTTTTTTTTGTGTGCATATATTTCATTATTATTCAGGGTACAAGAATCTGCATGCAGTGCTAGATATCGCAGCCTCTCCCTCCTACCGCTCAAATATTCGCCGCCTTCAATCCCTCTTTAAGGCCTTGCTGAGCAAAGCGGCGCCCCTTGGTGTGGGCTTTTCCATTCCCAAAACCGAACTTATCCACTGGCGCACCCGTCGCGACAGGAATCCCGTTTCTCACACTCCTATTTCTCTGAATGGGTCCCTCTTCAAGCCCTCTGCCGAAGTCCGTTGGCTGGGTTACTGGCTCACCCCCACATTAGAATCCTCCTCCCACTTTAGCCGCCGGCTAGCACTTGCGTAGGGGTCCTTCTCCCTAGTAAGACGCCTCAGCCCAGCGGGCAAAGGCCTCTCACCTTGGTGCAACCGCAAGCTCGCCGTCGGGCTCCTCCTTCCTGTCCTTACCTTCGGGGGAGACGTCTATGCTCCTAACTCCACCACCTTCCGCAAACTCGAATCCTTCTGGCACACCGTCCTGCGCTGGGTCACAAACTGTTTTCGCTCAACGCCTTCCTCTATCCTCTACTGTGAGGCTGCCCTGCCGCCCATTGGCACCTACTTGGCTCATAAGAGACGCCTTGCAGCCATTCGTCTCCTCTGTTCCCCTCCTACTGTCAACCCTGCCACTGCCCGCCTGCACCCCCGGGTACCCACCTGGGACACCTGGCGTGCCCCCTCCCATCGGCACCTCCTCGCCCTCCTAAAAGGGTCAACTCGACCCCCTCTCTGGTCTTCGCCCCCCTCTGGGGGCCGCATTCACCTCCCTCTAGACTCCATTGCCTATTCGGTCATATCAATACTTCCTCCCCGCCTCCCTTTGGCCTTCCCGCATCTTATCCACCCCACGCCTTATGATCCAACTGGCTTGCCCTCCTATGTTTCACTAAAGGCTGCCACTGCTCCTCTTTTGATCT
>JACCEG010000141.1:218760-248957 GCA_014065205.1 Tuber brumale
TGCTGTTTCCCAGCCTCCCCTACGTTACCTGATACAACCAGCGATGGATTTCTTTACTAGTTTGGATTTGTCTTTTGACGTTATGATGTTTGTTGTGATTGTTGGAGGATGGGTTTTGCTTTTCTTTAAGTTTCAAGGGGACCTTACGGTGGCCCTGGAATGTTTTACTTTTGCTGTTAGTCATCGTTGGCGATGCTTGGGTTCATACGTACCCGCTTTGGAGAAAAATTTGCGATATTTGAGTTTTGTTGTTTCTTTTGTTACTGCGTTGGAATTAAGGCTTTTTGTATGCCATAGCGCGAGCTGCATGTACGTTTTTGAGCCATGATCAATAAACAAATGAAGAAAACAAAAAAAAAAAAAAAAAAGTGCTAGATATCGCATAAAACAATCCCCATTCTTCCCTCTTCCCAGCACGACAGTATCCCCAAGACCCTTAGGTATGGGCCTAACTGTACACCTCTACCCCAAAAGCTCCAACATATCTGATAACAGATGAAAAGACTTCAGAGCAAAGCAGGATAACCTAAGAATGAAACCACTCAGAACATCTCCCCAAAACAAATAAAAAATCACACTAGTAGAGTATCAGCCAGAAGATGGATGTGGTAGTAGAATACAAGCCGATCCAACTATCAGGTTAGGAAGAAAACCAAACGTGACTATGTAAACTTACAGTAATCGTATTCGAGTTTTACTAGGCTGTCCCAGGAGGAGAGTAAGTGATTTTACTACATCTCTCCTACAGCTCCTTATTGTCCAAGAGATAGCATCACATAGTAGATAGGATACTACTGCTGAAGCTGACTATAGAGAGGGGGGAGATTGACCTGCAGGCTGGTTGAAAAGTTGATGCGTACCACAAACCGAATTCCGAGCTGTTTGAAACATAAAAAGTGCAGGGTTGATGACTGTGAGGAAGTGCCTCGCTAAGCAAGGTTAGCAGGAGGGAATGGGCAGCAGAAAAGCAGTACTGGAACCTAAGAGAAGAAAAGTATCAATGTGTAGAAGAGCAAGGGAGAACAGTGGGAAGAGGAGGAAGATAGCTATCACTCCTAGGCCAAGGCCATCATGGGTAGAGGAGGGAGGTGCATGATCATGAGAATTCTACATTAAGGGTTGATTTCAAGCATGAGGAAAATAGTGGAGATAGTGGATAGTTCATCTGCATTTTCTTTTTCTCTTTCCTTTCCTTTTTATTCTCAATTTTATTCTGTGTTTAAGGTACATCATCCACATGCAGCCAGACAGCTATAGTAGATGTATTCACCTCCTGTCCCACACTAGCCCTCAAGCAGCAAGAAGTAAAGCCATCACGAAGCACTTCAACATCTACAACCTGGTGCCCAGCTTCAAGGCTCCACTACTTAAAGGTGGAAGGGTCTCGCCTAGAGCCACTGACTCCAACACCCTATGCAGTCGAAAAAGCTCCCCCATCTGGCAAACTTGTAGTATACTAAAACAGTAAAGACTGTAAATAAAAGGCCTCCCTAATCAACCAATACAAAGAAAACTCCTCACCACAATAGTGGCCACTACCCACAGCGAAAAGCCCCCCCAGACAACCCATACCCCAATAGTATAACCGAAGTCCTAAGCCACCTGCGATAAATATATCTATAGCCAATGGGGATATACCTGACACAGGTGGTAGGAGACTACAGAGAAAGCCCAAGCCGAAGGTAAAAGGATCCATGGCAAAGCAACAGAGACAAATATAATCTAGGCAAGAAGACCCGGAGGTGACGCCCAAAGGATGCCATGTAAGAATAGTATGTAGCAGTATTGTGCCAGTCTATCTGACCATAAGAATGGTGTGAAAACTAAACGCAACTGTGTCAACACTCAGAAATCCTGTTCATGTCTTACTAGGTAGATCCCGAGCAGAAGGCAAGATTCTTTAACGCATTTTTCAAGTAGTTTCTTAGTCTATGAGAGATAGTGTCACATAGTAGATAGGATACTACCGCATGCTGACTAAAGAGGAGGGACAAGATTGACTCAAGAGCCTGTTGGGAGGTCTTGCCTACTGCAGACCATGTTCCCAGCCATCGGTTGCATGGAAAGCGCGTGGTTGCCAACAGTCAAGAGGATCTCACTAAGCAAGGGAGGAGAAGGGAATGGGCAACAGAAGCAGTACCAGAACCGAAGGGAGAAAATGCCTCAATACGATGCAAAGCGAAAGAGGACTGTGAGAAGAGGAAGGAGTTGGCCGTCACCCCTAGGCCAATGCCATCACAGGGGGAGAGGGGGAGAGGGGAGACATGAGCATGTTGTAAGATTCCTTCATTGAGGATTGATTTCAAGCGCGAGGAAAATAGAGGGGACAGAGGATAGTTTTTCTGCATTATCCTACTGATTCCTGTATATAGTTACTCTTCACACTGCATATCTCATACCTTATATTATATGTTTCTTATAACTTACAATTGTGAGTCATGTGAGATCTATCTGATAACTTGAACTCATAAGAGTTGCTGTGTAATATTCCTTGAACCAGTCAACTCTCCATAAATAAGGCATCTGACCCAAATGGATCATATGTGCAAAACTCATAACTTACAAGCCTAGTCATACACAAAACCTCAGAACATCATATGACTCACAAGCATGAGTTATAAAAATTAACAACTAATCATAACTTAATAGTAACTTCTTAGTAAGTTATGTAAAATTCCACTACCACTAATGAGGTCAGCCACGAAATAGACTATACATATGACTCCTAACTATATGTCATGTGAAACAATATTTTCGCCAAGCCATATTTGCGAAACCATGATATCTACTACACAATTCAAATGCTAGATATCGATAATAACATTTTCGACCGTGTTCTTGGCCACCACCTAAATATTAGCCACCCCACCACAACCCCGCAGATAGAGCTTTCCGACTGAATTTCTGGACAAGAACCGAATACCACAAAACAACAGAGATGTCCACCGTTAGAACACAGGAAGAGGCCCTCTCTAGAGCATTTGCTTACCTGAACGAGCACTCAGAAGCAAGTTACTGTTCAGTTGCACACCAGTTCTCGCTAAATAAGACTACACTCATAAACCACTATGAGAAACAAACAAGAGCCTCTCACGATGCCCACCAGAGCCAGCAAAAGTTCACTCCTGAGGAGGAGGATAAGATAGTAAGATGGGTAACAGAATTGGATGATATGGGAATGCCGCCAAGGGGGCATTTGGTGAGAAAGTTGATGCTAGGAATTTTGCAGAGTGGGGAAGATTGTGCAAACAATCAGAGTCAACAACTTGAAAAGAGATTTATCGATTACTTTTGAAAGAGACGTGCCGTACTTAGTAGCCATTTTGCACAAGCTATTAATCAAGACCGAGTGCTTGCTGGCGATTCTGCGATATTAAATCACTTTTTTAACCGCCTAATCAAGATTCGAAGTCGGTACCATATTCTTCCTGAGAATATCTGTAATATGGATGAGAAGGGTTTCCTTCTAGGAGTATCGAGTCGAGAAAAGGTTCTTTGTCACAGTACCAGAAAAAATCCAAGACTGATTCAAGAAAGGATTAGAGAATGGATCACCTTAGTGGAAGCAATTGGAGCAGGAGGATAGACGATACCCCCTTATATTATCTATAAGGGGGAAGCCCAGTATATGGGATGGCATGATTATGAGGAACGAGAAAAGGCAACATTTGCTCTCTCGCCAACTGGATGGTCTAATAACTACACAGGTTTTAACCGGCTTTCTGAGCATTTTCATCCTCATACCTCGCCTATAGACCCAGATGCATATCGGCTATTGCTGATTGATGGTCATAGCTCTCACCTGAGCTATGAATTTATCTCCTTTGCTATTCAGCATCATATTCAGCTTCTATGCTTTTCCTCTTATGCTACACACCTCCTCCAGCTCCTCGATGTGGGGATTTTCTCCCCGCTCCAGCACTACTATGGTCACGAAGTAGACATATGGTTGAGAAACCATGATCCACTTGCATGAATACATACAGGGGACTTTTTTCCTATGACAATTCGAGCACGTATGAGGGCTCTAACTAAGAATAACATTCTCAGTGCCTTTCGGGCGACTGGAATCTAGCCAATTAATAGACGCCGAGTGCTTGATGATCTTACCCACTGAAATCCAAATCCCGCACCCCCTTAATATACCCGCCACTTACCCCCCGCTACTCGCCAGTATGAGCACATTTCGGATATTGAACTGCTTACTCTGCAGTCCTCTGAATCCGTTGAAACACACACTCTTATCCGCCAGCTTGCTTCTCCTGCTCATACTAGTGCTGCAGAAGCCAGTGTATCAGCTGAGCTCCTCCGTCAAGAAAAGGGAAAGAAGCCCGCAAGCAAAACCGACCCTCGCATTATCACTAAGGGGAAGGTAATTGGAATTAAAGACCTTCATCGGCTACGAAAGAAAAGGCTACTGGATGAGGCCAAGGTACGCGATAAGAGGAAGAGGCAACTAGGAACTGAGTTGAAAAACTCATCTACTAAACGGCGGGCAGCCATAGTTCAAGAGTTAAAGTGCTGGGGTGGAGAAGTCACATTAGTTATTGGGAGTGAGAGCATTGCGGTCGAGAAGATGGATGGTACTTTGAACCCCGAACAAGACTCCGTTGAGCAGACTTTTCACCGCCACCCATTAGCTCAAATCACACTTAACCAAGCAGGAGATCCAGGACCCACCACTGTAGCTTTCCGGAGCCGATGTCTTTACTAGTTTTTTTCTTCTCTTTTTTTTCTCTTCTACATCTCAATATGTCTTGATTGGTTTGCTTTTTGGTCTCTTTGCATGGACAAATTTTTTTTTTGACTTTGAATTTTTTACTCAAATGAACTATTATAATGAGTAAAATCTATCTAATATAATATCTCTCGAAAATTCAGTCCAATGTCATTGGCTTTTGTGAGGATATTAGCCCATGGCTCGTTGTTGTCGGGTGGCCAATATCTAGGTGGTGGCTAAGAACACGGTCGGAAACGTTATAAGTTGAGGGTAGTAAACTGTATTGCAGTAGGCTAGCAAGATGATAGACAAGATTACTATAGAAAATGTCCTGGTTGAAGCCAGCCACTGTCATCTTCAAGTGCAGCTGGAGGAACTACAGCCTAAGAAGATGAAGTGGAAGGTTGCTATCGATCCAAATACACCCTTCACCAATGTAGAAACCATTAAGAAAGCAATGGATGAGATAGTGAACGCTCAGGCAGCAGTAAAAAAGAACAACCTGGTAGTTGTGGTTGAAGGACAGCAGGCCTCTCATTCACTTGGAGAAGTGGAAATAGAATCTTATCTGTTTGAGTGGCAGTTGTAAATATGGCAATCCCATACTCAATTTTGTTAGATTTGGTCAATTTTCAATTCTCACGGCCCCCGCAGGCTCAATGTAAACCTTTGCAGTTCGCAATACCTCGTGCGGTTGCCACGGCCGAAAACTCGACGACCCTGTCTGCCAGCTTAGTTCTTGCGGCTCCTGATTAGCTTCAAGACGGGCGACCAGTTATCTAGTCACAATTACTGAAACACCATACCCTACGGGTATAGGCGGCATGATTGGCCTTTGACATATCATACAATCACAGGTCACTAGAAAAAATAATAATACAGCATCATACCAGTATAGATTCACAATTCATACGGACATGAAGAAAGCGGGGAGAATAGACCTATTCGCCGTAAAGTTACAGAAAAAACGCCTACCAATACAAGTACCCGCCGTAACACCCTCGTAAGAAAACTACTGACAACTATTCACCCGAACCCTCAGAACACGGACGAGCCGTAAAACACAACATGTCAAGGAGTCTTATCACAACTCGCCCTCCGCCACGGTATCCCAAAGCCTAATCCTCCTCAGGAAAGAATCTCCAGGCACGCATAATCCCATCCTATGGAAATAATCTCTATGCGCCCAGAACAACTGCAGAGCATTCGGGTTGCCACCAGCAATACAGTTTGTATCTTCACTCCCCTCACACAAATGAATATCTTCCCGTGTGTAGGGGAGTTGGGGCGCGGAAATGTAGTATTCGTAGGCATGTTGAGAGTAATTCCATTGAGTCAAGGGGACAAGGGGGACCGGATCGTGAATGTGTGTGAGCCGACGGTAAGTGTCAGCGGTGAATTTCTCCAGGATATTAGCTGAGCCATCAGTTTCCCTTGAGGTTTAAGCCATAAAAACCAACCTTATTGAGGAAATCAGCAAGGGCACTATTCCCAACCTTTGGTTCTCCAAATGTTGTAACTGTTGGGTTATATCCTCTACCCCTGAAATCCAATCCGGCGAGCGCAGCAACAGCTCCCCCAAGCGAGTGTCCGGCCAACGTGAGCTTATAACCCGGATACTCCCTAACCAGCTCATCCACAATATCCCCGATAATAGCCTCGCTCTGGGCCCAACTCTCGTAGAATCCGGAATGTACACGGCATCCTTCACATTTTTCTTGCCGGCCTCTAGATGGATATGGGACATATTTCTGCTTCGTCAAGGACAGGTCGGCAATAGCGTTTGCGATTGAGTACGTTCCCCGAAATGCGACGATGATGCGGGGAAGGGCGGGGGTATGTGAGAGCGCTACGTATCCGCAAGAGTCGTGAAGCGTTACACCAGTATTCCAAGTCTACTTGAACATGTCAGCAGTGCGCTATAGTATAAAAGACCAGTCGCCGTGCCAAACCTGCTTAAGCTCAAAGGTTGGAAAGTTTTTGCAGTAAGAAAGGCATTCAAATGGCCGTTCGACACCGGTGTTTAGCGAGCCAACACAGTAAGCGATGTCCACGATTCTGGACAACTCCTCGAACTCGTCAAATAAGCTCTGAGATATCGGAGTGGTAGAGGAGTTGCGGCGGTTGGTGAGATGTGTCTGTTCCTGCACAGGAGATGGAAGGGAGTTCGCCACCACGCATAACAAGACAGTGAAGACCAGAGATATGTTGAAAAAGGCATTTCGGAGCATGCTTAATCGACGGACGGGCCACCAAGGCTAGAGAGGAAGAGGAGAGTTGGAGGTTCATGAGTTGGGGGTGGCCACGCAGGGGACAAATAGTTGTATGTTGTTCGGAGATTTATAAAGTTTGGGGATCGTCGTTGGTGGGTCGCAGGGGTTGCCGAGTGCGACCAGCTTGGAGTGGTCGATGAGCAAGCGTGATCCTGATTCGTGTGAAATGTGACCTTCGGGAGTGATATTGTAAGAGGCTGGCGACAAAAATAACCGGTAGATATCCCTTATTGCAGCCAGAACAACATCACCCCCCACTAGACGAAAATGACTACTATTCCACCACAAAACTATCAGCCTGGCTGTCAACACCAACATCCTGGACACCACCATTGCCTTTTAGAACATGATATAGGATGGTTAATCTTGGAAGTCTGAAAGGGCTGAGATGGATGAAGACTTTGTTGGTACAAGTTGAGGCAGGAGGCAGGGTTAAGGGCCTCTGTGATGATGATTATGAGAGCTTTATAGAATGAGAGTTACTCTCAGAGCAATGCTGATAAAAAGGCTTTTATCAATTGGAAGAATTAGCAGAAGTATAAACCTTATACTGATAAACATATATATAGGCCAATTGAGTTATAGTGAAAGCTGTTAGGCACATGGAAATCTGAGACGAGTGCACAAACCTGACGGTAGGATAACTGCGCACAGACCCTCAATTTACCGAAGGCCCAACACCCCTTCTCCGGCCCCCTTATGGGGCCTGCACATCATTAGCGAGATTTCAAGAGTTGCATTCTGTAACTAAAATGTCACATCAATGAAGCGCACTTCATAATACCTTATACAATGCTGCCGTCTATCTAACCGCATGCTGTTCACAGGATATATGAGAGGGGACCTTTGGCGAAGTCTGGGAAGGGAAATGGAGGATATCTGTGGGAGGTGCATTGCGGTAGTAGGGTTCAAAGTTAGGCTTCCTAAACTATTGACCGAAAGTGACAGAGTGTTTTCAGCGATATACTCCAAGAGGATGTCCCAGTAGTGGAGAGTATGGAGGACATACCAAATCCACCCATACCCTTTTGAGATCAGCTGTAGGTTGGTTGGTTCTAGTAATAGGACCTCTCTATGGAGGCCGGCGGACCAAGGGGAGGCACACTCAAAAAGGAAGACCTGGATAAGTGGGAGACCCTTAAGACGTTGACACGTTGGACTTGGACTTGCAATTGGCACTAGGTGGCCCAGCATGTAACTGATCACTACATGACCGAAGAGACTACTGGAATGATAGTCAATAATACTAAAGCAATATAATAGTCTATGCAGACAACTAAGTTGAAGTCCGCTTTTTGGTATAACAAATAGCGCAGTCATCTCAACAGAGGAATACTATTCTAGAACCGTGAAGGCTGTGATAAGTTTCACAGTCAAATAGTGTTCGTACATATAAGATCCTGGACATTTATATATTAAAACCAGAGTGGTACTTCAGTGGTATAGTAGTTAGAAGTAGTCCACGAATACTCAGACATGAGATATAAATATTGAAATTCCTCCTGAGCTTTACAGACATCATCAAGCAATAGACAAGAGATCTTATCAATATAATATTGATTTTACACATTAAATCTTTATCTTACCTATTTTCGAGAACGAGCCTCCCATGACAGATTTTCTAATCGATGATTTGGCCTATATCTCTCAGTTATATACTTGAGTTTGGTGTCTGCCTAACAAAAGCATATATCATCTATCACCTCTATTTTCCTAGCACATAAATTCAACTCTCAACGCAAGACTCTGATGAACAGCCACTACTTCTCTTATCTCATCATCACTATTGCCTCAAAGTGATAGACATCCTCATCCTCTTGTCATTGTCCTCTTTCGCATTCTTATACAATGAGGCTTGCCTCTTTTGGAGTTCCAGTACTGCTTTTCCCTTAGCCATTTCTCCTCTTTCCACACTTACATCAGCAAAAGAGATAGCTGTATTAGATATGCAGGTGCAATGTCAGGACAACAGGTAGGTATCAATTGCATCTAGTATGTCCTGTAAATCAGGAAGTACTATGGTGTAATGGAGCTCGATGGAGGTTTGGGTAGCCCAAAGCACACCACTGTCTAAGTGATCGGTCAAGGGTGTACACAGGAGGTTAAGGTATACAAGTACAACAGTTCTTGTTTGGATTTCAGGAAGTCAGGGAGACAGGGTCAGGGTTTATGGGTTCGGGCCTTGTCATCAAGGAAAGGTGTGTATTTCTCAGGTACAAGTAAAGAGAGATAAATAACAGGTTGTGTAAGGAATGTAAACTAAGGGGGGCACACCCTCCTTTATATAACAATGAAATCCTCCTGCCATTAGTAATCCCCCTCCAGCTCTGGCACATTCCGGCATATTCTCTTTGCTTCTATAAGCTTCTATCAACTGCTACCAATCCCGAACCTTGCCTTATTCCATTGGTTTCTGTTCGCTTTCATCATGTTCCATCTCCTTCTACCTTATAAAACCCGCGAGTACTAGCGCCATGCCACTAGGCCCCCACCAATTGCCGAGGTCCCTCGAGGTGTTTCCGATTCTGGTAGGAATCCTGGTTTGTCGGGAAATTGTGCATGAAAATGATCGATTACATGGAGATGGTTAATAGATTTGGCGGGTTCCCATGTATTTTCCACACAGCCCCCCTACCTCACCAGATAGCACAACTGCTTTCTCACAACGCGTGCATCCAATATCTCGTCTATCTCCTGTTCTTCTGTTCCATCAACTCCCACTGGAGGTGGTAGTGGTATTATTTGTCCTAGGTGGGGGTCCTCACATACTGGGTCTAAAAGTGACATGTGAAATGTATCATATCTGTTCATAGATGTTTGCAACTCTAGGTGATACATTTCATTGCCTTCCTTTACTATGACCTGGTAGGGCTTAAGGTATTTGTTATCCAACTTTCATAAGGGGCTCCACGATCCGATACTTTTGCCATTAAGCAAAACCCTGCCGCTAATGCTTACGGTTGGTGTGTGGAGGCATCTTCTGTCAGTGTATTCCTGTTACTTAGCTTGTGCATACCCCATCTCTTGCCAGAGGTGTTGGTGTATGTCTTGGAAGTGACTGGTAAATAACATTGCTTCATGGTCTTCCCCAGAAATAGGTGGGAGTCTAGAAAATCTATTTGAGGGTTATAGCCACCATTAGCGAAGAAGGGTGATATATGAGTAGTTTCTAATGCGTAGTTTTTCACTGTAAATTCCGCTAGAGGTAGCCATGATACCCAGTTATCCTATTAGTAGTTCACATACGGTCTCAGGTATTGCTCCATCACCAGATTCAGTCTTTCTGTCTGTCGATTGGATGGTTGGAAAGCTATGCAAAGTTTTCTTTTTAACTTGATCCTCCCACATATTGTTTCCTGCAGTCAGCAGTAAACTGAGTACCTCGGTCGCTCATAACAGTTAAGGAGAGACCATGGTATTTCCAAACCTATCTAAGATATAATTCCGCCAAGGTAGGAGCACCAATAGTAGTTCAACAGGATATCAGGTGTCGCATTTTTGTCAGGCAGTCTACCTGTTAGGTGGATGCCTGTCTCTAGTATAACTGAGGGAGGTAGGCCAAAAGCTTGATTCAGGAAATCTGTTGAGAAAGGCTTGTAACGATAAAATATGTAAAGGAAAGATTTATAAGGTAAACAATTTTCTATTGATAAGATCTCTTATCTATTATATAATGATTTCAGTGAAGATCAGGAAGCACTTTGATATTTATATCCCACGCCTGTGGGTTCATGGACTTGATCTAACTACTATTCCTGCGAAGTACCCCTCTGGTTTTAATACGCAAACGTCTAAAATCTTATAAGTGCAAACACTATTTGGCCCTAAAACCTATCACACCCTTTCACAGTTAGGGAATAGTATTCCGCCGTTGAGATGACTGCACTATTCGTTATACCCAACAGCGACCTTCAACTTAGTTGTTCACATAGACTATTATATTACTTTAGTCTTGTCGACTATAGTTCCTGTAGTCTCTGCGGTCACGAAGTGATCAGGTTCATGCCAGGCCAGCTAGTGCCAATCGCAAGTTTGAGCCCAACGTGTCAACGCCTTAAGGATCTCCAACTTGTCTAGGTCTTCCTTACAGAGTATGCTTTTCCTTAGTCTGCTGGCCTCGGTAGAGGGGTCCTATTACTAGGACCAACTAACCTAAAGCTAATCTCAGAAGGATATGGGTAGATCCAGTATGTCCTTAATAGCCTCTGCTACTGCGACATCCTCGCAGAATATTTTGCTGAAAATGTCGCATTACCTTCAGCCTATAGTTTGGAAAGCCTAGCTTTGAAGCCTACTATTTCAACACACCTCCTACGAATGTCTTCCATATTACTTCTCAGATGATACCAAATGTCCCTTCCCTTATATCGTAGAAACAGCATGCGGTCAGATGAAACGCAGCGATGTATATGGTGTTAAGAAGTAGACTCCATTGTTGTGACATTTTAGTTGTGGGAGGCAACTCGCAAAATCTCGCTATTGATGTGCAGGCCCCATAAGGGGGCTGGAGGAAAGTGTTGGTACTCTGGAAAAATGAGGGTCTGTGCTAGTTACCCTACTGTGGGTCTGTGCACATCTCTTTTCTGGCATTTCCATACGCCTAACATGAGGTCTCTCCTACCAGGTTTCGTCTCAAATGCTTTTATAACTTTTATATTTTTCTGAATACATTTTAAGACTAAGTGTGGTCAGAGTAAAAAACCTCCTGCATTTACTTGGCCATGGTAGGAAAACCTTTTCCTCACTATCCTCCTTCTGCCCTTCCTGGTATGTCTGGATTTTCATTATGAAAATCCTTCACAACTTACTCTGAGTTTTCAATACCGGTTGCTGGCTCCCATGTGTTCCCATCTTCGGATCACCTTTGCCATTTAACCAAGTACCACAGTTCCCGCTTCTCTTGATAGCGGCCACGTACCTATTTTCTGTAGGAGCAAATCTTGCCTCTTACTATTTTTTCAACCTCCCATTGTGGATCGCTATTAATATCTTCCAGTTTTCTAGGGAGTGGCGGGCGATTATCATAAACTGATTTGCAATAGGGTTCCAATAGTTTGATATGAAATACTGGGTGATTGTTCCATTGATCGGATAAGTTGAGCTTGAAGGCTCACGAGCTCTGCGTTTCCATGATTTGTAAAGGATTATATAGCCTCTGGCTTAACTTCTTTGATTTCCATTGCCTGCGAATATTCTACACGTTTAACATTACCTGGTTCCTGATCTTGAAGTCTGGCAGTTGTCCACCTTTCCGGTCATAATATTTTGAGATTCCTTTCGGTGTCTTTCTTGTGACCCTCTTGCTTGTTCAGGTATCACCTGAATTCAGTTCGCGTAGAGTGTTGTTCCTGGATTTTGAGCTTCACGCTCCTTCATCCACTCTGTCTGTAGATGGAATCCCTAGTGCACATAGAATGGCGACATCCTATGTGTATTGGTAGCAGAGTTGTGATAGGTATGTGCAGCTAGTAGTAGTAGCTGATACCAGTCTTCGTGGTCATAGTTGTCAAAACTTTGCAGGTATCTTTCCAGTACTTAGTTGGTATATTCAGTTTGCTCATCAATTTGAAGTTGGTATGCCATTGACATTCTTCGCTTAATTTCCAGTACTTTGCAGAGGGATTCCCAGAATTCTCTGCGACCTTTAAGTCCATATCCCCCACAATTTCGGTTAGTAGGCTGTGTAGCCTCCATACTTCTTTGTAGAATGCGTTTGCGACATCTTTAGCTGTTGCTGATGTCTGTAGCCTAATGAAATAGGCTTTCTTTGTAAATCTGTCCTCTACTACCATTATCTGAGTGCATCCTTACAACTCCGGTAGTTGATTGATAAAGTCTACCGTGATAGACATCCATGCTGCATAGGGTATGTGCAAAGGTTGCAAGAACCTATACTTAGTGTGTCGAGGTGATTTATTATGTTGACATTCATTGCAGGATCATACGTAATTGTTAATCCATTCCGCAAGACCTTTGCGCTTGAAGTCCCGCATCATGATTTCCAGGGTTTTTTCTCACCCAAAATGTCCTGCAACTTTCACATTGCGACATCCTTCTGCCATCTTGGTATATAGCGCCTGACTATTTGGTACAAACAGTCTTCGCTTATTGTATAGTAGATGGTCAGTTAAGGTCCAATCCAGTGGGAAATCTTTTCCTTCATCTTATAACCTAATAAGTTCTTTCCTTCATTACCTACAAGCTGAGTCTGTTCCAATAACTGCTTGTATCTCGCCTAAGAACTCTGGATTAAACTGCTACATACTTTTTGATAGGATAATGATATTTGACATCAGAACTTTCTCTGGTACTTCTGAAATGTCATACCAGTATTCATTGCCTTTAGCCAATGTGTGTAGGTAATAGATGCTTGGTTCCTGTTTTTTGACCATCAAGGATCATGTTATTATGTCGGAGCTTCTGAATCCTGCGGTCCCACATTCTGTTTCTTCCAAGTCGTGTACTTCTATCATGTCTGCGGTATTGATTTTTTTCTACCACCAGTTGAGCTATTCGATCACCCATTCTTATCTGGCAGTCCATATCTTTATGGTTGAAAGGTACGATCTTAAGATCACCAGTGTAGTCGGCATCGATTACTCTGGCTCCTGTGGAGATTCCGCTCTGAACCGCTAATCTCCTTCTGGTAGCAATTATTCCATAAGTTCCTTCACATTACCCCATAGCTATACCTGTCCTTATTGATACTTGTCCATATTTCATGACAATGTCATCTTTTATGGCACATAGGTCATGTCCTGCCACCATTCTTGAGGCCTCTGTTGCCAAGTATGTCATTTTGCTCAATCTCTTAACCCTAATAATGGATTCATTTCCACCTCTTCAAGGTTCCAGATCCAAATCCTTATCTCCATCCCAGTCTTCCCCTTCATGGCCTACCCTCGCTACTAGTGATACCAAGAAATTTTCATGTTTCTAAACTTTCTATTCATGATGCGTAGCTCCCACCTCAGGATGGTACTCCAGCTGTCTGCTTAGTATGTCAGGTTTTCCGCCCTTCGTTCCTGGTCAGTATACAATATGAAAATTGTATTCTACTAACCTCTGAGCTCATCGAATTTGATGGCCACTCCAGGCATTTGAAGTGAGGAAGTATTGTAGGTTTTAATGGTCGTTAAAGACTGTAATTGGTTTTACTGTCACGATCAAGAAGTGTCTCCATTCTCTAAATGCTTCGAAGATCATGAGAAGGTCTTTATCATGAATTTCATAATTGTGCTCTGCTGAGTTTAGTTTTCTTGAATGAAATAATACTAGATGTAGCTTTTTGTCAAAGTATTGAGAGAGGACGCAACCAAGTACAAAATTGCTAGCGTCAGTTTCCGTGACTGTTTTCTTTCGGGAAAGAGGTGGTGGAGAATGGAAGCTGTTGTAACATGGTACTTTAGTTCTTTGAAAGCCGTATCCTGCTCCACTGCCCATTTAAAATTCTTTAAATTTCCTTGTAATATCACGCTTGTTGGCTTGCAAATAGCCAAGAAGATTTTAATAAATTGCCAGTAGAAGTTAGTGAATCCAATAAAGACTTGCACATCTCAAACAGACTTAGGTACTTTTCAAACCATTATGGATTGCAATTTGCGGCTACTCATGGACACCCCATCGACTCCCACAACATAGTCCAGAAATTCTACCTCTTTTGCCTGAAAGGTTGATTTCTTTAGTGATACCACTAACTGAAAGTCAGATGAATCTTATAAAACTCTTTTGACTGCTTCAACATGTTCCTTATTGTCCTTTGAACGTATCAGAATATTATCAAGGTGACACACGACTCCAATATCAAGGTATTTCTTAAGTACTTAGTTCATCATATCTTGTAAAGTTGCTGGAGCGTTAACTGATTCAAAAGGCATAACCTCATATTTGTAGTGTCTGTATCTTGTACGGAACGCTATCTGCCATTCATCTCTTTCCTTAATCCTAATCCCATAGTAACAATCCTTAAGGTCAGACTTAGTGAAGATCTTTGCTCTGACTACTGAGCCTTGGAGTTCGGACATTAGTAGAAAGGAGTGTTTCTTGAAAATAGATATCTTATTTAGATTTCGGTAATCCACAACTAGGCATAATCTGCCATCTTGATTGGGTATGAATAATATGGGTGCTCCAGTGGGTGATTAACTCTGGGTAATCTTTCCTTGTTTGATCATGGTTTCCAAGTATTCTCGTAAAGCCTTGAGATATTTTTCTCATAGTGGATATATCAGTCCTCAGGGGAGAGTTGATCCTGGAATCAACTTAATCTCATCATCGAAGGTTCTTCTTGAGGCTAGTTTTTCCGCTCCCTGTACGTCAAAGAAATGTTTGTAATGCCTATATTCCTGCGGTAGCAATTCGAGTTCCATTGTATCCTCGATAGTTCTGATCCTTCCAATGCAAGTGGCATTTGTCTCCCAAGCGACTGATTTGTCGTATTCGAACATATCTGCTATGCCTTCATCTTTTCCCATACAGTTTTTACAACCTTTTGTGGAGAAGGTCCAATTTTCTGCAACTTTTGTGTGAGCCACTGTGTGTTCATGATTCCACCAACCAAATAGAATTACCCTTCCATAATGACCTGCTTGAGCCACTTCACATGACACTTCAGATATGTGTCGGTTTTTTCCTATTTTCAATTATATAGGCAGGGTATAACACTTCCCTCCTAAGGCAGCTGATGAGCCATTAAAGCCTAGGATATCAACTGCATTGTTACGTTCTACTACGAGAACATGAAGGTCTTTAACTAGGTCTTTATTGAAAAGGACCGCATTGGATCCCGAGTCTAACAAGACTTTAACTTTGTAGCACTTATTGAGTATATAGAGGTATGCAATCCCCTCCGCACAGTTTTCTTATTTTTGTTTGAGAGCGTCTAATTCTACGCGATTAGTGTGGATTAGATTTTCTTAGTTCTTGTGTATCGTCATCATTGGTGTTGGGTGTAGGTAACAAAATATTTGTTACTATGCCCACATAGTTTCGACTATTCAGGTCTCTTCAGCCAAACTAGTAACTCTTTAGCTTTAACAAGCTGGGTCTACATACTGAGCAGTATTTCACTAATACACAATTATGCATGACCAGTTTTCAGGCTGGATGCCTTCTTCCAATACTCCGGACCTAGGCTCATAGCAGATTTTCAGGTGCCTGTTAGCCACTTTACTCTCCGGGTGTGAGGTTCCCCCTTTCACTGATCCTTTCCCCTAGGACTTCGATTATTCATCCAGCTACTTAAGAGGGGCGTTGCTCACCAAAGCGGCACATCCCAACCCCACATTCTGGCCAGAAGCAAAGATTGTACAAATGTACAAGACAACTCAGACTCGTCTGGTAGGTGGAGTGGCTCCTGTCGGTTGTCCTCTTATCGTATATTATTATCAGGTAGATCTTGTATTGCAATGTCCCAACTTGTTCGGTATAGTAACTTGCTTGAACAAGGCGAGCAGGCGGCCACTGGGCGACTCGCGGAACTTTGTACTATTGACTCGTGGGCCATGTGAGTAGGTTAACTATCCTCTCCTCTGATCAAAGCTCTGCATATATTGATTCATTGCATTCGAGCTCGTAAGTCCCTCATGGGGTCCTTTCACTTAGAGTCTACTTGCTTTTATCTTCAAAAGAGAGACTTGCTTCACGCTACTGTGATCATATTTAGTTTTGACTTCTATAGTTACACACTGAATACCCGATCCTCGTTGTGGTCAGTACTCAATAAACCCCAGTCAAAGGGGGATCCCCTTTTGATTCCAGTTCTATATGGACACTGAATACCCAAATGCCATCAGCATTGGTGCCAATAAACTGACCTTGGTCAGTTGTTCGTCATCTGCAAGTTCCCAGATCCTATTCGTACCAGATAGTTGCTGGACAGTAGTGACTCTTCATGCTAATTTTAGCTTTACAATAGCTGATCTTGCACGATCAGGTCCCATTTTTATCGGACTTGAACTGACCGTTGCCACCAATATACGGACATCTCTCGAACACATTTGATAGGAATAAATGTTCTTTCCACAATGTGTACAATCTCCATCTCGGCTCCTAGTGTCTATCACACTCTGTAGGATACTGGTATGAGCCAGGTCAAAGTTTATGTGTATTGTTTTTTCCACATCTCCTAACTTTTCTTTTGGCCGTTCTGGCTCATTCTATCGTTTTCGCTTTCGTAGTGGGCCTCCACCTCCCTTGAAATAAGATTCTTTCGTCCTTTATCCTTTTGGTTCAGAGTTCCCCTAGACTTCCCTTTTCACCTTTGGGACTAACTTTGGCTTGGACAGTTAGTCTCCCGCAAGCTTTTCTCTAGCCACAAGTTCATCCCCCTATCAACCATATCGCCGGAGCGCTTCTTCCCAGTCTTCATCCGTCGTGTATTGCAGGGCCGACATCCTGTGAACTATTTGTTTAAGAAGTTTGTTTTCAACTTCGTCCGTCTCAGATTCTCCAGTCATGTGTGCCCGGATGTTTAGGTTGTGCATGACCACGAGGTAATATTCAATACTGTCCTCGTACTCAACTAGCTTAATAGCTCACAGGGCTAGTCTGTTGGCTTCTACGGGGGCAAATCATTTGATCATATCGTGTTCCAAACGAGTCTACATAGCCAATTCTGGCTGCTGGATTTCTCCTTGAAGCCTGTCATAGCCTTCTAGTACCTAATAGTATAAGGAAGTACTATGTCTCCTTTAATATGGTGGAGCATGTATATAACTCATTCCAGGGTATTGTCCCAGATCCGAGGGTTTCGTTCGAAATAGTCAGTGCATTGAATAATCCAGACGTATATGTCTTGTGTGGATTTATTCTCAATAAATAGGGGTGGCTCAAATGGTCACCTCATATTAAGTGCCATCGTAGTGGCAAGTGTCTCTGCTATACCAGACTGTTCTGGTGTTTGTACTCGTCTGCCATGACTTGGACTTTGTTTTCTTCTTCTTCTATTCCCATCATGGTCACCATTATCGCCTTCATCTGGGTCCTCAGGGTCACCTCCTTGTGCACTTGAGGTGGATGCATCAGTGGCTTCGTTGCCTTGCCCCTTTTCCCTATGTGTAGGTGGGGAGTAGTAGTCTTCGTCAATTTCCCCTCCTGGGATTGGTTGTAGCGGTGCTGGAACTGATCTCGACTGTTCCTTTGTCATCTCTGCTAAATCATTTATGGCTTTTCACAAGGGCTTAACAGCTTCAGAGGTGTCTTTGGCCATTTTTCTTTACTCTCTTTACAACCTGCGTATGTTTGTACGTTGTTCTTTTAAGCTCTCGTGTATGTCTATAAAGGAATTTGCGAAGCCTTTATTACAGTCCACTGTTTGATTGCCCAAGAGATTAAATTGATTGCGGAGTTCGGAAACCAGTTTTCCCTGAGTTTGGTCTCATCCAAGCACTTCCTATCCCTGCTAACCTTGACTACCTTATAACAGGGTAGTTACATGTTCATGGCCTTGGTGTCGCTGATCTTGTTTGGCTAATTTAGCCACTACATCATGTATGATCGCCACGTGCATATCATTAACCTCAGATTCCACTGCGGTTAACTGTATCAATAAGATAGCTATCTCATTGTACTGGAGGTCCTGCCCCTCTTCTAATTTCCATTGAACTTCTATCAACTTTAGTGCATTTTCTTGAGTCGTACCTGTAAGCCTGTTAAAGGTGATGTTGCTGGAGTCGATGAAAGTATCAATATCTCGCCGAATTCAGGCAAGAGTTATCCCTAAGCGTTTGGCCAAATCTTTTAAGTTAGGCTGGTGCTCTATTGAAGGTTTATGTGTCCCTGATCTTGATATCCATTGCGCACTGGATACACTGGCAGATCATGGGACCGAGGGAACATCGGCCCTCTCAAAACCTGGGGTAAGGGATGGAGATTGACAGAAATGGGGGGCATCACTGGAGGAGAGGACATGTGTGAACTGCGTCGAACTCTTGTCATCTGAGAAGTCAAACCAAGTATCTAGCGGTTCTCTTTCCGTAATCTGTTTTAGTTCTTCCAGATGTTTTGAAATTTCTGCCATCCCATTGAAATGTTTTTCTGATAATTTTAACCTTTACACCGGGTTGTTGGGTTCTGGGTCTGATACCTAGCACCAATATTCTCGGTCTGCTCTAAAGGGTTTGAGGAATTTGATGAATCAGAGATGTTGCATGACGTATGCTTTAGGAGATGGTATGGACGAATTGGGGCAATCCAATTCCCGGTTTAGAACCTGGTTTTCTCTTTTCTGAAGGTTTAAGATATACCTATAGTACATATAATGGTTTCTGAGAGACAAGCTGAAGCAGCAGGTTGTTCTTGACTACTGGGCCCTAGTTTCTTGTGCTCTAAGTACTGGGTACTCCAATTGACGAAGTCTTCTGACTAGGTTGAACTACATTCAAAATTCAAACCATGTCAGGTATGATATATATGATTGAATTGATCTCTTATTGGGATCTCAAAAGTTATTGTGAACTACAAGGGTTCTTGTGTCAACTCTTCTATGATGTTGAATAGCTCAGTGTCGAAGATTTCTTGGAAAGTATAAAAGTAAAGGATATATTGAGGTGCTTCAATAATGTAATCGAAGTGTGAGCTGTGGGTGCAGTTCGAACAGAACTCGTAGTTCATATAGTGAGCCTAGGTAACAGGGGAACTATTAATATATTGTTAGGTAGATGCCAATCACTAGAATACGTGAGGGACATAAGCCAAAATCTTGGTTCGGAGAATCTGTTGCAGAAGGCTTGTCTCGATAAAATATGTATAGTAAAGATTTAAGAGGTAAACAATTTTATATTGATAAGATCTCCTCTCTATTGCTTGATGATGTCCGTAAAGCTCGCTAGGCACTTCGATATTTATATCCTACACGTGAGTATTCGCAGACTACTTCTAACTACTATGCCTCCGAAGTACTACTCTGGTTTTAATACGCAAACGCCAAGAAGCTTATAAGTGTGAAGACTGTTCGACCCTAAATCTTATCGCACCCTTTTACAGTTACGGCGTAGTATTCTTCCATTGAGATGACTGCGCTATTTGTTATACCAAACAGCGGCCTTCAACTTAGTTGTTCGCATAGACTATTATATTACTTTAGTTTGGCTGACTATCATTCCAGTAGGCTCTTCAGACATGAAGTAATCTGGTTCATACCGGGCCAGCTAGTGCCAAGTGGAAGTCCGAGCTCAACTTGTCAACGTCTTAAGGGTCTCCGCCTTCTCTAGGTCTTCCTTTCTCAGCTTGTTTCCTCCTAGTCCGCCAGCCTCTGTGGAGGGGTCCAATTACCAGGACCAACCAACCTACAACTGATCTCAGAAGGGTATGGGTGGATTCGCTATGTCCTTAATAGCCTCTGCTACAGGGATATCCTCTTGGAATCTTGTGCCGAAAACTTTACGTCACCTTCGATCCATTGTTTAGTAAGCCTAACTCTGAAGCCTGCTACCTCCATGCACCTCCCTGGGATTTCTTCTACTCCACTTCTCTGATGTCGCCAAAGGTCCCCTCTCGTATATCCTGTGAACAGCATCCGGTCTGGCGGATGGCACCGACATATATGGTATTATGAATTGGACTTCATTGATGTGACATTTTAGTTATGGGAAGCAACTAGAGAAATATCGCTACTGATGTGCGGGCCTTATAAGTGGGCCAGAGGGGAGTGTCGCTCCTCCGAAAATCGAGGGTCTGTGCATAGCTACCCTACTGTCGGTCTGTGCACATTTCTAGTCTCTGATTTCCATATGCCTAACATAATCTAAATCTTCTTATGTCGTCAAAATTGAGTTATTATTGCCTTAATACTAGTAACCACAGCTAAAGCTAGTACTTTATGACCCTTAAATGATTCTCTTATCTATAATTCCTTCTATTTCTTTAATGCCTGCCAGGCAGTATTAATGTGGGACTCTTCATAACAAGTATCATAATACATTACGATATCTTTTATTGCCCTTCTCATTTCCTCTTCTGTTTCACTTTCTCCAACACAAAATGGTCTTTTCCACCTATAAGACATCATTCCCCAGCATATAATTGAAACTGCCTGCTTCTTCTTCGTCCTAACACAATCCTCCTTCCATTTTTCACTCTTCTCTCTTTATATAAAGTATGGACCATAGAGACCTGTGATCTCTATTGACATCCTGTCAGTGAATATATAGTTGACCCACTGCTCAGCCAGTTGCCAAAAAGCACATTGTTCACACTACTCCTAAGTCCTCATTTGTATTAATTTAATTGTTATTCAGGTATAAGCGCGAATAAATAGAGAACTAAGAACTTAGAAAGCCTCTACTAACATAATATGTTAGAAGGAGAATTAACAAATACATGAGCTCAACAAACAATACACTAAATGTATAGTGGTAAATGGTGATTTTACTTTTCAGATTCATTGAGCCTACATGTTTGTTAACCATCTAGTATTTTAACTAACCTAGTTTTCCTTTTTTTCTTCATTATTCAAACTAAATTTGAATAGTTCTTCGTAAGTACGAATCCAATCTTTTCTTAAGGTACAGTAAACTGTACTATCACTCATGTATGACAAGCCAGCTTCACACCATATATCACAAAGCGCTATTCTCTGTGCAGTCCAGTCTTTTTTAATGAACTTGATTAATCCATCTGTCTCACCTTCACTTAAAGAAGGTGGCCACCCACTTTTGGGAGATGTATTTAAAACTAAAGCAGCAAATAATTCCATCAAGCTAAATTCGTTATCAGATCGGGGAATACTGCCTGGTGTGGGAGCTCCCATGACGGCGCAGGGACTGCTGGGTGAAGGAACTTGAATACCGGTATGCTGAGAGGTACCTGTAGCTGATAAGAGGCACGTAGGTAGAAGAGGACCTGTCGGCCCAAGAGTTGGAGGACAACTGAATAGAATAGTAGTAGCAGCAAGTCAACTATTCCTTGCATTTGCTATCACATGCCACCATATATCAGAGGCTGTTGAACTTGGAACACTGGTCATTTCCTCAATTTTCTTAAAAGTCATCAGAATATCAAGACATCTTAAGGTGACTATAGCAGCTCAACATTGTGGTATAGTATCTTTTCCTATTTTATGATTAGTCTAAACTCTCAGAATCACAGGATTTGGAATATTTTCTTACCTCTCTTAACAATAACACATACTATGCTAGCAACTTGTATAGAGTTGTACTAATATCTCAAATACTAATCGGATAGTGTTGGGAAATATTAAAGTAATATTCAATGTGAGAACCTTAGATTAAGTTTACTCAGATTTATTGGCATCAAGGCATCCAGATACTTGTGAAAATGGGTAGTAGTAAGACATGGTAATAGAAAAAATGATCAATACACTATGAGGTTAAAGCCATCTCTAGTATCTTTGAAAGACTTAAATTGAATCTTTGATGGGAAAATCTGTCTGGAAAAGCCTGTCACGATAAAACGAGGAAGAAAAAGATTTCAAATTTAGAATAATATTATCAGGATCGGATCTTTTCTCAGTTGCTTGACGATGTCAGTAAGGCTTATGAAGTAATTCGATTAATTTATCCTTGAGTCGGAGTATTCATAGACTACTTTGAACTACTATATCTCTAGAGTACCACTCTGGCTTTAATACGTAAATGACCAGAATCTTATAAGTGCAGATATTTTCTGATGATGAAACTTCTCATACACCTTGCTGGCCTCGGACTAGTTTTTCTTTATCAAGATAACTGGGTTCTTTGCGTTACCAAATACATGTCTCCAACTTCGTAGCCTGTATTAACTATTATATTACTTTGGTCTTGTGAACTATCATTCTATTACTATTTACAGTCATGAAGTAATCAGTTTCATACTGGGCTACCTATTTCTAAATGCAAGTTGTAGCCTCATATGCTAATGTGTTGTTGATCTTTGACTTGTCTAGGTCCTTCTATCTTACCATGCTTTTCCTTAGTCTACTTACCTCTATAAAAAGGTCCTATTACTAAACTTAACTAAATTACAGCTTAGTTTATTTTATTTTATTTTTTTAAATTTTGTTTTATTTAGTATTAAGGAACAAGGTCACATCAGCGCAAGCTATGTAGACCTAAACCTCCACGCCTGCCTCGGCTCAGGAAGGCCGAAGAAAAACAGTCAAACTCAAAAGCCAGTCGGTGTAAAAAACTCCTCCAAACTACAACTGCTACAGTATACATGAACCCAAAAACCTCCACAGATGCGGAACTTAAGACAAATCCCAAAACCTGAACAGTGAACCAACCAAAACAACAGAAAGAAACCCAAACTAACGAAAAGCCATAATCCGAACCCTAAGGAACACTATATGGCTTAAGCTACCCAGACACATTGAGGTCACTATCAAAGAACCGGTCCTGAGTACTAAGTAAATAAATTTATCCTACACCCAATTCGCTTGGCAACAGGAGCAAGGGAAACAAAAGTAAGGGGGCCAAGCGAAGTGGAAGGGAGGTGAGTGGCAGGGCCAAAGAACCCACAGAGGTCCGCCGGAAAACCAGATAGGGTGGGGAAGCCAGTAGCCAAGATGCTGACCAAAAAGAGGTTGTAGTAAGGTACCAGCTAGGGGGGGTGGTACTGGTCCAAGACCAGCAGGAAGTATAGAAGGCAGTAAGGTGCCAGTTAAGGTGGGGGGTTAGCAGTAGGGTACTAGCCTGTGGTAACATTAGGATGTCAGCCAATCGGACGGAGAAAGTATAGAGTAGGGGTAGACCCAAGTAGCAAAACAACTGTTGGAATCGTGTTTGTATCTTGCTAGGCGGCCTCCAGCAAGCTCCAGACAAAGCCAGCAGTTTTACCACGTCTCTCATATAGTGCCTTGTTCTACGAGAGATAGTGTCACTATAGTGGATGGGACATCACCTGCTGAAGCGATGAGGGAGGAAGGAGGATTGAGAAATAGACTGTGGCCAGTTGAGGATAGGTGACACAACTCCTGCAGTTTCTTTAAAAAGAGGGATACAGGAATCCATCGTAATCGCATACCTCAAACTGGAATCCCAGCCATCTGTTGTAATGAAAAGTGGTGATAGTTTGGTGTGGTGTTGAGTTTATCCCAATTAGGAAATAAATTTCAATGACCGAAGGTGTAGCAGAGACGGAGGATGTAAATTACAGCTTACTTTTTCTATTTTTCTACTTTTTTTCTTTTTTCTAAATCTTGTTTTATTTAGTATTGAGGAACAAGGTCACGTCAGTACAAGCTATGTAGACCTAAACCAGCACCCCTGCCATGGCTCAGAAAGGCTGAAGAAAAACCATCAAGCTAAGAAAGCAAGTCGGTGTGAAAAGCTCCCCCTAACCACAACCACTACAGTGTATACAAACCCAACACCTCCACAGACGAGCAACATAAGGGAAATCCCAAAACTCCGATAGTGAACCAACTAAAGCAATAGAAAGAAATCCCAAACAAAGGAAAACCCATAAACCGAACTATAAGGAACACTATATAGCCTAAGCTATCCAGACACGCAAAGGTGACTATCAAAGAACCGGTCCTGAGCACCAAACAGATAAATCTACTTTACGCATAGTATGCTTAGCGACAGAGGCAAGGGAAACAAAAGTGAGGAGGCCGACCAAAGAGGGAGGAAGGCGTGTGGCAGGGTCCAAGAACCCAGAAAAGTCTGCCGGAAAGCCATGCCTGGTGTGGAGACTAGTAGATGAAGTGCCGACCAGGAAGAAGTGGTAGTAAGGTACTACCTGGGGGGAGTGGTACTGGTCTGAGACCAGCAGGAAGTGTAGAAGGCAGTAAGGTGCCAGCTTAGATGGGGGGGTAGCAGTAGGGTGCCAACCAAGCGTACCAAGAAAGTGTGGAGGAAGAGTATATCCAAGTGTCAAAACACCTGTGGGAATCATGGTCGTGTCTTGCTAGGCAGCCTCCAGCAAGCCCCAGTCAAAGCCAGGAGTTTTACCACGTCTCTCATGTAGTCCCTTGTTCTACGAGAGATAGTATCACTATAGTAGATGGGATACCACCAGCTGAAGCGATGAGTGAGGAAGGAGGATGGTGTAATCGACCGTAGCCTGTTGAGGAGACCCGATACCACTTCCGAGTTTCTTTAGGGGAGGGATACATGAGTCTATAGCAAATGTGTACCGCAAACCATAATCACAGCCGTCGGCTGTGAAGAAAAATAGAAAGTACCACCATGCTGATGTTAAGCGAGGCCTAGCAAAAGCGGGGTAAGGGAGGTACCCAGCATCATGAGACGCTCGATGAACAGGATGGCGTATCCCCAGAGGGAAAACCTTAAAGGGAGAGGGCAGTAGAGATGGACCCGAGGTCCAGAAGGATGGATAGTGATAGCCTACACCCCCCCCCGAGGGGAGGGTGCAGACTAAAAAAGTGATGATAGTTTGGTGTGGTATTGAGTTTATCCCAATTAGGAAATAAATTTCAATCACTGGAGGTGTAGTGGAGATGGAGGATGGTAAATTATATCATAATTTTTTTCTTTTCTTCTTTTTTTTTTTTAAATCATATATTACTTGATTAGGGTACAAGAACGTGTATGCAGCGTAAGCTATGGCAAAAAGAAAACCCTTGGTTTCAAACATCCCTCCCCCTGCCAGGTAAAAGCCCTCCGTCCCAAGCCCCTCTGATACGGAGCCAACGGCACATCTCGCCTCCAGCTAGACCCATCCCTACGTTGCAAGTGAACCCAGAGAGGAAGTGAAGCCTAATCAGAAACAAGCAGGAAACATCAAGAAAAACCCCCCAGGAAATCTGCGCCCAAAGGCACAAAAGAAACATATTAATATCCCAAAAATGCACCCCCTGTAGGGATGACTAGCCAATAAAGGAATGATAGGACGGTAACGCCTCGCTCGGTGTGGGCTCATAAGGAGGTAAGAAGGCAGGTGTTGGTCTTGTCACCGGCAGGAAGGATTGTGGGGCAGGAGGGGCGTCGCCACTCTCAAACCCTCAAGAGGTGTAGCAGTAAGGTGCCAGCTGGGTGATGGCAGGTGCCAGAAAAACTCCAGCAGAATGGGGGGTAGCAGTAGGGTGCCAGCAAGGGTAGCAGTGAGGTGCTAGCTTGGACGGAGGGGCATGCGCCGGGCATGCGAAGAGTGAAGACAGCAGTAAGATGTAACCTATCTGGTAGCAGTAGGGTGCCCGCCAAGGGGTGGTTCGGCTGTAGGGTGCCTGGGGATCACAACCGTGGGGAGTGTAGATAGAGGGCAACCATCCCAAAGTGACAACAAGGCTGTCGGTATCATGTTCATGTCTTTGTAAGTGGCCTCCAGTAGGCCCCAAACAAAGCCCGCTGTTTTACCACGTCTCTCATATAGTCCTTTGTTCTCAGAGAGCTAGTGTCACAATATTGGATGGGGCCCACTAGCTGAAGTGATGTGTGAGGAAGGAGGGTGGGGAAATCGACCGCAGCCTATTGAGGAAACCTGACACAACTCGTCCAGTTTCTTTAGGAGGAGGGATACAGGAATCCATCGTGATCCCGTACCGCAAACCGTAGTCCCATCCATCTGCCAAGATGAGGAAAGTGTTGTAGCCGACCATGCTGATTTTAAGCGAATCTACCGCAAAAGCGGGGTAAAGAGGTTTCTGGACATCGTGACATGCTAGAGGGAAAGATAGAGTATCCTAGGGGGATAGCCCCCTATAGAAAGGGATGGAAAGACAGACCCGAAGGCCCGAAGGAAGAGTGGTGATAGCCTACACCCTACTAGGGGGGGTGCAGGCAGGGAAAAGTGGTGATAGTTCAGTGTGGTGTTGAGTCTGTCCCAATTAGGAAATAAATTTCAATAATCAGAGGTGTAGTAGAGATGGAGGAAGGCAAATTACAGCTTAACTTTTCTTTCTTTTTTCTTTTTTCTTTTTTCTTATATCATATATTGCTTGTTAGGTACAAGAACGTGCATGCAGTGCAAGCTATGGTAAAAAGAAAACCTTAGTTCCAAACAAACAAACAAAAGAAACCATCAGCTCAAATCTCCAAAAAAAGACAAATCAGTCGCAAGCACCTCAAACGTTGACCACTCAAACTTGTAAAGAAATCAACAAACGTTCACGTACAGTAAGCAAGCAAGTTTATTAGCAGCGTATAAAACGCAACGCAGAGCAGGGGAGGGCGGCAATCCCTCTTAGGGGGTGTGAGAGTGGCCTAATTGGCTGCATGGGTGAGGGAAATCTGGTACCCATGGTGCAAATGAAATTGGCGAGGCCAATGATGGCAGTAAGTAAGGACCAAACAGGTGGGCCCTAGCTGTTGTTGGAGACTCCATGGAGGTAGAGCGTCTTCTTATCAGCCTTGGCTGAGCATTGAAGGATTGCATGGGTGAACATTACATCGTCATCTTCACATGAGGTGCATATGGGGGAGGACTGAGGGTTGTCCCAAGAGTGGTGCATGGCCAGGTAGCTTTTCCTGGCCCTTCCTTGATGTATTCTTCTCTGCGGAAAGTGGTCAAGCCCCATGAAAGCGTGGGGCCTTAGCGTTAGTTTGTAGGAGTAATAGCGGGAAGGTGGTGCCTGGTGTACCCAGTCTGCGAGGAATCTCTCTCGCAAGGAGGCCTTGCGGGACTTGTAGGTTGCCAGGGCCATAGCCAGCAGTGAGGGGCTTGGCTCCAGGGCAGGGTAGGCAGGTGGGGATAATGTGGTTTGTCTCATCATCGGCAGCAGGTGGTGTGCCTGTGAGTCGATGAGCAGGTGCCTTCTCATGGGTTGTTCAGCTTTGTACTGGCCCCAGGCCAGAGGGATGTAGTTCTGTACTCTTGTTTTGCGCAGCTTCTAGTATTCGGATCTGTAGGAGTGGCAGATGTAAGAGAAGAAGTCTGGGGGGAGCTGGGCTGATGCCGGATTGTAGGCAGGGGAGGAGCATGCCAAGCGTAGCGCTGCCATCCTTCTGCGGTGGGGGCATCAGTAGGTCCAGGGGCGGGAGGCAGGCCTCAATAGTCAGGATGGTCATGGGGGTTGAGCTAAAGCAGTTTGTGACCCACCTCATCACCTGGTTCCATAGGACTAACATCTTGTCCATTATGGCCATTGTTGGTGTGCAGAGGTCTGCTCTGTATGTGAGGATAGGGAAGATGAGGCCCATAGGGCGCCTTCGGCACATGTGTGAGGGCAATCCAATGCCCGGGGACGTTAGCCTCCTGATAGCAGAAAAGGCCCCGGAGGCCATTGTGAGGCCATTGTGAGGCGTTTGGCGAAGTGGGTGGTAGTTTCCAGTGTAGGGGTAAACCAGTACCCCAGCCATCTTAGAAAGGAAGAGGGTACAAAAATCCAGCAATTGAGAGCTATAGGTTAGTTAGAAACTGGGGATCTGTCCTGGGGCATCCTCCTGTGGATAAGTTCCATCTTGAAGATTGAAAAGGAAACTCCAGTTCTGGCTGCCCTGCTTTGAAGCAATGAAGAAACAAATTGAAGATACCTAATATTCCCCCTATAAGAAGTAGTAGAAACCGTAATTGAAAAATCATCAACATAGGAAAAATGTCACCCCTCGGGGTATGGAAACATGCAATTCAGAAACATAAATCACCAATAACAAGGGTGAAACAGGCGACCCTTGAGGCGTCCGGACCTGAATGGAGGAGAAGAGCTACGGGGTCTCTTGAAAAAACAAGCGACATGATCGGTCTGTAAGAAAAGATCGAACCCAGGTAACCAAGTACTTGGGAGTGCCTTTCGCCCTGAGTTTGGAGGTGAGAAGACTAGAGGAAACATTATCGCACCCTCCCTTTATGTCCAAAAACAGGGAGGCGGCCTTGGAGCAGGAGTTTTGTCTTGCCTTAACCTCTTGGGTCAGGGCAGCCATTGCATCGATGGTTGAAAGCCCGGCAAGTAAGGCGCACTGATTTGGGTTTAGAAGCCCCACTTTGTAGAGTATGAGAAAAAGACTGGTTGCTACCCCCCTTTCCAGTATCCCTGAAAAGGTCTCAAGCAGGACAATAATTCGAAATGAAGCAAGGGTGGAGTAGTCTGATTTGCCAGGTTTTGGTAGGACCACGCCATTGGCCATCTTAAGGCTCTTCAGATGATGCCCATAGCCGAGGAGGGAGGCTGAAGGAGATATGAGTATGGACCAGTTGATGGTGTGAACTTTCTTCCAGACCCCATACGGGATTTGGTCTGGGCCGGGGGCGGAGGTGTTAGAGGATCTAGCAAGTGCAGATGAGATCTGCTCAGGTGCGAGAGGAGGATGTGCGGGGTCGAATCTGGGGTAGGCTACCAACTGTGCCGGCCCCTTTAGTGGGAAAATGTGGTCTAGTGTGGCTGCATTAATCTTGGTTGGGGAGTCTGCTCCTGGTAGGTCAGGAAATCTATCTTCCTCTCTTCCCATAGCTGCCTTTTTAGCCTTGCAGACTGATTGTGGCGTTACCCCGGCCAGGAATTCTTTCCAGTAGGTGGCCTTGGCCTTCTTATTCGCCTTAAACTATGTAAATTACAGCTTGCTTTTTTTCGCTTTTTTTCTTTTTTTTTTATATCATATATTACTTGTTAGGTACAAGGACGTGCATGCAGGGTAAGCTATGGTTCCCTGTGGGAGATAACCCCTTCCAAGACTTCAGGACCGCCCCTCTTTTTACCGACATCCTGATCCACAACCTCCCACTTAACATGCTCCCCCCCGACCCGGCTGAGCTTTTCGAACGCCTTCACGAATCAATCCGTAACTCCAACAATGCCTCCATCCTCACGGCACGCTTCCTCCAACGCAACCAAGCCCTCCGCGAGTCCAAGACAACCACCTCTGTTGTAGTGGCAGTAGCGCCCCAAGACCTTCACCTCTTCGGCCCCAGCCTCCCGCGAGACGGCTCTCGTATCCGCCTTTTCAACCGCTCCCGCGAGGTCCGCCTCGCCCATCCAGCCTCCCGCGACACGCAATGCAAGATATGCTACCGGTTTGGGCATTCCATGCCCCTCTGCAAAGCTGAGAACCACACCTGCCCGATTTGCGCCAAGCCCCACCCGAGATCGGGGCATCGGTGCCTAAACGAGTCCTGTCCCAAGCAAGGCACATCAAGGTTGTCCCAGACTGCTGTACTGCCACACGCTCCCTATGCATCAACTGCGATGGGGAACACCCCGCTACCTCCCCCGACTGCCCTACCAGGGTCTCTATTCGCGAGTCTATCCGCCCCCCCAGGGATCAACTCCTGCCCGATGCCCCCACCTCGCCCGCCCCACGGACCCCTTCCCGCAACGCCCAAGCTCCTTCGGTGCCTGCTCCTCCCTCCACTGCCCGGTATGTCCCTAC
>JACCEG010000141.1:252914-352347 GCA_014065205.1 Tuber brumale
AAAAAAAAAAAAAAAAAAAAAAAAAAAAAAAAAAAAAAAAAAAAAAAAAAAGGGTAAGCTATGGTAAAAAGAAAACCTTAATTCCAAACAAACAAACAAACAAAAGAAACCAGCAGCTGAAATCTCCAAAGCGACAAATCTATCGCAAGCAGCCCAAACGGTGACCACTCAAACCTGTAAAGAAATCAACAAACTTTCAACGTATAGTTACCAAGAAAATTCATCAGCAGTATGTAGAACTCAAAGCAGAGTAGCGGAGGGAGGAAGTTCTTCTTGGGGGTGTGACAGCGGCCTGATCCGGAGCATGGGTAGGGGAAATCCAGTATCCATGGTGCGGATGTAGTTGGCAAGGCCAATGATGGCAGGAAGTGAGGACCAAACAGGTGAGCCTTGGCCGATGTTGGAAACTCCATGGAGGTAGAGTAACCTCATGTCAGCCTTAGCTGAGCATTGAAGAATGGCGTGGGTGAACATCTCATCATCCTCCTCACAAAAGGTGCATATGGGGGAGGAGTGGTGGTCGTCCCAGGAGTGATGTGCAGCCAGGTAACTCTTTCCAGCCCTTCCTTGATATATCCACCCTGCTGTACAGCGGTCTAGTCCTATGAAAGCAGGGGGCTTTAGTGTGGCTCTGTATGGGTAATAGCGGGGGGGTATGGCCTGGTGTAGCCAGTCTGCGAGGAGTCTTTCCCTCAGTAAGGCCTGGAGAGATTTTTAGCTCAATGGCTGGGGAGGTAGCAGAGACAGTCCTGGTTCCAGGGCCGGGTAGCTGGGTGGAAATGTTGTAGTTCATTACATGGTGGGCAACAGGAGGTGTGCCAGCAAGTGAATACATAAGTGTCTTCTCATGGGTTGCTCAGCTTTATTTTGGCGCCAGCACAGAGAGATATAGTTTTCCACTCTCCCCTTGAGCAGCTTCCTATGTATGGACCTGCCTGGGTGGGAGATGTAGGAGGGGAAGTCTGGGGGGAGCCTGGCTGATGGCAGGTTGTAGGCAGGGGAGGAGCAGGCTAAACGAAGCGCAGACATCCTTTTACAGTAAGGGATCAGTAGGTCTAGGGGAAAGAGGCAGGCATCAATAGCCAGAATGGTTGTGGGGGTTGAGCTAAACCAATTTAGGACCTGTCTCATGACTTTGTTCCGCAGGACCGTCATCTTGTCCGTTGTAGCCAGTGGTGGTGTCTGTAGGTTGGCTCCGTATTTAAGGGTAGGATGGATGAGGCCCATAGCGAGCCCGTGGCACATGTGGGGGGGGCATCCCGATCCCAGGAGGTGCTTGCCTTCATATAGGAGAGAAGGCCCCCGAGGCAATCGTGAGGCATTTAGTGAAGTGGGTAGTGGTTTTCAAGGTTGGAGTGAACCAGTAACCAAGCCATCTTAGAGAGGAGGAGGGTGCAAAGAGCGAGCTGTGGAGAGCTATGGGTTAGTTAGACACTGGAGACCTGTCCTTGGGCGTCCTCCAGTGAATCAGTTCTGTCTTGAGCATCGAAAAGGACACTTAAATCCTCGCTGCCGTGCTCTGAAGCAAAGAAAAAACATATTGAAGATACCTAATATTCCCCCTATAAGAAGTAGTAGAAACAGTAATTGAAAAATCATCAACATAGGAAAAAATCACCTCTTGGGGTATGGAAACATGCAATTCAGAAACATAAATCAGAAATAACAAAGGAGAAACAGGTGGCTCTTGGGGTGTTCCCACTTGAATGTAAGAAAAGACCCCAAGGGCCCCCTGACACAACAAGGGACATGAACGGTCTGTAAGAAAAGATCCAACCCAGGCTATCAGGTATTGGGGAGTACCTTTGGCCCTGGGTTAAGCTGTGAGAAGTCTAGAAGAAACCTTATCGAACCCTCCCTTTATGTCCAAAAACAGGGAGGAGGCCTTGGCGGAAGGATTTTGTCTTGCCTTAACTTCTGGGGTAAGGGCAGCTGTGGCATCAAAGGTTGAAAGGCCGGCGAGTGCGCTGCATTGATTCAGGTTCAGGAGCCCCACTTCACGGGGTATGAGAAAAAGGCGGGCTGCTACTATCCTTTCCAGGATTTTCGAAAAGGTTTCCAGCAAAACAATAATTTGGAACGAAGCAGGCACAACGTAGTCTGATTTTCCTGGGTTGGGTAGGATCACCCCATTAGCCATTTTGAGCCTCTTCGCGTGATGTCCATAGGCCAAAAGAGCAGCAAGAAGAGAAGTAAGTATAGTCGGAATAATGGCGTGGACTTTGTTCCAGACCCGGTACGGGATTTAGTCTGGGCCCAGGGCTGAGGTATTAGAGGATCTACCAAGAGCAGATGAGACTTCATCAGTGGCGAGTGGTGGATGTTCAGGGTCAAAGCGAGGGTAGGCCACCGATTTTGCCAGTGGTTGCGGTGGGAAGCAGTAGTGTTGCAGAGTTGCATTAATCTTGGTTGGGGAGTCCGCACCCGGCAAGTCAGGGAATCTGTCTTCTTCCCTTCCCATGGCTGCCTTCGTAAATTATAGCTTAATCCCTGTTCTTTTTTTTATTTTTATATCATATATTACTTGTTAGGTACAAGAACGTGCATGTAGCGTAAGCTATAGCAAAAAGAAAAGCTTGATTCCAAACAAACAAACAAAAGAAACTAGCAGCTCAAATTTTCAAAGCGACAAATCCATCGCAAGCATCTCAAACGGTGACCAGTCAAACTAGTAAATAAATCAACAAACTTTCATCGTACAGTTACCAAAAGAATTCATCAGCAGCATATAGAACTCAAAGCAGAGCAGCATGGGGGAGTAGCTCCTCCTGAGGGGGTGAGAGCGGCCTAATTGGCGGCATGGGTGGGGGAAATCCGATACCAGTGGTGTGGCTATAGTTGGCTAGGCCAATCATCGCAGGAAGTGAAGACTAAACAGGTGAGCTTGGGCCAATGTCGGAAAGTTCCATGGAGGTAGAGCATCCTCTTATCAGTATTAGCCCAGCACTGAAGGCTTGCATGGGTGAACGTCTTATCATCTTCCTCACAGAAAGTGCATAAGGTGGAGGATAGGAGGTCATCCCAGGAGTGGTGAGCGGACAGGTAACGTTTCCCAGCCCTTCCTTGGTGTATCCGCCATGCTGTAAAGCGGTCTGGTCTCGTAAAGGTATGAGGCTTCTGCGTGGCTCTGTATGGGTAGTAGTTGGGGGGTAGGGCCTGTTGTATCCAGTCTGCAAGGAGTCTTCCCCTCTGCGAGGCCGTGAGAGATTCGTGGCTTGACTGGATACGAGGTAGCAGAGACAGTCCTGGCTCCAGGGTCGTGTAGGCTGGTGGAAATGTTGTAATTTGCCCTATGGCAGGCAGCAGGAGGTACGCTATGGAGTCAATAGGTAGGTATCTTCTCATAGGCTGCTCTGCCTTGTACTGGCACCAGCTCAGAGGGATGTAGTTCGGCACTCTCCCCTTGAGCAGTTTCAGATGCACCGATCTGTCTGGGTGGGAGATGTAGGAGGGGAAGTATGGGGGTAGTCTGGCTGATGCCGGGTTGTAGGCAGGGGAAGAGCAGGCCAAACAAAGCACCAACATCCTTCTGCAGTAAAGGATCAGTTGATCCAGGGGGGGGAGGCATACCTCAATGGCCAGAATTGTTGTTGGGGTTGAGCTGAAGCAGTTTGTAACCAATCTCATAACCTTGTTCCACAGGACCGACATCTTGTCTGTGGTGGCCAGCGTTGGCGTCAGCAGGTTGGCTCTATATGCAAGGATGGGAAGGATGAGGCACATAGTGAGCCTTCGGTACATATGAGACGGCATGCCTACCCTGGGAGGGACCAGTCTTCTGATAGCAGGCAAGGCTCCTGAGGCCATTGCGAGGCGTTTGGTGAAGTGGGTGGTGGTTTCTGAGGTGGGGGTGAACCTGTGCCCCAGCCATCTCAGTGAGGAGGAGGGTGCGAAGATTGAGCCGTTAAGAGCTATAGGCTGGTTAGAGACTGGGGACCTCTCCTGGGACAGCCTCCAGTGTATCAGTACTGTCTTGACGATCGAAAAGAAACTCCAATCCTCGCGGCCGTGCTCTGAAGTAAAGAAAAAACAAATTGATGATACCTCATATTCTCCCTATAAGAAGTGGTAGAAACTGTAATTGAAAAATCATCAACGTGAGACAAAATTACCTGTCGGGGTATGGAAACATGCAATTCAGAAACATAAATCACAAATAACGAAGGAGAGACAGACAACCCTTGGGGTGTTCCCACTTGAATAGAAGAAAAGACCACAGGTGCTCCCTGAAACAACAAGCGACATGATCGGTCTGTAAGAAATGATCAGACCCAGGCGACTAGGTATTTGGGAGTACCTTTGGCCTCAAGCTTAGCTGTAAGAAGATTGGAGGCGACATTAACGAACCCTCCCTTTATGTTGAAAAGCAGGGAGGAGGCCTGGGAGGTGGGGTTTTGTCTTGCCTTAACCTCTTGGGTAAAAGCAGGCATCACATCAAAGGTTGATAGGCCAGGGAGGGGGTCGCACTGATTCCGGATCAGGAGCCCCACTTGCCGTGCTATGAGAGACAGCTGGGTTGCTACTATCCTTTCCAGTATCTTGAAAAAGGTTTCCGGTAGAATGATAATTCAGAAGGAGGCACGGGTAGAGTAATGTGATGTTCCTGGTTTGGGCAGGACCGGCCCATTAGCCATTTTGAGGCTCTTCAGGTGATGTCCGTAGGCCAGAAGAGGGGCAAGAAGCGCTGTGACTATGGTCAGATTAATGGTGTGGACTCTCTTCCAGACCCCGTACAGGATCTGGTCTGGGCCTGGGGCAGAGGTATTGGAGTATCTACTGAGGGCAGATGAGATCTCCTCAGGGGCAAGAGGTGGATGTTCGGGGTTGAAGCGGTAGTAGGCCACCGATTGCGTCGCTGTTTTTGGTGGGAAGAAATAGTCTAGTAGAGCTGTATGAATTATGGAAGGGGAGTCAGCACCCAGTAAGTCAGGGAATCGGTCTTTTTCTCCTCCCGGCGTGGCCTTCTTGCCTTTCCAGACTGATTGCGGTGTTAACCCGGCCAGGAACTCCTGCCAGTATTTGGCTTTGGCTTTCTTAATCGCCTTGAAGTATTGGTTGCGATGGGATCTTAGTTCTACCAAGGATTATGTGGAGGAGTCTCGCCTATGTGTCCTCCAGGCTCGGTGGCGTGCTTGTCTTAGGTGGGTGATTGTCATGTCCCACCATGGCTTTGAGTGAATGGAGAGTCTTTTGGTTGGGGTGTAAGGTTTAATCAGTGTCATAAGTATTAGCATGTGTCTTGCTAGCCAGTTGTCTAGATCGAGGTTGGTGGGGTGAGGGTGTGGGGGTGGCAACAATAGGTTTTTCATCTGTTCTGTGGTTATGGTCCAGTCTGTCTTGCCCCAGTATGGGGTTGGGGGTGGTGTCCTGATAAGAGGCGCTGTGAATATACTGGAGATTGGAAAGTGATCGGAGCCGGTCGCCGGTAGGCGGGTTGACCAGGGTTGTAGAAATTGAATGAGGGGTGTGTTGATAAAGGCCTGGTTGATGACGCCGGGCCTCATATTATTGTCAAACGGGAACCTGGTGTAGGCCCGAGGAGTATTGCGGAGTTCAAAGCCGCTGTCTTACCCTGGCTCGTAGTAGGGGTTGGACGTTGAGAATTCATTCACAGAAATGGTTCTTAGAGGATCTGATTGTGGGTGATGGATGTTGAAGTCCCCAGCCACGAGGGTGGGAAAAGGGCTTTGTGGAAAGCGTGTAGTAGGATTGACTGTTCTGTTTCCAGAGGAAGTCCCAACCGTTGAGTACAAGGTGTATATTCTAAATCGTGAGTCACTGGAGTCGAAAAGCCCTAAGTAGGAGTAAACATCAAGGGCCATAAAGTCAGGCCTGTCAAAAAAACAAGGAAGTACAGAAAACACATTTAAAAAGTCCACATAAACGTAGGTAGCCACTTTGGGGGATATCTCTTGCTTAAATAGAGGAGCAAATGATTTAAAGGATGCAAAAGTAGGGAGTCTGTTGTGGTAAATAGGGGGGTCTTGCAACAGTATTATCTGTGGGTGGGCTTACAGAGTTTGAAAGCTGTTAAACAATGAAAGAAATACATCCCAGCTTCCTAGGCAGTTATGCTGAACAAGAAAAGTTGCTTAAGGGAGGGTGGGCGAGGTGGCCCTATGGACGAGGTGCAGGGAGAGCCCTGCACCTTTGTGCACCTGTAATGGAGTCTTCGGATAAAAACACATCAGCCCATGGGGGGGGGGGCCAACTTGTCTGGGTATCGGTGCCTTAAACAGACTCATTGGGAGAGTGCGGGAGGTCGACTCGCGGGCAGTCTCTTCTATACTAGTGTCGGTCTGTTTGCCATTTCCCTTAGGGGTGGCTGGTCTTGAGACGTCTTCATCAGTATCCATCCCTCCTTCCTCCTGGTAAGGTGGCAAGTCATCCCTGGCTGGGGGCCTTGCGTTGGGAGGGGCAGTCGTTATTGGATGTGGAATGATCCCCGGAGCAGTGGGGGCATTTCAATGGTGTGGTGAGGCAGCAAGCAGCCACGGCCTTCACGTGTCACTCCTCGGGGCAAGTCGGGTTCGTGCATCTATGGGCCGATCGGGGGTAGTACCCGTCACCGAGTGGACATACTGAGGTGGTCTCCTTGCACATAGGAGAGGGGTGTCCGAATTTCCCGCACTTTCGGCATTGCATGGAGCCGGTTTTGCAGTGGCATACATCCACTTTGCGAGGCTTGGAGTAAAGGTAAATGGTCCTTCCTATCTTCACAACATCAGCAGGAGGAACCGATACAACAATGGAAGTAGAGTTCTTACTTGCCCATATTTCAGAGTTTGGCTGCAGGTATCTTGCGGAGAAGATTGTCACCCCTGTTGCATTTAGGATGGAGTCTCCCAACTCAGAGCGAAGCTCCTCTTGGTCTTGCGGGAGAAAAGGAATTGGTAGCCCAGGGATGGCTAGTTGGAGTCTGTTAAGGGCCAGCCTGAATGGCCTGAACGGGTTATCCCCAACTGGGAATGCCTTGTTAAACCTTGCGGCAAGAGCATCATAATATGGGGAGCAGGCGGTGGCAGGAGTCTGCAGAGAGCTGGTTGTAAGAGTGAGGGCATCTCTAGCATTGACAGAGGCACTAAAGCAGAGTGGGTGGGCGCAGTTCGCTTCCTTTAGTACTCAGGCTACTATGTCTGGGGCCGTTGATACCATCCTAAGTGCATCTTGGTAGGGAAGGGGAGTCTCACTGGTTGAGAAGAACGTTCTGTCTGCCGCGGGAAGGGGGGGTAGCCCTTTAACGGAGGGGCCCGTACCCATTGACCCTGTGACTTGTGCTGCAGAGGCGGAGGCCTTGTCTCCACTCTTGGTGTTCTTAGACTTTTTTCCCTCAGGTTGCACTTGCGGGGTGGCAGCCTGGGCATAGATTGATGGTCAGGATTTGGCTTTACTGAGAGCCTTGTTGAGTGACGGCTCTAGGTGGCCGCGGGTGAATGAGTAGGCGCTGGACTTGCCCTCATGGAAGGCCTGGGTGTCGCAGGATCGTGGGTTCTTGAGTGCATAGGGGTTGGATTACCATACCCCTTCTCAGTAGCTGTGTCATAGCGGAGAATATTGGGGTCGAAGTCAGTCACTTGGCTGGCTGTCGGAATGGCTGGGGCCGCTGGGTTTTTCCGCGTTTGTTCCACTTGTTTCCCTGGCTGGGGTTAATGAGGCGCCATGGTTGGCTTAGCTGAGAGTGAGGCAGCCACTCTGGATGAGAGGTCAGCCACTATGGCTTAAATAGAGATGAGGGAGGGGCCTGTGCTGGGCTGGGCTTGCTGTGAAGGGGCAGTGAGTTTGCTCCCTATGGAGCTGATCCTGGCGTGGGGGGCTGCTATTCCTTCGCCTGCAGTCATTATTAGAGGAAGGATCGATGCTTCTCCCGCCGCCAGGTTTCTGAGATCAGCGTCCCAGAGTTGGGCGAAGACCTCTCTGTTGGTGGCAAGGTTGGAGGTGGTGTGGTTGTACATTTCGCCGAGGAGGGAGAGATTGGGATTGAGTAGGCCTACAGAGGAGGACCATGTCGGGTTCTGGGGGGGGGAGGATTGCATTTGGGCAGGTGGTGCCAGGGTAGGGGCAGTAGGGACCTGAGCAGTTCTTCCTGCATAGGGGTGGAAGTGGTCCGAGATGTGGGATTCTGGGCGCGAAGCACTTCCTGTGTTGTGAATCATAGCAGAAGCTGTGAATCAAGTGAGGGGTAGGGTCGCTTATAAAGTGAAGCCTAAGCGAGAGGCCAAAAGTGGTGTGTCAAGCTCGTAGCCTCCCAAAAACCTGGTGTTTAGGGATGACTGCAAGCGGTAATCTTTCCAGCGAGAGGTCAATAGAGGGCGCAGTGTGTGGTAAATTACAGCTTAATTCTTTGTCCTTTTTTTTCTTTCTCTTTTTTCTCTTTTTCTTTTTTTTTAAATCATGTATTACTTGTTAGGTACAAGAATGTGCATGCAGCGTAAGCTATAGCAAAGTAAATTACAGCTTATTTCTCTTTTTTTTTCTTTTTCTTTTTTTTAAATCATATATTGCTTGTTAGGTATAAGAACAGGCATGCAGCGTAGGCTATGGCAAAAAGAAAACATTAATTCCAAACAAATAAACAAAAGAAACCATCAGCTCAAGTCTCCAAAAACGACAAATCCATCGCAAGCACCTCAAATGGTGATCACTCAAACTAGTGCAGAAAAATCAACAAACTTTCAACGTAAAAAAACATAGAAAAATTGATCAAAAAAGCAATATAAAAGTAAAGGCAGGGCAGCGGGGGGAGGTTGGTGCTCCCGACGGGGTGTGAGCGGCCTGATTGGCAGCATGGGTGGCGGGAATCTGGTACCAGTAGTGCGGATGTAGTTGGCGAGGCCAATGATGGCAGGAAGTGAGGACCAAATTGGTGAGCTTGGGCCGATATCGCAAACCCAATGGAGGTAGAGCGTCCTCTTATCAGCCTTAGCTGAGCATTGAAGTATTGCGTGGGTGAACGTCTCCTCGTCCTCCTCGCAGAAGGTGCTTAGGGGTGAGGACTGGGGGTCATTCCAGGAGTGGTACGGGGCCAGGTAGCTTTTCCCAGCCCTTCCTTGGTGTATGTATCCCGCCGTAAAGCAGTCGAGTCCCATAAAGGCGTGTGGCTTCAGTGTGGCATTGTACGGGTAGTAGCGGCGGGGTGGGGCCTAGTGTATCCAGTCTTCCAGGAGTCTGTTCCGCGGTGAGGCCTTGAGAGCTTTGTTGTTCGATGGGATGGGAGGCGATGGAGCCAGCCCCGGCTCCAGAGCCAGGTAGGCGGGTGGGAACGTCGTCGTTTGTCTCGTGGCCTGCAGCAGGTGGTGCGCCAGCGAGTCAATAGGTAGGTGCCTCCTCATGGGTTGTTCAGCTTTGTACTGGCGGCACCCCAGAGGGATGTTGTTTTGGGTTCTCCCCTTGAGCAGCTTCCTGTGTACGGATCTGTCTGGATGTGAGGTGTAAGAGGGGAAGTCTGGGGGGAGCCTAGCTGATGCTGGGTTGTAGGCAGGGGAGGAGCAGGCTAAACAAAGTACCAACATCCTTCTGCGGTGGGAGATCAACAGGTCCAGGGGAGGGAGGCAGACCTCAATGGCCAGAATGGGCGAGGGGGTTGAGCTGAAGCAGTTCGTAACCCATCTCATGACTTTGTTCCACAGGACCGACATCTTGTCCATGGTGGCGAGTGTTGGTACCAGGAGGTCAGCTCCATACGTGAGGATGGGAAGGATGAGGTGCACAGCGAGCCTTCAGCACATGTGAGGGGGCATTCCAATCCCGGGAGGCGCAAGCCTTCTGGTAGCAGAAAAAGCCCCAGAGGCCATTGTGAGTCGTTTGATGAAGTGGGTGGTAGTTTCCAAGGTGGGAGTAAACCAATACCCCAGCCATCTTTGAGAAGAGGACAGTGGAAAAAGTGGAGCCATTCAGAGCTATCGGTTGGTTAGAGATTGGTGATCTATACTTAGGTATCCTCCCGTGTATTAGTTCCATCTTGGGGATTGAAAAGGAGACTCCAATACGTGCTGCCCTGCTCTGAAGCATAGAAAAACAATATTGAAGATACCTAATATTCCCCCTATAAGAAGCAGTAGAAACCGTAATTGAAAAATCATCAACATAGGAAAAGGTAACCCCTCGGGGTATGGAAACATGCAATTCAGAAACATAAATCACAAATAGCAAGGGAGAAACAGGTGATCCTTGAGGAGTCCCCACCTGAACAGGAGAGAAGACCCCGTGGGCCCCTTGAAACAACAAATGACACGAAAGATCTGTAAGAAAGGACCGGACCCAGGCTACCAGGTATTTGGGAGTACCCTGGGCTCTGAGTTTAGCTGTAAGAAGGCTAGAGGAAACATTATCGAACACTCCCTTTATGTCCAGAAACAGGGAGGAGCCTTTGCAAGAAGGGTTTTGCCTTGCCCTAACCTCTTTGGTAAGGGCGGCTGTGGCGTCGAAGGTTGAAAGGCCGGCGAGTCGGGCACACTGAGTAGGATTCAGGAGCCCCACTTCGCGGGCGATGAGGGAGAGGCGGGTTGCTACTATCCTTTCCTGTATCTTCGATAAAGTTTCAAGTAGAACAATAATTCGGAACGAGGCAGGGGTGGAGTAGTCTGCTTTTTCTGGTTTGGGTAGGACCACCCCATTAGCCATTTTGAGGCACTTCGGGTGGTGCCCGTATGCCAAAAGGAGGGCAAGAAGGGATGTGAGTATGGTTGGGTTGATGGTGTGGACATTCTTCCACACCCCGTACGGGATTTGGTCTGGGCCCGAGGTTGAGGTATTTGAGGATCTTCCAAGGGCTGATGAGATCTCTTCGGGGGCTAGTGTGGGATGTTCGGGGTCGAATCGTGGGTAGGCCACCGATTGCGTTGGCGGTTTCGGTCGGAAGAAGTGGTCTAGCAGAGCTTCCTTGATTTTGTTGGAGGACCTTACACCCGGCAGGTCACGGAATCTGTCTTCCTCTCTTTCCATGGCCGCCTTCTTGGCTTTCCAGACTGACTGTGGCGTCACCTTAGCCAGGAACCCTTTCCAGTATTCGGCTTTGGCCTTCTTAATTGCTTTGAAGTACCGGTTGCGGTGGGATCTTAGTTCTTCTAAGGATTTTGCTGTAGAGTGTTTCCTATGTTCCCTCAAAGCGCCGTGGTGTGCTAGTCTCAGGTGGGTGATTGTCATATCCCACCAGGGCTTAAAGTGAACAGAGACTCTTTTGGTTGCGGTGCAGGCTTTGATCAGTGTGGTAAGTGTCAGCATGTGTCTCTCTAGCCAGTGATCTAGATCGAGGTCGGTGGGGTTGAAACACAGCGGTGGGACCGCCAGTCCTTCCAATTTTTCCGTAGCGATTGCCCAGTCTGTCTTGTCTCAGGTTGGGGGTGGACGTGGCGGTCGGAGAAGAGGTGCCATGAATATGATAGAGATCGGAAGGTGATCAGAACCTGTTGCCAGTAGGCGGGTTGACCAACATTGTAGAAAGCAAGTGAGGGGTGAGTTAACGAAGGCCGGGTCAATAACCCCAGGCCTGGTGTTGTGGTCAAATAGGAACCTGGCGTATGCTCCAGGGGCGTTCCCAAGTTCGAAGCCGTTGTCATGCGCGTGCTCAAAGTAAGGGCTGGACATTGAAAACTCGTTCGAAGAAATGGGTCTTAGAGGATCAGATTGTGGATGATGAATGTTGAAGTCCCCCGCCACAAGAGTGGGGAAGGGGTGTAGGGGAAAGCACGTAGCTGGGTCAACTGTTCTGTTTCCAGAGGAAGTGCCAACCGTCGAGTACAGTTTGTATGCCATAAATTGTGAGTACTTGGAGTCAAAAAGTCCAAGGGGAGAATAAACGTCAAGGGCCATAAAATCAGGCCTGTTGAAAAAAATAGGAAGTACAGGAAATACATTCAAAAAGTCTATGTAAACGTAGGCAGCCATCTTGGTGGGTGTCCCTTGTTTAAATGGTGGAGCAAATGATTTGAAAAATGCAAAAGTGGGGAGCCTGTTGCGGTACAAAGGGGGATCCTGCAGCAGTATTATGTGTGGAGGTGCTCTCAACGATCGAAAGCTATTGAATAAAGAAAGAAACACATCCCAGCTTCCAAGGCAGTTATGTTGAACAAAGAAAAGTTGCTTAAGAGAGGATGGGGGAGGTGGCCCTATGGACGAGGTGCAAGTAGAGTCCTCCACCTTTATGCACCTGTAATGAGGTCATCAGAAGAGAATGCGTCAGCCCACGGGGAGGGGCCGACTCGTTTAGGTATCGGGGCCTTAAACAGGCTTATTGGGAGTGCACGGGAGGTTGATTGGCGATGAGTCTCCTCAATGCCGGTGTCACTCTGTTTACCCTTCCCTTTAGGAGTGGCGGGTCTTGACCTATCCTCGCCGGGATCCATCCCTTATTCCTCTTAGGCTGGTGGCAGGTCGTCCTTGGCAACTGGCTTGGGTCGGGAGGAGAAGTCGTTATTGGTTGCGGACTGATCCCATGAACAGTTGGGACATTGCAAGGGTGAAGTAAGGTAGCAGGCAGCTACAGCTTTCAGGTGTCCCTCTTTGGAGCATGTAGGGTTGGTGGACCGATGGGCTGAGCGGGGGTGGGAACCAGAGCAGAGCGGGCAGACCGAGCTGCTCTCTTTAAATATAGGAGAGAGATGTCCAAATTTCCAGCACTTTCGGCACTGCACGTAGCGGCTTTTGGAGTGGCAGACATCCACTTTGCTGGGCGTGTAATAAATGTAAATGGTCCTTCCTATCTTCACAACGTCAGCAGGAGGAACCGATACAATAATAGAAGTAGAATTCTTAGTGGCCCTTATCTCAGGGTTAGGCTGCAGGTATCTCGCAGAGAAGATGGTCACGCCTGTCGCATTTAGGATACAGTTTCCCAGCTCACAGCGGAGCTCCTCTTGGTCTAGTGGGCGGAAGGGAATAGGTAGGCCATGAATGCCTAGTTGGACTTCATTGGGCGCTAGCCTAAATGGCCTGAATGGGTTTTCTCTAACTGTGAATGCATTATTCAACCTTGCGGCGAGGGCATAGTAGTAGGGGGAGTAGGCGGTGGCAGGAGTCTGTAGGAAGTGGGTTGTAACAGTGAGGGCACCTCGGGTGTTGACAGAGGCGCTAAAGCATAGGGGGTGGGGGCAGTTTGCTTCCTTTAATACTTGGGCTGCTATGTCTGGGGCTGTTGCAACTATCCTAAGTGCGACATCGTGAGGAAGGGGAGTCTCTTAGCGTGAAAAGAACCTTCTGTCTGCCGCGGGAAGGGAGGGTGGCCCTCTAACTGAGGGGCCCGCACCCATCAACGGTGTGACTTGGGCTGCAGAAGCAGAGGCCTTGTCTCCACTCCTTGATTTTTTGGACTTCCTTCAATCAGATTGCGCTTGTGGGGCGGCAGCCTGGGCATAGGTTGACGGTTTGGATTTGGCTTTACTAAGGGCCTTGTTGAGTGATGGCTCTAGGTGGCCGGGGGTGAACGTGTAGGTGCTGTACTTCCCCTTGCGAAAGGCCTGGGCCTCCCAGGATCATTGGTGCTTGACTGCGCAGGCATTGGGATCACCATACCACTTCTCCGTGGCTGTGTGTAGCGGGGAATATTGTAGTGGAAATCAGTCATCGGGCTGGCTGTTGGGAGCGTAGGGGCAGGCGGGTTCCTCGCGGCCAGTTTCAGCTATTTTCCTAGTTGGGGTTGATGAGCCGTAGCTGTAGGCTTTGCCGCGAGAGAGGCTGCGACTCTGGGTGAGAGATCAGCCACTGTGGCTTAAATAGAGGCTAGGAAGGGGCCCGTGGTGGGTTGGGCTCATTGTGAGGGTGTTGTAATTTTACTCTCTAAGGAACCGATCCTGGCGTTGAGGGCTGCTGTTCCTTCGAGTGCGGTCATGATTAGGGGAAGGATTGAGGCTTCTCCCGCTGTCAGGCTTCTGAGATCGGCGTCCCATAGCCTAGGGAAGACGTCTCTGTTGGTGGCGAGGTTGGAGGTGGTATGGTTGTACATCTCTCTGAGGAGAGGGAGGTTGGGGTCAAGCGGGCCTACAGAGGAGGACCGTGTCAGATTCTGTGGGAGGGAGGAGTGGATTTGGGCTGCTGGTGCCAAGGCGGGGGCAGTTGGGACCTGAGCAGTTTTTGCTGCATAGGGGTGGGAGCGGTCAGAGGTGCGGGATTCTGGGCACGAGGCCCAAGCAGTGTTGTGAGTCACACCAGAAGATATGAATCAAGTGAGGAGTGGGGTCGCTTATAGAGTAAAACCTTAGCGAGAGGCCAAAATTGGTATATCGAGCTGGTTGGCAGCCAAAAACTTTGAGTTTAAGGATGACCGAAACCGGTAACTTTTTCAAGTGATAGGTGGATAGAGGGTGCCGAGTGTGGTAAATTACAGCTTAATTCTTTTTTTCTTTTTTTTTTTTATATCATATATTGCTTGTTAGGTACAAGAACGTGCGTGCAGCATAAGCTATGGCAAAAAGAAAACCTTAATTCCAAACAAACAAACAAAAGAAACCAGGGGCTCAAATCTCCAAAACGACAAATCCGTCGCAAGCACCTCAAATGGTGACCACTCAAGATAGTAAAGAAAAATCAACAAACTTTCAACATGAAAACGTAAAAAAATTTATCAACAATAATGTAAAGCTTAAATCAGGGCAGCGGGGGGGGTAGGTCCTCCAGAGGAGGTGAGAGCGGCCCTATCGGCGGCATGGGTGGCGGGAATCCGGTACCAGTAGTGCGGATATAGTTGGCGAAGCCAATGATGGCTGGAAGTGAGGACCAGATTGGTGAGCCTTGGCCGATGTCGGATACCCCCAGGAGGTAGAGCCTCCTTTTATCAACTTTAGCTGAGCATTGAAGTATTGCGTGGTTGAACGTCTCATCATCTTCGTCGCAGAAGGTGCATAGGGTGGAGGACTGGGGGTCATCCCAGGAGTGGTGAGCGGCCAGGTAGCTTTTCCCGGCCCTGCCTTGGTGTATGCATCCCGCTGTAAAGCGGTCGAGGCCCATGAAGGCGTGTGGCCTTAGCGTGGCCTTGTATGGGTAGTAGGGAGGGGGTGGGGCCAGTTGAGTCCAGTCTTCCAGGAGTCTGTTCCATAGTGAGGCCTTGAGAGCTTTATAGTTCGATGGGGTGGGAGGTAGCGGAGCCAGCCCCGGCTCCAGGGCCGGGTAGGCAGGTGGGAACGTTGTGGTTTGTCTCATGGCGAGCAGCAGGAGCTGCGCCAGCGAGTTAATGGATGGGTGCCTCCTCATTGGCAGTTCGGCCTTATATTGGCACCAGCCTAGCGGGATGTAGTTCTGGGTTCTCCCCTTGAGCAGCTTCCTGTGTACAGATCTCTCTGGGTGGGAGGTGTAGGAGCGGAAGTCTGGGGGCAGCCTGGCTGACGCTGGGTTGTAGGCAGGGTAGGAGCAGGCCAAACGAAGTGCCGACATCCTTCTCCGGTGGGTGATAAGCAGGTCCAGGGGGGGGAGGCAGGCCTCAATGGCCAGAATAGTCGTTGGGGTTGAGCTAAAGCAGTTCGTAACCCATCTCATGACTTTGTTCCACAGGACCGACATTTTGTCCGTTGTGGCGAGTGTTGGTATCAGGAGGTCAGCGCCATACGTGAGGATACGAACGATGAGGCCCATAGCAAGCCTCCGGCACATGTGGGTGGGCATACCAATCCCGGGAGGCGCATGTCTTCTGATAGCAGAAAAGGCCCCCGAGGCCATTGTGAGTCCTTTGGGGAAGTGTGTGGTTGTTTCCAGGGTGGGGGTGAACCAGTACCCTAGCCATCTTAAAGAAGAGGAAGGTCGAAAAATCGAGCCGTTTAGAGCTATCGGTTGATTGGAGATTGTAGATCTGTCCTTGGGCGTCCTCCAGTGTATTAGTTCCGTCTTGGGGATTGAAAAGGAACCTACAATCCATGCTGCCCTGCTCTGAAGCAAAGAAAAACAATATTGAAGATACCTACTATTCCCCCTATAAGAAGTAGTGGAAACCGTAATTGAAAAATCATCAACATAGGAAAATATCACCCCTCGGGGTATAGAAACATGCAATTCAGAAACATAAATCACAAATGAAAAAGAAGAAACAGGTGATCCTTGTGGAGTCCCCACCTGAACGCGAGAAAAAGCCCCTGGGGCCCCCTGAAACAACAAGCGGCATGAACGATCTGTAAGAAAGGAGCGGACCCAGGCTACCAGGTATTTGGGAGTCCCTTTGGCTCTGAGCTTAGCAGTAAGAAGGCTAGAGGAAACATTATCGAACTCTCCCTTTATGTCCAAAAACAGGGAAGAGGCCTTCTAGGAGGGGTTTTGCCTTGCCCTAAGATCTTGGATGAGTGCAGCCGTGGCATCAAAGGTTGAGAGGCCGGCGAGTGAACCACATTGATTAGGATTCAGGAGCCGCACTTCGCGGGCGATGCTGGAGAGGCGGGTTGCTACTATCCTTTCCAGTATCTTCGCAAAGGTTTCAAGTAGAACAATAATCCGGAATGAGGCCGGGGTGGAGTAATCTGGTTTTCCTGGTTTTGGTAGGACCACCCCGTTAGACATCTTGAGGCACCTCGGGTGGTGCCCGCATGCCAAGAGGGGGGCCAGAAGAGAGGTGAGTATGTTTGGGATGATGGTATGGACTTTCTTCCAGACCACGTACGGGATTTGGTCTGGGCCCACAGCTGAGGTATGCGAGGATTTGCCGAGGGCATATAAGATCTCTTCGGGGGCTACTGGTGGGTGTTCCGGGTCGAATTGTGGGTAGGCCACCGATGGCGTTGGCTGTTTTGGTGGGAAGAAGTGGTTTAGTAGAGCTTCGTTGATTTTGATAGGGGAGTTTGCGTCCGCCAGGTCCGGGAATCTGTCTTTATCTCTTCCCATGGCCGCCTTCTTGGCTTTCAAGACCGACTGTGTTGTCACTTTGGCCAGAAATTCCTTCCAGTATTTGGCTTTGGCCTTCTTAATTGCTTTGAAGTACCGGTTACGGTGGGATCTCACATCATATAAGGATTGTTCCGTGGGGTCTTTCCTATGTTCCCTCGAGGCCAGGTGTTGTGCTTGTCTCAGGCGGGTGATTGTCATGTCCTACCAGGGCTTCGAGTGGACGGACACCCTTTTTGTTGGGGTGCAGGCTTTGATCAGTGTGGTGAGTGTTAGCAGGTGTCTTTCTAGCGAGTTGTCTAGATCTAGGTCAGTGGGGTTGGGGCGCCGTAGCGGAACCGACAGTCCTTTCAATTTTTCGGCAGCAGTTGTCCAGTCTGTCTTGTCCCAGTATCGGGTAGGAGGTGGTGGCCTGATTAAGGATGCCGTGACCATGATAGAGATTGGGAGGTGGTCAGAACCTGTTGCTGGCAGGCGGGTCGACCAAGCTTGCAGGAAGCAAATGAGGGGTGAGTTGATGAAGGCCAGGTCAATAACCCCAGGCCTAGTGTGGTGGTCAAATGGAAATCTGGTGTATGCTCCAGGAGTATTGCAGAGTTCGAAGCCGTTGTCGTGCTCTAGCTCAAAGTATGGGCTGAAAGTTGAAAATTCATTCGAAGAAATGGTTCTCAGGGGATCAGATTGTGGATGGTGGATGTTGAAGTCCCCTGCCACAAGAGTGGGGAAGGAGAGTAGGGGGAAGCATGTAGCTGGGTCAACTGTTCTGTTTCCAGAGGAAGTGCCAACCGTCGAGTACAGGTTGTATGCCCTAAACTGTGAGTATTTGGAGTCATAAAGTCTCAGGGGAGAATAAACATCGATGGCCATAAAATCAGGCCTATTAAAAAACCTAGGAAGTACAGCAAACTGATTCAAAAAATCCATGAAAGCGTAGGTAGCCACCTTGGGAGGTGTCCCTTGTTTAAATGGTGGAGCAAATGATTTAAAAGATGCAAAAGTGGGGAGCCTGTTGTGGTACAAAGGGGGGTCCTACAACAGTATTATCTGTAGGGAGGCTTTCAGAGACGGAGAGCTGTTAAACAATGAAAGAAACACATCCCAGCTTCCCAGGCAGTTATGTTGAACAAATAAAAGTTGCTTAAGAGAGGGTGGGGGAGGTGGCCCTATGGGCGAGGTGCAGGTAGAGTCCTCCACCTTTATGCACCTGAAATGGGGTCTTCAGAAGAGAACGCATCAGCCCATGGGGGGGGGGGCCGACTTGTGGAACATGTTATTATTTTTTTGGTTTTTTTCTTTTTTTAAATCATATATTACTTGATTAGGGTACAAGAACGTGCATGCAGCATAAGCTATGGCAAAAAGAAAACCCTTAATTTCAAACATCTCTCCCCCCGCCAGGTAAAAGCCGTCCGTCCCAAGCCCCTCGGGTACGGAGCGAACCCCACATCTCGCCCCCAGCCAGACCCATCCCTACCTCGCAAGCGAACTCGGACAATAAGAGAAGCCTTACTAAAGACCAGCAGGAAACATCAGGAAAAACCCCGCAGGAAATCTCGGCCGGAAGGCACAAAAGAAACTAATTAATATCCTAAATGCACCTCCTATAGGGATGACTAGCCAATAATGAAAGTCGGTGCGGTAACGCCTCACCTGGTATAAGTATCTCAAAAAGGGGTGGAGGTAGGTGTCGGCCTTGTCAGCTAGAGGAGGGGTTGTTGGGCAGAAGCGGTAGCGCCACACTCAAGCCCTGACGAGAGGCAGCGGTAAGGTGCCAGCTGGGGTTGGATTGTTGCTGGAGAAACTCCAGCAAAATGGGGGTAGCAGTGGGGTGCCAGCCAGGGTAGCAGTAAGATGCCAGCTTGGGTGGGGGTGCAGTTGCAATGCCCGCGAAGAGTGAAGACCACGGTAAGAAGCAAGGTGTCTGGTAGCAGTAGGGTGCCAGCCAAGGTGTGGTGTAGCAGTAGGGTGCCAGCCGATCGCAACCGTGAGGAGTGTAGGAGGAAGGCATCCGTCCCTAAACGACAAAAAGGCTTCTGTATCGTGTTCATGTCCTTCTCGGCGGCCTCTAGCAGGCCCCAAATAAAGCCAGCTGTTTTACGACGGCTCTCATATAGTCCCTTGTTCTCAGAGAGATAGTGTCACTATAGTGGATGGGATACCACCAGTTGAAGCGATGAGTGAGGAAGGAGGGTGGCAAAATCGAGCGTGGCCTGTTGAGGAAACCTGACACAACTCCGGCAGTTTCTTTAGGAGGAGGGATACAGGAATCCATCGCAATCGCGTACCGCAAACCGTAATCCCAGCCGTCTGCCAAGATGAAGGAAGGGTTGTAGCCGACCGTGCTGATGCTAAGCGAAGCTAGAGCAAAAGCGGGGCAGAGAGGTTTCTGGACATCGTGAGATGCCGGAGGGGAGGATAGAGTATCCCAGGGGGGTAGACCTACAGGGAAAGGGATGGGGAGACAGGCTCAAAGTCTAAAAAGATGGATGGAGATAGCCTACACCCCCCCCAGGGGGAGGATGCAGACCGAAAAGTAGTGATAGTTTTGGTGTGGTGTTGAGTCTTCCCAAATAGGAAATAAATTTCAATCACTGCAGGTGTAGCGGAAACGGAGGATGTAAATTAGTGCTTATTTTTTCCTTTTTTTTCTTTTTTTTTAAATCGTGTTTTATTTAGTATTAAGGAACAAGGTCACATCAGCGCAAGCTATGTAGACCTAAACCTCCACCCCTGCCCCGGCTCAGAAAGGCTGAAGAAAAACCGTCTAACTACAAGGCCAGTCGGTGTAAAAAACTGCACCAAACCACAACCGCTACAGTATATGCGAACCAAAAACCTCCATAGACGCGCGACATGGAAGAAATCCCAAACCTCAACATTGAACCAACCAAAACAACAGAAAGAAACCCCAAACAAATGAAAACCCATAAACCATCCAGCCTAGGTCACGCGCGCGCAGGCAAGGATCTTCCATCACAGAACCGGACCCGTGAACTAAATAGGATAGACTTACCCTGAGCGACATGGGTAAGGGAACCAAAGCAGGGAGAAACCTGACCGAAGTAAGAGAGAGGCCTGTGGCAGGGCCCAGGAACCCCCAGAGGTCCGCCGGAAAACCGGACCTGGTGGGGAGGCCAGCAGCCAAGATGCTGACATGGAAGGGGTGGTAGTAAGGTACCAGCTGGGGGGCGGGGTACTGGTCCGAGACCAGCAGGAAGTGTGGATGGCAGTAAGGTGCCAGCTAAGGTGGGGGGGTAGCAGTAGGGTGCCAGCCTGTGGTAGCAGTATGGTGTCAGCCGATTGCACGGAGGAAGTGTAGAGGAGGGGAAGACCCAAGTGACAAAACAATTATCGGAATCGTGTTCGTGTCTAGCTAGGCGGCCTCCAGCAAGCCCCAAACAAAGCCAGCAGTTTTACCACGTCTGTCATGTAGTCCCTTGTTCTATGAGAGATATTGTCACTTAGTGGATGGGATACCACCTGCTAAAGCGACGAGTGAGGAAGGAGAATAGAGAAATCGACCGTGGCCTGTTGAGGAGACCCGACACAACTCCCCGGTTTCTTTGGGGGAGGGATACAGGAATCCATCGCAATCGCATACCGCAAACTATAATCCCAGCCGTCTGTTGAGATGAAAAGAGGGAAACCCGACCCTGCTGATGCTAAGCGAGACCTAGCAAAAGCGGGGTAAGGGAGGTACCCAGCATCGTGAGATGCTGGAAGAAGGGGACGGGGTATCCCTAGAGGGTAAACCTCAAAGGGAGAGGGCAGTAGAGATGGACTCGACGTTCAGGATGATGGATAGTGATAGCCGACACCGCCCCCGAGGGGAGGGTCCAGACCGAAAAGTGGTGATAGTTTGGTGTGGTGTTGAGTTCATCCCAAATAGGAAATAAATTTCAATCACCAGAGGTGTAGCGGAGACGGAGGATGGTAAATTACAGCTTATTCTTTTTTCTTCTTTTTTTTTTTAAATCATATATTGCTTGTTAGGTACAAGAACATGCATGCAGCATAAGCTATGGCAAAAAGAAAACCTTAATTCCAAACAAACACACAAAAGAAACCATCGGCTCAAATCTCCAAAAACGACAAATCCGTCGCTAGCACCTCAAACTGTGACCACTCAAATCAGTAAAGAAAAGAAATTAACAAACTTGCAACGTAAAAACCATGAAAATTCATCCCCAGCAAAGTAAATCTCAAAGCAGGGCAGCGCGGGGAGGTATGTCTTCCCGAGGGGGTGAGAGCGGCCAGATTGGCGGCGTGGGTAGCGGGAATCCGGTACCGGTAGTGCGGATGTAGTTGGCGAGACCAATGATCGTGGGAAGAGATGAGCAAATTGGCGAGCCTTGGTTGATGTCGGAAACCCCATGGAGGTAGAGCATTCTTTTATCGGCCTTAGCGGAGCCGTGAAGTATTGCGTGGGCGAACATCTGTTCATCTTCCACGCAGAAGGTGCATAGGGCGGAGGACTGGGGGTCGCCCTAGGAGCAGTGTGCTGCCAGGTAACTTTTTCCCGCCCTTCCTTGGTGAATGTGCCCCTCGGTAAAGCGGTCGAGTCCCATGAAGGCGTGTGACTTCAGCGAGGCTCTGTATGGGTAGTAGCGAGGGGGTGGGGCCTGGTGTATCCAGTCTTCCAAGAGCTTGGTCCTCAGTGAGGTTCTGAGTGCTTTATAGTTCAATGTGGCGTGAGGTAATGGAGTCAGTCCCGGCTCTAGGGCCGGGTAGACAGGCGGAAATGTAGAGGTTTGTCTGATGGCCGGCAGCAGAAGGTGTGCTATTGAGTCAATGGGCAAGTGTCTCCTCATGGGTTGTTTCGCTTTGTGCTGGCGCCAGCCCAGAGGGATGTAGTTCTGGATTCTCCCCTGGAGCAGCTTCCTGTTTGCGGATCTGTCTGGGTGGGAGGCGTAGGAGGGGAAGTCTGGGGGGAGCCAGGCTGATGCCGGGTTGTAGGCAGGGGAAGAGCAGGCCAAATGAAGCGGCGACATCCTTCTGGGGTGGGGGACCAGCAGGTCCTGGGGAGGGAGGGAGGCCTCAATGGCCAGGATGGTCGTGGGTGTCGAGCTGAAGCAGTTTGTCCCCCACCTCATGACCTTATTCCAGAGGACCAACATCTTGTCCAACATGGCGAGTGTCGGCACCAGGGGGTCAGCACCATATGTGAGAAGAGGAAGGATGAGGCCCATAGCGAGCCTTCGGCACATGTGAGGGGGCATCCCGATCCCAGGAGGTGCAAGTCTTCTTATTGCAGAGAAAGCCCCGGAAGCCATTGTAAGTCGTTTGGTAAAGTGGGTGGTGCACTCCAAGGTGGGGGTGAACCAGTACCCGAGCCATCTCAGAGACGATGAGGGTGGAAAAACAGAGCCGTTTAGGGCTATTAGTTAGTTAGAAACTGGGGATCTGTCCTTAGGCGTTCTCCAGTGTATCAGTTCTGTCTTGGCGATTGAAAAGGAAACTCCGATCCTTGCTGCCGTGCTCTGAAGCAAAGAAAAACAATGTTGAAGATACATAATATTCCCCCTATAAGAAGCAGTTGAAACCGTAATTGAAAAATCATCAACATAGGAAAAAATCACCCCTCGGGGTATAGAAACATGCAATTCAGAAACATAAATCACAAATAACGAAGGAGAAACAGGTGATCCTTGAGGAGTCCCCACCTGGATGGGAGAAAAAACACCAGGGGCCCCCTGAAACAACAAGCGACACGAACGATCTGTGAGAAAAGAGCGAACCCAGGCCACTAGGTACTTGGGGGTCCCCTTGGGCCTGAGTTTAGCAGTTAGAAGATTGGAAGAAACATTATCAAACCCTCCCTTTATGTCCAGAAACAGCGAGGAGGCTTTGGAGGAGGGGCTTTGCCTTGCCCTGACCTCATGGGTAACGGCAGCCGTGCCATCGAAGGTAGAGAGGCCGGCGATTGAGCCGCACTGGTTAGGGTTCAGGAGCCCCACTTCGCGGGCGATCAGGAAGAGACGGGTTGCTACTATCCTTTCAAATATTTTCGAGAAGGTTTGAAGTAGAACAATAATTCGGAACGAGGCCCGGGTGGAGTAGTCTGGTTTTCGTGGTTTGGGTAGGACCACCCCATTAGCCATTTTGAGGCATTTCGGGTGGTGCCCGTATGCCAGCAGTGGGGCAAGGCGGGACGTTAGTAAGAGCGGGTGGATGGCATAGACTCTCTTTCAGACCCCATAAGGGATTTGGTCGGGGCCCGTGGCTGAGGTATTCGCGGATCTGCTGAGGGCAGATGAGATCTCTTCAGGGGCTAGTGGAGGGTGCTCAGGACCGAACCGTGGGTAGGCCACCGATTGCGTTGCGGGTTTCGGTGGGAAGAAGTGCTCTAGTAATGCTTCGTTGATTTTGTTTGGAGAGTTTGCGCCCGGTAGGTCTGGGAATCTGTCTTCCTCCCTCCCCATGGCTGCCTTTTTGGCTTTCCAGACTGACTGTGTTGTGACCCTTGCCAGGAACTCTTTCCAGTATTTGGATTTGGCCTTTTTAATTGCCTTGAAGTACCGGTTGAGGTGGGACCTTAGTTCTTCTAAGGATTGTTCAGTAGGGTCCTTCCTATGCTTTCTCAAGGCCCGGTAGTGTGCTTGTCTCAGGTGAGTGATTGTCAAGTTCCACCAGGGCTTTGAGTGGACGGAAACTCTTTTGGTCGGGGTGCAGGCTTTGATCACTGTGGTAAGTGACAGCATGTGTCTCTCAAGCCAGTTGTCGGGATCGAGGTCGGTGGGGTTGGAGCGGGGTGGCGGAACCGACAGTTCTTGCAGCTTTTCCGAAGCGGTAGTCCAGTCTGTCTTGTCCCAATAAGGGGTTGGAGGTGGGGGCCTGATTAGAGGTGCCGTAAACATGATAGAGATTGGGAGGTAATCAGAGCCTGTTGCTGGCAGGCGGGTTGACCAAGATTGTAAAAAGGAGGTGTGGGGTGAGTTGACAAAGGCCAGATCAATAGCCCCAGGCCTAGTGTCGTGGTCAAATGGGAACCTGGTGTAGGCTCCAGGTGTGTTGCAGAGTTCGAAGCCGTTATCATGCGCTTGCTCAAAGTAGGGGCTGGACGTTGAAAACCCGTTCGAAGAAATGATTCTTAGAGGGTCAGATTGAGGGTGGTGGATGTTGAAGTCCCCCACCACGAGTGTGGGGAAGTGGTGTAGGGGAAAGCATGTAGCGGGGTCAACTGTTCTGTTTCAAGAGAAAGTGCCAACCATCGAGTACAGGTTGTATGCCCTAAATTGTGAGTATTTGGAGTCAAAGAGTCCAAGGGGAGAATAAACATCGATGGCCATGAAATCAGGCCTGTTAAAAAACATAGGAAGTACAGCAAACAAATTCAAAAAATCCAAGTAAAAATAGGTAACCACCTTGGGAGGTGACCCTTGTTTAAATGGTAGAGCAAATAATTTAAAAGATGCAAAAGTGGGGAGCCTATTGCGGTACACAGGAGGGTCTTGCAACAGTATTATCTGTGGGGGGGCTTTCAGAGACTGAAAGCTATTAAACAATGAAAGAAACACATCCCAGCTTCCCAGGCAGTTATGTTGAACAAAAAAAAGTTGCTTAAGAGAGGGTGGGGGAGGTGGCCCTATGGGCGAGGTGCGGGTAGAGTCCTCCACCTTTATGTAAATTACAGCTTATTTTTTTTTTACTTTTTTTTTGTTCATTTTTTTTTAAATCATATATTACTTGTTAGGTACAAGAACATGCATGCAGCGTAAGCTATGGCAAAAAGAAAACCTTAATTCCAAACAAACAAACAAAAGAAACCGTCGGCTTAGTCCTCCAACAACGACAAATCCGTCGCAAGCACCTCAAACGGTGACCACTCACGCTAGTAAAGAAACCTCAACAAACTTTCAACGTCAAAAAACATAAAAGTTTCTTAAGCAGTCGTATAAAAAATCAAAGCAGGGCGGCAGGGGGAGGAGTGTCCTCCCTCGGGGGCGAGAGCGGCCTAATTGGCGGTATTGGTGGTGGACATCCGGTACCGGTAGTGCGGATGTAGTTGGCGAGGCCAATGATGGTGGTGAGAGATGACCAAATTGGCGAGCCTTGGCTGACGTCGGAAACTCCATGGAGGTAGAGCGCCCGCTTATCGGCTTTGGCACAGCAGTGAAGTATTGCGTGGGCGAATGTCTCTTTGTCTTCCTCGCAGAAATTGCATAGGGCGGAGGACTGGGAGTCGTCCCAGGAGCGATGTGCTGCCTGGTAGCTTTTCCCCGCCCTCCCTTGGTGAATGCGTCCCGCGGTAAAGCGGTCGAGTCCCATAAAGGCGTGCGGCCTCAACGAGGCCCTGTATGGGTAGTACCGAGTGGGGGGGCCTGGTGTATCCAGTCTTCCACGAGTTTGGTCCTCAGTGAGGTTTTGAGTGTCCTGTAGTTCAGTGGGGTGGGAGGTATTGGATCCAATCGCGGCTCCAGGTCTGGGTAAGCAGGTGGAAATATTGTGGTTTGTCTCAGGGTTGGTAACAGGGGGTGGGCGATCGAATCGATGGGCAGGTGCCTCCTTATGGGTTGTTCCGCATTATACTGGCGCCAGCCCAGAGGGATGTAGTTCTGGATTCTCCCCTTGAGCAGCTTCCTGTTTTCGGATCTGTCTGGGTGGGAGTTGTAGGAGGGGAAGTCAGGGGGGAGCCTGGCTGACGCCGGGTTGTAGGCAGGGGAAGAGCAGGCCAAGCGTAGCGCTGCCATCCTTCTTCGGTGGGGGACCAGCAGGTCCAGGGGAGGGAGGTAGGCCTCAATGGCCAGGATGGTCGTTGGGGTTAAGCTGAAGCAGTTTGTCACCCACCTCCTGACCTTATTCTAGAGGACCGACATCTTGTCCAACGTGGCGAGTGTCGGCACTGGGAGGTCAGCGCCATACGTGAGGATAGGAAGGATGAGGCCCATAGCGAGCCTTCGGCACATGTGGGGGGGCATTCCGATCCCCGGGGGCACAAGTCTTCTTATAGCAGAAAAGGCCGCGGAAGCCATTGTGAGTTGTTTGGTGAAGTGGGTGGTGGTTTCCAGGGTGTTGGTGAACCAGTACCCCAGCCATCGCAAAGACGATGAGGGTGGAAAAACAGAGCCGTTTAGCGCTATTGGTTGGTTGGAGACGGGGGATCTGTCCTTAGGCGTTCTCCCGTGTATCAGTTCTGTCTTGGGGATCGAAAAGGAAACTCCAATTCGTGCTGCCCTGCTTTGGAGCAATGAAAAACAATATTGCAAGTACCTAATATTTCCCCTATAAGAAGCAGTAGAAACCGTAATTGCAAAATCATCAACATAGGAAAAAATCACCCCTCGGGGTATAGAAACATGTAATTCAGAAACATAAATCACAAATAACAAAGGAGAAACAGGTGATCCTTGGGGAGTTCCCACCTGAACGGGAGAAAAAACCCTAGGGGCCCCCTGAAACAACAGGCGACACGAATGATCTGTGAGAAAAGAACGAACCCAGGCCACCTGATATTTGGGGGTGCCTTTGACCCTGAGTTTAGCGGTTAAAAGGTTTGAAGAAACATTGTCGAACCCTCCCTTGGTGTCCAAAAACAGCGCGGAGGCCTTGGAGGAGGGGTTTTGCCTTGCCCTAACCTCATGGGTAAGGGCAGCCGTGGCATCGAAGGTAGAGAGGCCGGTGTGTGAGCCACACTGGTTAGGGTTCAGGAGCCCGACTTCGCGGGCGATGAGGGAGAGACTGGTTGCTACTATCCTTTCTAATATTTTCGAGAAGGTTTCAAGCAAAACAATAATTCGGAACGAGGCCGGGGTGGAGTAGTCTGGCTTTCCTAGTTTGGGTAGGACCACCCCATTAGCCATTTTGAGGCATCTCGCATGGTGTCCGTATGCCAGTAGGGGGGCAAGGAGGGACGTTAGTAATAGCGGGTTGATGGCGTGGACCCTCTTCCAAACCCTATAGGGGATTTGGTCGGGGCCTGGGGCTGAGGTATTCGACGATCTGCGGAGGGCAGATGAGACCTCTTCAGGGGCTAGTGCAGGGTGCTCGGGGTCGAACCGCGGATAAGCCACCGACTGCGTTGGTGGTTTCGGTGGGAAGAACTGTTCTAGTAATGCTTCGTTGATCTCGTTTGGAGAGTTTGCGTCCGGTAGGTCGGGTAATCTGTCTTCTTCCCTCCCCCTGGCTGCCTTTTTGGCTTTCCAGACAGACTGTGGCGTGACCCTTGCCAGGAACTCTTTCCAGTATTTGGATTTGGCCTTCTTAATTGCCTTGAAGTACCGGTTGCTGTGGGACCTTAGCTCTTCTAGGGATTGTTCTGTGGGGTCTTTCCTGTGCTCCCTGGAGGCCCGGTGGTGTGCTTGTAAATTACAGCTTATTATTATTATTATTATATATCATTAAGCTTGTAGAGCCTAAGGCTATGAAGCTAAATGTAGTACATGATTGTAGTGCCTCCCACTACTGGTCCCCCACTCTATCTCCTACCTCCTGTTGTCTCCTGATCAGTGGGCCTTCTGCCATTCTCCTCTTACTCTTTTACTACTTATCCTACCTGCCTCTATTCTATCTACCTCTCCTCCTCTCCATCAACCCAATCTCTCCCTTCCAGTACTACCTCCTCTTCCCTCTCCATATCCTCCTCCTCACTTCTGCCATTGCTAGATTACTCTGCTCTCTCCTGAGCTCTCAAGTAGTCTTGCCTTATTGCTGCCCCACTCTTTCCAATAAATCTCCCAACAGCCAGCAGGCCAGCCTTGGATCCAAGCACATCTGGAAGGTGGAACTGTGGAGCAACTTTTCTGAGAAGGTGTCTGTGTTGTTGATATTTGTTGCAGTAAAGGACGATGTGCTCTGGTGTATGTGGTGCTGATGTCTGCTTGTCACAACTACAACTGGTATTGACATTCTCATCTATTCTAGAAAAATAGGACTTCACATATCCATAACCAACTCTGAGTTGAGTGACTGTAGCTACCTGATGTCTAGATAGCTGGTGGAAGTGTAGAGCTAGTCTCAAGGTGGGAAGGTGGTAGTGTATGGTCCTGTAGTGCCTGTCCTTTCTAGCCCCTGATAACTCAGTCCAGTAATGATATCAGGCTAAAAGAGCAGATTGCTTGATCTGTGTCTTCAACTTTGTCAGTGAGATGTGGCTGCACAGTAATGGTTGGAGATACTCAGCAGCGTGTTTTGCAAGAATGTCAGCTTCACCATTGTCTTAGATATTATTATTATTATATCTCATTACGCTTATGGAGCCACAGTGGCTATGAAGCTAACTAACATACAAAAAATAGACCATGCAAGGGTGCCGGTCAGATATCCCGTCTCATATTGAAAGGTAGCAATGTTCGATTAGGCCAGCTCATGAGCCATAATGACATAAGGAAATCCTCCAAGCCACCAGATGCCTAACAAATATAGGAAACAAAAGTAATATCCCTAAACAGCCCTGTTCCTTCTCTCAGTTGCCGCTTAGTGTGCTTTGAGGTATGTGGGACATTCCTTAGAATTACCCTGGTGAAAGTCGCCACAGTTGACGCATTGGATGGTGGTATGCAAACATACTTTGCCCTTGGTAGGACAATCTGATCTGCCGTAAGTGTGGAGGTGTGCTGGGTGTTTCATGCAGCAGATGCTGCAATGTTGGGTGCCAGTACACTGAGAAGGGTGGTGGCCAAAGGCCAGGCATTTGGTGCATTGGGTGTCAGGACCAAAGGACACATCGCGTTGGACTTTGAACTGCTTCCCAAGGAGTGAGAGGCCTCTGTTGAGGGCTTTATCTGTGGAGTCTTTGCCGGCAATAGTGAGGACCATAGCTGATGCTGCTTTATCCTGACAAAGGGCTGGGGTGGTGAGCCATCTAGGAGGGCAAGGGAGGTGGGTGCCTGGGTTGAATTCTTCAATCTCAGATTGAATAGTGGAAAAGGTGGAGGATGTGGGGACGCCATGGAGGATGACCTTGTGCCAGATTTCATCTTTTCTGAGGCGAATGGCTGCAGGGATGGTGGCTCTAGTTGCTTCCTCAATGGCAGAACGATGCGCTTTGAGGACAGAGGTAGCAGGTGTGTTATCCTTGGTGAGGAGGAGGACATGGTGGTTGGTGGTGAATTCGATTCTTGCAATAAGAGGTTTCTTGATTGCATTGTTGATTGCATCGCGAATGGTGAGGGGGTTGGTGGTATCAGGTAGGATAGAGCCATCTCTTTCAATGACAATGGTACGGTCGCGTTTGGTCAAAACAGCTGGGGTTGGCATTTTGGCTGGTGGAGTGGTAGAGGATTTGACTGGGACTGCTCTGGTAGCTCTTTTGGCCCAGGATTGTTGTTGTGGGGGGGCCGGCAAGGTGGTTTGTTGTGGTGCGGGGGGTTGTTGGTGGTGGAGTTGGTACTGCAGGTGTTCAACCTGAGAGGTGAGGTGCGCAACTTGGCCTTGAAGTGTTTGGATATCTGTAATATGGCGGTTTTGAATCACCATGAGGTGTTTCTGCAGGGCCTGGAACCCATCTTCAATGTGTTGAGTGCGAAGCGAAATGCCAAGGTTGGTGTTGGAAATGCCTTCAGCCAAAGGCCTTGGTGAAAATGTAGGGATGGAAGAATAATCTTCTGTAGAGGTGGTAGAGGCAGGAGCAGGCACAGTCTGGACTGGATAGCCTGGTTCTTCCTCCATGCGCGTGTTCTCAGGCGAGGCTGGGTTGGGGGTGGGATTGGTGGGTTGAAGGGGGCTGCAAAGGGGTTTGCACCAGCCCTCCCTCTGCCCCTACGTCTATTAGACATCAGAGGGTTGGGAAATGGGACTCAGTTATTATTATTATTATTATATCTCATTACGCTTATGGAGCAGCAGCGGCTATGAAGCTAACTAACATACAAAAAATACACCACGCAAGGGTGCCGGTCAGATATCCCGTCTCATATTGAAAGGTAGCAACGTTCGATTGGGCAAGCTCATGAGCCATAATGACAAAAGGAAATCCTCCAAGCCGCCAGATGCCTAACAAATATAGGAAACAAAAGTAAAAACCCTAAACAGCCCTGTTCCTTCTCTCAGTTGCCGCTTGGTGTGCTTTCAGGTATGTGGGACATTCCTTAGAATTAGCTTGGTGAGAGTCGCCACAGTTGACGCATTTGATAGTGGTATGCAAACATGCTTTGCCCTTGGTAGGACAATCTGATCTGCCGCAAGTGTGGAGGTGTGCTGGGTGTTACAAGGAGCAGATGCTGCAATGTTGGGTAACGGTACAATGAGAAGGGTGGTGGCCAAAGGCCAGGCATTTGGTGCATTGGGTGTCAGGACCAAAGGACAAGTAGCGTTGGACTTTGAACTGCTTCCTAAGGAGTGAGAGGCCTCTGCTGAGGGCTTTATCTGTGGAGTCTTTGCCGGCAATAGTGAGGACCATAGCTTATGCTGCTTTGTCTTGACAGTGGGCTGGGGTGGTGAGCCATCTAGGAGGGCGTGGGAGGTGGGTACCTGGGTTGAATTCTTCAATCTCAGATTGAATAGTGGAAAAGGTGGAGGATGTGGGGACACCATGGAGGATGACCTTGTGCCAGATTTCGTCTTTTCTGAGGCCAATGGCTGCTGGGATGGTGGCTCTAGTTGCTTCCTCAATGGCAGAACGATGCGCTTTGAGGACAGAGGTGGCAGGTGTGTTATCCTTTGTGAGGAGGAGGACATGGTGGTTGGTGGTGAATTCGATTCTTGCAAAAAGAGGAATCTTAATTGCATAGTTGATAGCATCACAAATGGTGAGAGGATTGGTGGTATCAGGTAGGATAGAGCCATCTCTTTCAATGACAATGGTACGGTCGCGTTTGGTCAAAACAGCTGGGGTTGAAGTTTTGGCTGGTGGAATGGTAGAGGATTTGACTGGGACTGCTCTGGTAGCTCTTTGGGCCCAGGTTTGCTGTTGTGGGGGGGCGGGCAAGGTGGTTTGTTGTGGTGGGGGGGGTTGTTGGTGGTGGAGTTGGTACTGCAGGTGTTCAACCTGAGAGGTGAGGTGCGCAACTTGGCCTTGAAGTGTTTGGATGTCTGTAATATGGCGGTTTTGAACCATCAAGAGGTGTTTCTGCAGGGCCTGGAAGCCATCTTCAAGGTGTTGAGTACGAAGTAAAATGCCAAGGTTGGTGTTGGAAATGCCTTCAGCCAAAGGCCTTGGTGAAAATGTAGGGATGGAAGGATGATCTTCTGTAGAGGTGGTAGAGGCGGGAGCAGGCACAGTCTGGACTGGAGAGCCTGGTTCTTCCTCCATGCGTGTGTCCTCAGGCGAGGCTGGGTTGGGAGGTGGGATCGGTGGGTTGAAGGGGGCTGCACAGGGGTTTGCACCACCCCTCCCTCTGCCCCTATGTCTATTAGACATCAGAGGGTTGGGAAATCGGACTCAGTTGATAAAGGTGATAAAACACAAATGACGGGGGATGATTTGTGGTTGAAAAGTCTTTAAAGTGAAAGGGTGAAGCGGTGAGGAATGGTTGTCAACCAATGAGGTGGAAGCTCGGCAAGAAATTTGGAATGGTTTTTTCTTTTGCTGTGGTTGTAACGGCAACGGAGTCATCATTGCCTTAGATACCAGTATGACCAGAAACCCAGCAGAGATGAAGCTGAAGACCTAGGTCAGACTCCAGTAGGTCCTTGGTAAGCTCTTGGATCTGAAGAGAATTCTGTTGGCCAGGATGGGGTGACAGTCTGTAGGAGTTGGTAATTGCTGCTTGGTTGTCTGTGAAGATCCAGATATGCTTGATGGAGAGGCTGGTCCTGCTGGCTTCTGTGAGTGCTCTGGCAATACCTGCCAATTCTCCATTATAAACCTTCATTCCTATTCCAAGTCCTACACTCTACCTGTCTACAACCTTCCCACTATGGATTATAACCAGTCCTGTTCGAACTGTTCTACTTTGTAGTTTACTTCCATCTGTGTAGAGAATCAAGTTGTCTGAATTGTTGATGCAATTAAATAGGAAGGTGTGTTGTCTGACAGCTGTTTCTTTATCTTCTGAGCTGATGGAAATATGTAGTCTGGAATGTTGGTCTGGAAGGTTGGTCTGCCAAGGTGGCTGGAGGAGGTATTGGCATTGCTCAAGTTGCTGATCTTCTGGTAGATAGTTACTTAATGTGTTCAGTACTCTTATCAGTTGGGTGAGAAACTTAGCTTGTTGGGTAGGTGAAGTTCTCCGGTGACATATCACTTTCCTATAAGTCTCTAGTTGAGGGTTAAAAATGTCTGAGTTTCTCCTTTGACTGGGTCTTATAGTGGTAGCACAGTCTGAGTCTAAGGAGGAGAGAAGATCAGGACTAGAGTTGCTGATTTTGTGAAGTGTGGAAGGGTATGAGGCAGGTGTTCTTTATCTGACTGGATGATCAGGTTGCATCTGTAATACTCTGTAAGCATATCTCTGACACTGCCTCTTAAGTCTTAAGGGAACTAGAAGGGTAGAGGCTTCAATCTCAAGTGCTGCGGTTGGTGAAGTTCTGAAAGCTCCCAGAATCCTTCTATTAGCTTCTGCTTGTAACTTCTCCAACTTGTTAGCAAGTCCTATCTGTCCTTTCTACCAAATCTTCGCTCCATAGTCAGCAATAAGGGTAATGCAAGTATAGTATAGTTATCTTATAGCTGGTGCTGAAAGTCCCCATTCAGAGTTGGAAAGTCTGGAAATCATGTTGAGTGCCCTAGTTACTGCTGCTGTCTTCTGTTATACATGGTAGTTGAATAAAAGTTTCCTATCCAGCCAGACTCCTAACCATCAGAGATGTGTTGTGGGTTGAATAATGGTACTATGAGGTAATGTAAATAGAGAGTTGTTGGTATAGGATGCTGTCTTATTGTGGAAGTGCATCAGCTTTGTCTTGAGATCATCAAAAACTATCACATTGTCAGCTGTCCAACTCCAGGCCCTCCTGGCTGCCCTCTCTAATGATTTAGAGTTGGCTTCTTCAGACGGTCCTGTAATAATAAGGGCAATGTTATCAATAAACGAAGGAGATCTTAGTTGAGGAGTGAGGAGAGTAGGTCCTAGGTGTTTGAACAAGTTGAAAAGGTAGAAGAAAAAGAGGATTGGTGAAATAGGTAACCCTTGTGGAATGCCTGTGTTAACTGAGTGAAGTGGTTGTTGACTGAGTGAAGTGGTTGTTTTTGGCCATCAAAAGCTATGGCAAGTTGTCTGTGTGAAAGAAATATATCTGTCCATGAAAGTACTGAGAGTGGAAAACCTAAAGACTATAAAACCAAGAGTAGCTGTATTCTGGAAACATGGTCAAAGGCACCTTTAACATTAACAAAGAGAGCAGAGATGACTTTACCATTAGATTTTGCTTGTTGCACATCATGTACCAAAGCTATAGCTGTATCAATTGTACTTCTTCCTGCTCTTCCTCCCATCTGTTTACTATCTAAAAGTTCATAGGTCTCTGCCATGAAGGCAAGTCTGTTAGCCATAATCGGTTCAGAGATCATACCTAAACAGTTTAACAGAGAGACTGGTCTGCAAGCTTTGGGAGTTGAATAGTTTGGCTTGTTTGGCTTTCTGATGATAGCTCCAGTAGCCTCTCTCCAGCAGTGTGGATGGTATCCTATTCTCAGTAGTGACTTGAACAATTGAGTAAGAGGAGTAGGAATTGCCTGATATACATGCCTCAAGCAAAGAAAGTTGACATTATCAGGACCAAGAGCTTTGTTGGGAGCAGAGTTAAAAATTGCATCCTTCACCTCAGAGTTAGTCACCTCTGGCCAGGGTAAGCACTCATCTAGTTCTGTATCCTCCTGGTTGAAGTCAGAGTTGCTAGTTGGTGGGTCTGTAAACATGCATGTCCTAAACATTTGACACTTTTCTACAAAGTTAGTAGCAACCTATTTATTTATCAAAAGGGTTGGAGTTTTCAAAGACACAGTGGGTCTGGTATACTTAGCTTCTGTGAATATCTCTTGTCCTTGAGGAGACTCCGTTGCCGTTACAACCACAGCGAAAGAAAAAACCACACCAAATTTTTCGCCGAGCTTCTACCTTATTGGCCCACAACCAATTCTCACCGCTTCTCCTAACACTTTTAAAGACTTTTCATCAACAAATCACGCTCCATAATTTGTTCCCATCTGCCTTTATCAACTGAGTTCTTCACCCGTCTCCTCTGATGGCCCCCAGAGGCAAAGGAAGAGGCAGAGGTGCCACAAACCCTCTTGCCACCCCTTTCAACCCCAGCCCCCGCCTACAACAACACTCCTCACGAGCAGACACTGATATGGAAGAGGGTTCCCCCTCTCCTGTCCAGACTGTTGTCGATACCAGCAATCCTCCAGACTCTGAACCTGACGAACAATCTCTTTCTTTGGAACTACTTGATAGAGTCACAGATACTCTCTTTGAAAGACAAAACGATGCCGCCGGAAACATCAATCAAATGTCACACCGCCTCCAAGCCCTTGAAGCGCATATGTTAGTTGTCCAAGAACGCCATATCAAAGATACTCAAGAACTTAAAGACCAAGTTGCCACCCTCACCGCTCAAGTCACAGCCCTTCAGGCTCAGCTACAACAACACCCTAGCCCCCCTACCACTACCCCTCTACCAGCACCCCCACCACAGCAGGCCTGGGCCCAGAAAGCGTCCAGAACACTCCCTACCAAGTCTACAACAGCCTCACCAGCCAAAAATGCAACCACTGCAGTTTTGACAAAACACAACCGTACAATTGTGATTGAAAGAAATGGAACCCCTCTTCCAGAATACACCAACCACCTCACTATCCGCGACGCTGTCAACACAGCAATTAAAAAGCAATGGATCTCCAACATAGAATTCACACCCAACCACCATGTCCTCCTAATCACTAAGGATAACTTTCCTGCCTCTACTGTCCTCAAAAGCCATCGTTTTGCAATTGAGGAAGCCATTAGAACTACCGTTCCTGCTGCCAATGGCCTCAGACAGGATGAAATCTGGCACAAGGTCATCATCCACGGTATTCCTACTACCTCCACCTTCCCCACTGTGCAAGCTGAGGTTGAAACCTTCAATCCTGGCACCCACCTCCCCCGCCCTCCTAGGTGGCTCACCACTGATACCCAACGCAAAGATAAGACAGCTTCTACTATGGTCCTTACCATTGCCGGCAAAGACCCAACAGACAAAGCTCTCAGCCGAGGCCTCTCACTCTTTGGAAGGAAATTCAAAGTCCAATGCTACCTCACCTTTGGTCCTGACACCCAGTGCTGCAGATGCTTAGAATTCGGACACCACCTCTCTCATTGCACCAAAACCCCCCATTGCGCTATCTGCTCCCAAGAGCACCCAGCTCACCTCCACACTTGTGGAAGATCAGACTGCCCCACCAGGGGCAAACCGTGTCTTCACACTAGCATTCTCTGCCTCAACTGCGGCAACAATCACCTTGCTACCTCCAACGAGTGTCCCACTTACCTTCACGCACACCAGGCAGCAACTGATAGGAGGAACAGAGCAGCTTAGGTTTCAATTGCTTGTATTTCCTTTATTTGTTAGGCTTCAGGCGGGGAGGAGGATTTTCTTACTAAGTTGTTGTTTGCGTTTTGGCCATGGGTGCCCACTGGAAAGTTGATACTATCATATAGGAGGAGGGATTACGGACAGGCATGTTTGTTGCCTTGAATATTTGTTTGTTAGTGCCGCTTCATAGCCTCTGGCTCCATAAGCGAGACAATGATAAATAATAATAATAATAATCTTGTCCTTCAGCATTATTTAGAAAGGTTTTCCAAGGATTGGCTTTGCTTTCTCTTATTGCCTGAAAGTATATGCTCCTAGAGCTCTTGTAGTGAGTATGGTGGGATGCCTGTTTGTCAGATTTCCACTTTCTGTGCTTTCTCCCCATTTCCTTTCTTAGTATTGTGAGCTCATCAGTCCACCACCTCTTGGATCTGGTACAAGGTTTGCTGTGATGGAACTAAATTACAGCTGATCATATAACAGTATAAATGGATTTAGCATGTCCTTAGTAGCTTATCCCACTATGGCCTCCACCTACAGTCCATTTTTGAAAATATCCTGTCATTCTCTGTCAAAGTTCAGGAAGTCCAACTTTGAACCCTATTATCTCAAAACTCTTTCTTCTGATATCTTCTATTCCAGTGCTCTGATGTCACTAAAGGTCTCTTCTATACTATCCTGCACACACTATGTGACTACAGAAATGGTGGTGACATATATAGTGTTATGAAGTGAGCTCTCTTGATCTGATAATTCAGTTACAAAACACTACCATCAAAATATCACTAAGAATATGTGGGCCTAATAAGGGAGCTGCAAAGGTATCTTAGGTCTAATAAATTGTGGAGCTGTGCACTGTTACCCTACAGTTAGATCTGTATACTAGTTGTAGATTTCTAAATACCTAACCACTACCTACTACCAATCCAGTCCGCTCTCCTGGCAATTCAAGGTTTCTTGTTAGAAGTAGTAGTATTGCCTTTGTTAACTCTGGTAATCATACTTCTAATAGCTCAGCTTTTCTGCTACAGAGATTCCATACAAAGATGACAACTGAGAAAGCATTGGTGAATATTATGGAAAGCCTCTATGATACGGCAGTCTGTCAGCAGGTATATAAGGACTGGTATGTGTGGAGCAGGTCACAATATGCTCCGCTTCCGCTATTTCCCCCCCCCTACATTTCTACCTCATTTTCAACACCATCAGCATCGGGTGTGCCCATACCTCCTTGTTATTCTAAAGATCACCAGGCCGAGGCCTCCCTGTCATGATGGGAATGGCTTCAGTTCCCCTTCCCCACTCCGAATACTCCTCTGTGTCTGGAATCCACGCGCACATCCCCTGCCTCATGGAACTCCTAAAAAGGTCCTCAACAGAGGCAGGAATATACCCTCCACTTTTCTCCCCTATCAGTTCTACTGGGCTTGATGACCTCTCCCCCGTGGAGGCCATCATCCTCTCCCTCTTCTGCATCTCCCTGTTGGCCTCAGGATCCTCTCTACTCAAATTGACAAACTGGGGCTCCAGATCGCTCGCCTTTTGGGACATGCTGATGAACTCTATTCCTGTCGGAAGAAGCCCGAACACCCTCCTGCTCTACCCACCTAGAACGACACAACAGCAGCATCGCTGTCCGCCCTCCAGTTGTCAGTTAGAGACCTTGCGTCCCAGCTGACCAATCCTCTCCCCCAGCCATCACGCTACCAACAGCCCCCACCCGAATACCGCACGCCTTTGCCGCCTGGCACCAATACAGCTCGGGCGACTCCTTCCCGAAAAGATAAGGAGAAGGCCACGTCCGCCCCCACCACGACTCCAGCCAATCAGCTGACACCCCTCTTTGAGGGAGGTGGCGACACGGGCATCCCTTGATACAGTACGAAAGACCAGAAATAGTGTGGCAATCTAGCCATATACGGGGTGAAATTCCCTCGCTCCTGAAAGGTACAGACCTACACGGAAAGGTGGTACCCCCCCCCTCCCGGAGTTCCACCCTGTTCCATGTCCGTCAGCTTAGTCTGGCCCCTCCTCCTATGCTCAGGCTGCTTCATCTAGACAGAAGAGGAAAGGGAAAGTGAACAAAGCAAGGAATGCTTCCTTGGCTGCCCAGGTAGTGTCTGGCTTGGCCTCTTCGGCCCCCTCAAAAGGTCCGCAGAGCCTCCCGGCCGCTGAGAGACGTTTCTTGGCCCCCAGGTATTCCCCGTTCTCTCACCCCCACTCTGATCGTCTAGCTCCCTCCTTCCCCGACATCGCTGGCTCAGTCCTTCAAGAAGCAGGCTGCCCCCTACCTTTGTCCTTCTCTGCTCGGGTCAACGATAGAGGAGTAGTCACCCTTCTTGCCCTCTCTCTATTCATTCCCTCCCCTGCATACACCCCCTACTATGATGTGCTTACGGCCAAGTTGAACTAGTCCTCTCCGGCCGGAAATGCTCTCTGGCTCCCGTTCCGCCCTGCTCCTAATGAGGTCCAGCTCATAATACACTTCCACCTGCTCGCTTACTTCCCAGAAGATGACGACAACCTCCTATAGTCTCTCAGCAACACCATCTTGAACATCAAGAATGTCCCAGTCCTCTCCCCCCATTATCTGAATCCCGACCATGACTCTAGAATCTTCAGAAACGCAACTTCCGTGTTAGTGACAGTTGCATGGGAAAATGAGGCCACCATGTTGGGCAATGCTTACCTTTTCTCCTCTCAATGTAAGATCGAGAGAGCATACGCGGCTGACAGCCTCACGCAATGCCGTAACTGCTGGGAGTACGAACACCATTCGACTAGATGGAAGATTGACCACCCGGTTTGTCCAATCTGCGCCCTCTCCCACAGAAAGCAAGTACATAGATGCCATACTTCAGCTGCCCGAAGGGTGGAAACCTCAGAGCAGTGATCAACTACTGCCCAACCTCCCCCCGGATGTGTGCAGTCTACAAGGACCTGTACCCACCTTTTGCTAGAGAATGCACATCAACACCTCACCCCTCTGCTCTATGCGGGGAGTCCTCTGTTCCGCCGAATGAGGAAGCTGTGGATACATCAAACAACCCTGGTGAGGGACTTTCTACTGGTGTACGACCCCTCCTACCCCACTTCGATCTTGAGACACCCCGCCCTAGGCGTGGCGATGCCCCCCCAGCACATCCTCCCGTCCAAGCCCTAAAGCCCCAAGGAGGTGCCATGCTAAATCCCGCATGGCAGGAATCTCCCACTCCTTTCACCCAGCCTCAGATGCCAGAAGGCCTGTAATCGTTGGTCATGCCTCCCCTGTGAGTTCCGTGCTGGCGGCGGACTCCCATAATCCAATATCTATTCCACAACATAACTGCTTGGAAAGCTGGGATGTGTTTCTTTCCCTTTTTAATTCCTTTTCTCCTTTGGATTTCCCCCCTACCCTTGTTGCCCTTTAAGACTCCTCCCTACACAGAAATAGACCTCCGTCGTTTACCGGCTTCAAAGCCTTTTTGCCCTCCTGCCCCAATGGGAGCATGCCAAGAGTGGCCTGCTACCTCCACCACTCCTCCACTCAGCAGGATTCAGTTCTCCCAGTCTATTCTGAGCCAAGGGACTGGATAGCAGGGGACTTTTATTCTTCTGTTGGTTTCTTTGATTCCTGTATTACCAAATTTTGGGTTGTGAACCTCTACCACACATGGGACGGCTCCCCCTTCTGTCGAACCATCCTACCAGAGGTTGCTTTCCCTTACACCACCACGCCGATGCTGGTTGTCGTGGATTTTAATATTCACCATCCCTTGGCAGATCCAAGCTGCCTCTTTTCGATCTCAGACCTCAGTGACTCCACCACTTTCTTTGAGAAGGCTGCAGAAGTCGGCTTTTGCCTCTTGAATGCCCCTGGTACCCTTATATACTTCCCCTTTAATCCCGAATTGTGCCCCGCAGTAATAGTCTTGGCTTTCGCCAATGCCCCATTGTCCCCTGAACTTCAGATCATGGGTCACCCCCCTCCCCCCAACAGGATCCGACTATATCCTGATCCATATAGGCCTTTCAGAGCCTCCAGCTAGACCACCTGCTCCCGCCCCCGCGTGGGCAAGGACTGACTGGCTCTCTCTTGAGGAAGAGATCAAAGCCATGAGATTTGACCCCCCTCCCCCTCCCCGGACACCCCACACATTCTCCACCTGGTTCAACACAGCCCTTGGCAGACTATGTGCTGTGCTCAGACTCCACACACTGGATAAGAGGCCCTCTAGAAGGTCCAAACCATGGTGGACCCCAAACCTTATGGCACAGAGGTCAGCCTTCCACTCAACGGTCTGAGTGGCATGACCGGACCCCCTCCCCTTATCAAAGCAACAGTGCAGAGAGGCTAGCCTTCTCTACTTCAAGGCCATAAAGAGGACTAAGACCGAATATTGGATTAATTTCCTAAAAACAGCTACCTCACAGACACTTGGTAGTGCGAAGCGCTACCCCTTTGGCAGACTTCCAGACAGGTTCCCGCAGATCCCCGGGGCCGGCAACCTCATGGCAATAAACACAGCCCTTCTTTCACATTTATTCTCTGAGAAGCCGTCCTCATGCCCACCAACCATTCTTCGAGAGTTCAAAGATGTTCCTATGCTTTCGGCAAAGGAGATAGCGGTTGCCCTCCCAAATCCCTCTTCATCCTCTCCCTCCATCCCGAACCAGATACCATACTCTGTTTGGAAGATGGTACAAACTGCAAACTCCAATATCCTGACATCCCTCCTCAGCCGCCCTGTTCAGTTTGGACACCATCTCCCTTCCCGGAAGAAAGCCAATGGCACTGTGCTAGATAAGCCGGAAAAGCCCTCCTATGACACACTGGCCTCATTCCGTATCATCGTTCTCCTGGATACTGTCTCTAAGATTGTTGCAAGGATTATAGCAACCTATCTCTCTACACTCGTCCACTTCCTGGGCCTCCTGTCCCCACACCAAACTGGATCCCTCTCAGGTCTGAGTACCTTCGACGCAGCAGCAACCCTCTCACATGAGGTTCAGCTCTTTATGCGTCCCAAGCTCAAGGTCTCAACCCTCTTCCTCGACATCAAGAGCGGTTTTGACAATGTCTCTACTCCCACACTTTGCGACAGGCTTGCCACCAAGGCAGTTAACCTGTACATGGGCTCATGGATAAGGTCCTTGCTCCACAGACGCTCCTGCCGCCTGGTCTTCCAGGGGGCCCCCCAAATCTTCTCCCTGGTCTCGGTTGGCACTCACCAGGGCTCTCCGATCTCCCCACTCCTGTTTGTTATTTACGTTTCATTCCTTTACTTCCCAGTCTCTTGGGGCCTTATCCTCTCCTACATGGATGACTTTGCGATCGTAGTCGCCTCCAGTTCGTATCGGTGGAATGTCCAGAGATTCCAGGCCATCACCAGCATGCTCCTGGTAAAGGCAAGTAGGCTGGGGGTGTCCTTCTCGATCCCTAAGACATAACTCATACACTGGGTGACCCCAGCTCAGAAGTTCCCCCCTCCCGCAATCCCGGTCCTACTAGACGGTCACCTCTTTCATCACTCTCAGCTGATACCTTGGCTTGAATATTAGTTTGAGCCCTCAACCACCTCCTGCACTAAAGGCACCACCTCACGCTTCTCCTGAAGACTCAGCCTGGCCTAAGGGGCCTTCACAACGATTCAGAGAATCTCCAGACGCGGAAAGGGTCTCCCCTTCTTCCTCTGCCATCACCTGGCATCCTCCCTAATCTACCCAATCCTTCTCTATAGAGCGGACCTTTTCTTACCAAGCCTCACCCTTCTCGACCGAATGTCTGTCTTTTGGAGAACTGTCCCAAGGTGGATGACAAACTGCTTTTCTTCAATCCTGGTTGGCATCCTAGCATGCGAATTGGCTCTCCCCCCCCTCCTACAATTAATCCTCTACTGACAAAGACTGGCTGCTGTCCAACTCATGTGCCTCCCCCCGGAGACCAACCGGGTGACTGCAAGACTCCACCCTTCCTTTCCCACATCCTTCCCCTTCCGGGCCTTGGAGGACTGCAGTCATTTCACCCGGGGTCTGACGTCAGTCTGCACCCCTCTACTTTAGAAGCCCTCTCCCCCCTGCCCACCTATAAGAAAGCACCTGCCCCTAGACGCGATTGCGCACCGGACTCTTTCCTTCATTGGTACTTCGGGCCGCGTTCCGGTGGCTGTACCCGACCTCCTTCTACCTTACCAGCTCCCGCTGACAGAGAGGGTCCCGTCCTATCAGTCGATCAAGGCAGGTGTGAGAACTGCACTTGCCAAGGATTGGGCCACCCAGTTCCCCCCCTGCCCGACTACCAGTACGCCGCAACCCTCTTGTCCCACCCGTTCATAGGCCTAGGGAAGTTTATAGCAGGCAGGATCCACTAGATGCACTCCGGCAAGAGTTACCACGCTGCCCACCCCTCCTGGTTCTCTGACAACCCCTCCCCTTCTGCTCCTGCTGTGAGGAGAATGAGGAGGACTTTGCTCGCGCTATCTTGTACTGCCAGTCTCTCAAAGAGCCTCGTGAGCGCCACCTCTGCGAGATCACGGGTATTGGCAGGGACAGCCCTCTATGAACTGACAAATATGCCCTGCACTGTCTGGCATGGTGTCTCAACGTGACTACCACTGGCTTTCCCCCTGGCAAGCTGCCCGCATCCTGGAAGCCGTCGCCCAAGCCCTCTCCCCCATGCATGGATCTCCAGATCCCTGGTTTCAGGCTCTGAAGTGTGATGCCCACTACTTGTTTTGATTCATCCGAAGAATGTTTTTGTTTTTTCTTTAAGGGTTGGTTTTATTTTTTGTTATGATTTCCGTACTTGCTTGCTTTAGTTCCTTGACATTTCATGTCTGCTATCAGATACTCTTTTTCTTTTTTCTTTTTTTCTTTTTTTTTTTAAATCATATATTACTTGATTAGGGTACAAGAACGTGCATACAGCGTAAGCTATGGCAAAAAGAAAACCCTAAATTTCAAACATCCCTCCCCCCGCCAGGTAAAAGCTGTCCCTCCCAAGCCCCTCTAGTATGGAGCCAACCGCACATCTCGGCCCCAGCCAGGCCCATCCCTACCTCGCAAGCGAACTCCGAGAATAAGAGAAGCCTAACTAGAGACAAGCAGGAAACATCAGGAAAAATCGCCCAGGAAATCTCGGTCCGAAGGCACAAAAGAAACCAATTAATATCCCAAATGCACCCCCTATAGGGATGACTAGCCAATAATGAAAGTCGCGGCGGTAACGGCTCACGCGGTATAGGCTCAGAAGGAGGTATGGAGGTAGGTGTCGGCCTTGTCACCTAGAGGAAGGGTTGTCAGGCAGAAGCGACAGCGCCATACTCAAGCCCTGACGAGAGGTAGCAGGAAGGTGCCAGCTAGGATTAGATTGTTGCCGGAGAAACTCCCGCAGAATAGGGGTAGCAGTAGGGTGCCAGCCAAGGTATCAGTAAGATGCCAGCTTGTGTGGGGGTAGAGGTACAAAGCCCGCGAAGAGTGAAGACGGCAGTAAGATGCAAGCTTTCTGGTAGCAGCAGGGTGCCACCCAACGTGTGATGTAGCAGTAGGGTGATAGCCGAACGCAACCTTGGGGAGTGTAGGAGGAAGGCATCCATTCCCAGACGACAAAAAGGCTGTCAGTATCGTGTTCGTGACCTTCTAGGCGGCCTCCAGGAGGCCCCAAACAAAGCCAGCTGTTTTACCACGTCTCTCATGTAGTCCCTTGTTCTCAGAGAGATAGTGTCACTATAGTGGATGAGATACCACCAGTTGAAGCGATGAGTGAGGAAGGAGGGTGGGGAAATCGACCGTGGCCTGTTAAGGAAACCTGACACAACTCCTCCGGTTTCTTTAGGAGGAGGGTTACAAGAATCCATCGTAATCGCGTACCGCAAACCGTAATCCCAGCCATCTACCAAGATGAAGAAAGGGTTGTAGCCGACAGTGCTGATGCTAAGCGAAGCTAGAGCAAAAGCGGGGTAAAGAGGTTTCTGGACATCGTGAGATGCCAGAGGGGAGGATAGAGTATCCCACGGGGGTAGACCCACAGGGAAAGGGATGGGGAGACAAGCTCCGAGTCTAAAAGGATGGATGGAGATAGCCTACACCCCCCCCAAGGGGAGGGTGCAGACTGAAAAGTGGTGATAGTTTGGTGTGGTGTTGAGTCTATCCCAAATAGGAAATAAATTTCAATCACCGGAGGTGTAGCGGAGACGGAGGATGGTCAGCTATTGGATACTACTAGGAGGATTTTATATTTTGGTGCAAGTTTTTGCCTTTGTCCTTGCGAAGTATTGAGATTGAGGTTTTGTTTATGCTATAGCTAGCGCTGCATGCAAGTTCTTGTACCGTAAACAATGAACACATGATGATAAAAAAATAAAAATAAAAAAAAGTGGAGTAGGTCACAATTGAAATAATGTTGGAACTGTATACTTGATTAGACAAACTGACTGATAGTGAAATAGCAAAGGTGGTTGCCATTTTGTAAAAGCAAGACAATACAGTTAGATTTTCAATTATTGCCACCTATGTTAGTATTGGATATTGCGGAATTTAAGACCGTTTATTGCAATAGTTTGTAGTAAACCTAGTATTTAAAAGTTTATTTATATTAGGGTCTAATGATAGTGATAATACAACTGATAGTCTGAATATACTGAATTCGCAATTTCATTGGATTTCATCTCGTCCAAATTTTTAAACTATCTGACTCCTCATTGTCCATATCAGAATATACAGATCTTACTAATGACAATTCCAAATCTTTATCAGCCACATTCTTGGGATGGTAGTTAATAAAACTATGCAATGCAGTAACAACTAGCTCAATTTTAACTTTTGTTATGAACTAATACTCAGGAGGAGTCATCATAATTGGAAATCAGCGTTTTGAAATTCTAGGAATTCTCTCGGGAGCTTTTTTGTAGCTGTGAATATCAAATGTAGAATTCATTACAGAGACTCCTAGGGCCCTAAAAACACGACCCCCCCAGCCCCATTCCCTACTCCCTCCATCTCACCTGCTTGTGACATAGTGTGTTTGGAGGATTGTCCTGCTCCATTACCAGTCAGGGGCCCCACTTGACCCCTTAATGATCTGTTGTTAAAGATTGAAACATTCTTCCTTGTTTACTAGTCTCAAGATATTATTACTCTGAGTATATATATTGTAGAATGGAATAACTTGAATTGTACATTATAACAATACAAATCACAACTAGTAAACAACTTAGAAGAAAAGAAAATGGCCTACCTATCATAAGATTGATACTGTTCCCTTTGATAATATCTGATATCTTTATATGGAGTCAAGCATCCATCTCGTAATGCATATCCAGCATTACAGAAGTAGTATTTTCTTTCCAGAATAGTAAACACTTTCTGCAATATATTTTTCAACAACTTGCCATCCTGTGCTGAGCCTTTCCAGCCAGCTAGCCTATAGTAAAATTTCATATTGAAATAACATGTGGCCATGACATTTCACGCCAAAGACCTCTTTGTATTACTCTGGCTGATGTTCTCGTCAGAAGTGATACTACTTGGACTATGAGTTCCATCAATGGCACTCAAAGCCTCTGAAAAAAAAGCAAATCATTACTTGTTTTGCTCCACTCCTCAGAGGCATTCATTTGGCGAAAGCACTATATTACTCTGATGTAGGATAACCAGTCCATCTAATACCTTCGGAAAATAACTTAAGATATTTTACATATTTGTTCTATACTTTTAATAACACTTAGAAGAGACCACTTAATGGCTAACTGTATGAGGACTTGAGGCATTATGTCTGATAGCTTTAACAAATATTGCAACCTGCTCTTAAACCATTATATACTTGGTATTCTTTAAGGATTTACCTGATTCAAGCCAACTACAGAACTGAAGCAAAACACCTCTTGATACTCTCAATACTTTATATATATGACACAGATTGAGATTTGGCAAAAGCAGTACTTGAACATAAGAATGCCTAGTGAGCTTAGACATGTAGCACATTTCTACATTGTATAGAAACTTGTACATTGTTGAAGCTGTAAAAAGAACAGATTTGAACAGCTTTGGCGTCAAGATTAACTGAATCTCCATTAGGTTATTATTTGTAAGCGGGACAGCATTCATACTTTTATCACATAGTTTTTCTTGAAATAATTGAAAGTTTAAAGATTAATGAATCTCAATAAGTAGGTATGAAATAAAGAACTATCCAGCACAGTATTTACTATCTAATTTCCTTTTCCAAGACTACTATATTCATTACATCTCCATCTACATAGGATGATATTCCCGATTTTGAAAAATTGCTATTCTTGTTGAAAAAATACAATTTTTGTGGCATGCCATGCAGGACTTACTCATGCCAATGTTGCAGCTAAGGTGCTGCAACCCCCAAAAATTCACTGACTCAGTTTTTGGGCACACTCATCATAAGTGCCTGATAGCTCAATATGACTGGACAGCTTAATGTCACATTTGTAGCACAACCTCACTTTTGTGGCTTGGTACTGTTATTGTAGCCCAATGCCACTGTTATTGCTCAACGCAATTCTTGCTGCTCACTACCATTCATGTTGCTCAATATATTTTCATAATTCTGTGTAGTTTATTACTGAATGAGTTCAGGATGTATATCAAACAAAAAGAGAGAATAAAAAATATAAAAAGAAAATATCAAGGATGATAGTTGTAGGAATTAAGCAGCAGGTGAAATTGAGAGAAATCAATGTATACTATCATAGAACTAATACCAAAATACAACCTATAATCAAATTACAATAAAAGTTATTTTCTATTTTACTGTCAAAGTATTTTAAATTAAATATTTCTGTTAACAGGTTATGTTTGAGTAACATGAATGATGTAAAGCAAGAAAATTGGGTTGAGACGAAATAATGGTATTGAGCCACAAAAATAACATTGAGCTGTCCAGTAACATTGAGCTGTCAGGTACTCAGGATAAGTGCCCCCAAAAACTGAGCCCGCAAGATTTTTGGAGGTTGCAGCGCCCTAGCTGCAACCTTGGAACCAGTAATTTAAATATATATATATACTGAAAAAAATTGCATTAATGTAAAAGAATTACAATTTTTGTAGCATAGTGTGCAGGGCCTAAAGTGTTATTAATGAGGGTATGAAGTTTCTGTTGTTATATGAGTTTTTAGGTCATATCTTAGTTAACCAACATATATTTAATACTAACTACCAGGAAATATTCCCTATAGGCTATCTCTCCTACAGTATTGCATTCTATAAGGCAAGTCAACCCTATAATATAAATAACTACTAACATCTCTAATAAAAAACAAACAACCAAAATAACAAAATACTCCATTTCTTCATCACCTACCCACTGCCAAAGCTTGCCACTCTTTTTCATCCAACACAACAGCAGGGCCTCATACTAGAACTTCTTCAACTTATTCCCTACTGCAACCTGTATATAATTTGAAACTATTAGAACCTAGTTCAATATCAAATTCACACTTCTCACATCTGTCCTCCACTCTTGATAATATAATTGAATCCAATTTTGTAACTCTTTTTTGACATGCTTCAGTTTTACTTCTTAAACTTTTCTCTTCATATCAATTCAATTTCAACAAATCCCTCTTTCTTGTAATACTGGTATTACAAAGTGAATCATTGCAATTGTAAACTTAAGCTGTTTTAAAAATCTCTATTGCTTCAGGCTCAGTCATAACTGGCTTAGTCACTGGTACAGAGGCTATCTCAGTATTATCTTACCCCTCAAACTCTTAGCATTTATTTTTTACTACTCATTAACTACTCCTTAACTCTGCATATGCAGATATTTTCTTTCTGCAACTCTTTTCTGCATATACAAATTAAAGCCTTTGCTCTTTCCGGCACTTCGAGTGCAGCCAAACCAAGCTCAGGCTGTTGTATGGAATCTATATTATCATTATTAGACTTTAGAAATTTCAGAACTTTATATTTCCCACTCCTTTACCATTCCTTAACTCTGTATAAGAAGATCTTTGCTTCCTTCACTTTTCTTTCACAATTGCAAATTAAAGCCTCCTCCTTTTCAAGCACCTTGGCCTCAGCCAAACTCCACTCTGGCTCTTGCATGTAAACCACTTCAGTATTATCCCTAACCTCCTTCACAACTCCATAACAATTTTAGTTAGTCTTTCAATATGGTTAACCAAAGCCCTGACTCTCCAGACATTTTCTCTTGCAGTCACTACTACCTGCTCTTCTCTTCTCTGACTGTATAGCCTTTTTCTCTCCTTTTACTATCTTCAAGCATGGGTACCTACAATAGTATCCTTTTATTCATTAGTATTTGGCTCAGCCACATCAGCCTCATTTATCTCCTCTACTATAATCCTATTCACTTTAGTGAGACTCTCTTTCTCCTCCTTAACAGAATCATTCAGAGCCTCAACATCCATCTGCTGTCAATTTTTCGAAGCTACTAAAGGCAGCCTCTCTCATATCACTACCACTACCGCTTCTAGAAGGAGCATCATATCAAGTATCTGACTGAATAAGAGCTTTTCTAGCTTGTGAGAATTCATATCCTCAACTTCTTTATGGCCAAAGTAAATGCAGCCCACTCTCAGCCAGTATTCAAGCTCATTGTTTGCGAGATGAAATCAATGAGACTGCATTTAAATATGACATAGTAGTCTAGAAACCTCAGCCTCAGGGGTAAACACCTTCTCAACTGCTTTCAAATAGTATAATAGCAACTTTGCAGCTGATACTACTGAGGGTCCAGAATGACAGTGAACAATAATCTTGAGAATAAAAATGTTACCAAATAGGTAAGATAAATGGAGGTAAAGGAATATAGTGAAAGCAAGATAAAATGAACATGTCAAGCAAGGATAAACATGAAGAAAAACTTTTGAGATTAAAAACTTAAAGCTATTGTCAGATAAAATCAAGGGTTGCCACTAACAAAAATCAAAAATTATGATATGTCAAAAAGGTTAACCTTAGGATCAATACCATGGATTTTCCTGTACTTAGTTACAAATAATAGAAAACTGATACAATGCCCACAAATTTGACAGCCTGGATGCTCACTGCCCATGATGGCACAATGCCTCTCTGGTAAATTAGATAGGGTATAACTAAGTGAAAAGAGTCTCAGGTCCAAGAGGACAATAATGTCATGTTATCTGGTACATAGCAAATAAAACAAAATCAAATGACTCTCTATTTTTAAAAAGAAAACTACAGTAAAATACAAAACTTTTAAACAAATGAAATTGCTCACACTTTTTGACATAAATAAGTCTAGAAGGTAAATATTTAGTAATCCTAAGATCTCTAGAAAAGTCTCCACCTGCCTAAATATTGCCAAAAAAGAAAAACAAGTATGCATAGTAGAAATAGGTATAAAGTCTTTAAATACAGCGAAGTTGCTTACCATAAAAAATCCCTAAAAACTGTTAACATGACAAAGTAGTGTGCTTAATCGCTAAATACCTGCCTCGAGTATATGAAATAGGAGATATATAAGAAAAAGAAGACCAGAATCTGGTACTTTTAGTACTTGTACAAGATGTTGCTGTAGTTGTATTTGGTTTTTCTGATCTCCTGGCCTCAGATTATTATTATATTTATTGTTTATCATAGTCTCGCTTATGGAGCCAGAGGCTATGAAGCGGCACTAACAAACAAATATTCAAGGCAACAAACATGCCCGTCCGAAATCCCATCTCCTATATGATAGTGTCAACTTTCCAGTGGGCACCCGTGGCCAAAGCGCAAACAACAACTTAGTAAGGCAATCCTCCTACCCGCCTGAAGCCTGACAAGTAAAGGAAATACAAGTAATTGGAACCTAAGCTGCTCTGTTCCTCCTATCAGTTGCTGCCTGGTGTGCGTGAAGGTAAGTGGGACACTCGTTGGAGGTAGCAAGGTGAATGTTGCCACAGTTGAGGCAGAGGATGGTAGTGTGAAGACACGGTTTACCCTTAGTGGGGCAGTCTGATTTTCCACAAGTGTGAAGGTGGGCTGGGTGCTCTTGGGAGCAGATAGCGCAGTGCGGGGTTTTAGTGCAATGAGAGGGGTGGTGTCCAAATTCTAAGCATCTGGAGCATTGGGTGTCAGGACCAAAGATGAGGTAGCGTTGGACTTTGAATTTCGTTCCAAAGAGTGAGAGGCCTCTACTGAGGGCTTTGTCTGTTGGGTCTTTGCCGGCAATGGTAAGGACCATAGTAGAAGATGTTTTATCCTTGCGTTGGGCATCAGTGGTGAGCCAACTGGGAAGGCGGGGGAGGTGGGTGCCAGGGTTGAAGGTTTCAACCTCAGCTTGCACAGTGGAGAAGGTGGAGGTAGTAGGAATACCGTGGATGATGACCTTGTGCCAGATTTCATCCTTTCTGAGGCCATTGGCAGCAGGAACGGTATTTCTAATAGCTTCCTCAATTGCAAAGCGATGGCTTTTGAGGACAGTGGAGGCAGGAATGTTATCCTTGGTGATTAGGAGGACATGGTGGTTGGGTGTGAACTCTATGTTGGAGATCCATTGCTTTATAATTGCTGTGTTGACAGCGTCGCGGATGGTGAGGTGGTTGGTGTCTTCTGGAAGAGGTGTTCCATCTCTTTCAATCACAATTGTACGGTCACGTTTAGTCAAAACACCAGGGGTAGAAGCTTTGGCTGGTGGAGTGGTAGAGGGTTTGCCCGGGACAGCTTTGACAGCTTTTGGGGCCCAGGTCTGCTGTGGTGGGGGAGCTGGTAGAGGGGTAGTTGTAGGGAGGCTAGGGTGTTGTTGTAGCAGAGCCTGAAGGGCCGTGACTTGAGTAGTGAGGGTGGCAACTTGGTCTTTAAGTTCTTAAGTGTCTTTGATGTGGCGTTCTTGGACAACCAACATATGGGCTTCAAGGGCTTGGAGGGGGTGTGACATTTGATTGATGTTTCCGGCGGCATCGTTTTGTCTTTCAAAGAGAGTATCTGTGACTCTATCAAGTAATTCCCAAGAAACAGGTTATTCATCAGGCTCAGTGTCGGGAGGATTGTTGGCATCGACAACAGTCTGGACAGGAGAGGGTGAACACTCTTCCATATCAGTATCTGCTGGTGAGGAGTGTTGTTGTGGGCGGGGGCTGGGGTTGAAAGGGGTGGCAAGAGGGTTTGTGGCACCTCTGCCTCTGCCCAGAGCTCTGGGGGCCATGGACTCCATTGCCGTTACAACCACAGCGAAAGAAAAAACCACACCAAGTTTTTCGCCGAGCTTCCACCTTATTGGCCCACAACCAATTCTCGCCACTTCTCCTAACACTTTTAAAGACTTTTCATCAACAAATCACCCTGAAGAATTTGTTTCCATCTACCTTTATCAACTGAGTTCTTCACCCGTCCCCTCTGATGGCCCCCAGAGGCAGAGGAAGAGGCAGAGGTGCCACAAACCCTCTTGCCACCGATTTCAACCCCAGCCCCTGCCCACAACAACACTCCTTACCAGCAGACACTGATATGGAGGAGGGTTCCCCCTCTCCTGTCCAAACTATTGTCGATGCCAGCAATCCTCCAGACTCTGAGCCTGACGAACGACCTCTTTCTTTGGAACTACTTGATAGAGTCACAGATACTCTCTTTGAAAGACAAAACGATGCTGCCGGAAACATCAATCAAATGTCACACCGCCTCCAAGCCCTTGAAGCCCATATGTTGGTTGTCCAGGAATGCCACATCAAAGATACTCAAGAACTTAAAGACCAAGTTGCCACCCTCACCACTCAAGTCATGGCCCTGCAGGCTCAGCTACAACAACACCCTAGCCTCCCTACCACTACCCCTCTACCAGCACCCCCACCACAGCAGACCTGGGCCCAGAAAGTGTCCAGAACACTCTCTACCAAGTCTACAACAGCCTCACCAGCCAAAAATGCAACTACTGCAGTTTTGACAAAACACGACCGTACAATTGTGATTGAAAGAAATGGAACCCCTCTTCCAGAAGACACCAACCACCTTACCATCCGCGACGCTGTCAACACAGCAATTAAAAAGCAATGGATCTCCAACATAGAATTCACACCCAACCACCATGTCCTCCTAATCACCAAGGATAACGTTCCTGCCTCCACTGTCCTCAAAAGCCAGCGTTTTGCAATTTAGGAAGCCATTAGAACTACCGTCCCTGCTGCCAATGGACTCCGAAAGCATGAAATCTGGCACATGGTCATCATCCACGGCATTCCTACTACCTCCACATTCCCCACTGTGCAAGCTGAGGTTGAAACCTTCAATCCTGGCACCCACCTCCCCCGCCCTCCCAGGTGGCTCACCACTGATAACCAAAGCAAAGATAAGACAGCTTCTACTATGGTCCTTACCATTGCCGGCAAAGACCCAACAGACAAAGCCCGCAGCAGAGGCCTCTCACTCTTTGGAATGAAATTCAAAGTCCAACGCTACCTCACCTTTGGTCCTGACACCCAGTGCTCCAGATGCTTAGAATTCGGACACTACCCCTCTCATTGCACCAAAATCCCCCGTTGCTCTATCTGCTCCCTAGAGCACCAAGCCCACCTCCACACTTGTGGAAGATCAGACTGCCCCACCAGGGGCAAACCGTGTCTTCACACTAGCATTCTCTGCCTCAACTGTAGCAACAATCACCTTGCTACCTCCAAGGAGTGTTCCACTTACCTTCACGCACACTAGGCAGCAACTGATAGGAGGAACAGAGCAGCTTAGGTTTCAATTGCTTGTATTTCCTTTATTTGTTAGGCTTCAGGCGGGTAGGAGGATTTCCTTACTAAGTTGTTGTTTGCGATTTGGCCGAGGGTACCCACTGGAAAGTTGACACTATCATATAGGAGAAGGAATTACGGACGGGCATGTTTGTTGCCTTGAATATTTGTTTGTTAGTGCCGCTTCATAGCCTCTGGCTCCATAAGCGAGACAATGATAAATAATAATAATAATAATCTGAGGGCCATCAGAGGGGACGGGTGAAGAACTCTGTTGATAAAGGTAGATGAAAACAAATTATTGAGGGTGATTTGTTGATGAAAAGTCTTTAAAAGTGTTAGGAGAAGCGGTGAGAATTGGTTGTGGGCCAATGAGGTTGAAGCTCGGCGAAGAATTTGGTGTGGTTTTTTCTTCCGCTGTGCTTGTAACAGCAACGGAGTCTTCCTGGCCTCAGAGATCCAGTTGTTGGCTGGCCCTTGGGATTGCCTAAAATAGGTGGAAGACAAAGGCCACCGTGAACTGCTGCTAAACTACCTAAATCCCCGTGCATTCTTGGCTCTTGTTATCCTCCTAGTTCAGGACCAAGTAGGTTAATATTTGAGTTGAATAGTAGAGAGCGAAAAGTTACTGACTGAGTCCAAGCCATACTAAGTCTACCAGTGGAAGAACTAGTGCGAGTCATTTCTGAATTTGTACAAATAGTGGCCCACTTAAAAAAACTTTGGTACCATACGTACGAGGATGTTCAGTAGGAATGATTTGATTTTGTTCCTCAAACTTCTCTATTTCAGCACTACCCACGATTCTGTATCTCTTAAATCTTAAGCTAAAAGATCAAGCCTGGCTGTTAGCAGCCTAGGATTAGTTCTCTCACTAGAAAGTATATAATTAAGCTCTAAATCATCTAGATATACATCAAATGGTGTTAAGAGTGGTGTGATATTATCTGGTTGAATGTTGTCTTTGTAGGTTTTTGAGAAAACCGCAATAGTAAGATTTTTTGGCATGTAGTAGGCTGGTTCTTTTAGGAGATAATAGATGCTAGCAAGAGCATGGCCACATGGAACTCTATTTTCTTGGTAGTGACCACAAGAATACTAAGTCTGGGTAAGATGAATTTCATAGAACTTGCCATCAAGGCTTGTAATACAAGCCACAGTATGGTCAGAGAGTTGAACACACTATTGCTGCCAGAAGACAATAGCTTTTAAGGTTTCAACTATGGTTAGTAATTTCCAACTCTATTGACATTATTATTATTATTAAGTATCATTACGCTTATGGAGCCGCTACGGCTATAAAGCTAACTAACATACAAAAAAATACACTGCGCAAGGGTGCCTATCAGATATCCCATCTCATATCGAAAGATAGCAATGTTCGCTTGGGCCAGCCCATGAGCCATAATGACAAAAGAAAATCCTTCTAGCCGCCTGATGCCTAACAAATATAAGAAACAATAGTAAAAACCCTAAACAGTCCTGGTCCTTCTCTCAATTGCCGCTTGGTGTGCCTTGAGGTATGTGGGACATTCCTTAGAATTGGCCTAGTGGAGGTCGCCACAGTTGACGCATTTGATGGTGGTGTGCAAACATGCTTTGCCCTTGGTAGGACAATCTGATCTGCCACAGATATGGAGGTGTGCTGGGTGTTCCAGGGAGCAGATGCTGCAATGTTCGGTGCTGGTACACTGAGAGGGGTGGTGGCCAAAGGCCTGGCATTTGGTGCATTGTGTATCAGGGCCAAAAGAGAGGTAGCGCTACACTTTGAACTTCTTCCCAAGTAGTGTGAGGCCTCTGCTGAGGGCTTTGTCTGTGGAGTCTTTGCCGGCAATAGTGAGGACCATAGCTGAGGCTTCTTTGTCCTGACGTTGGGCTGGGGTGGTGAGCCATCCAGGAGGGTGTGGGAGGTGGATGCCTGAGTTGAACTCTTCAATTTCAGATTGAATAGAGGAAAAGGTAGATGAAGTGGGGATGCCATGAAGGATGACCTTGTGCCAGATTTCATCTTTTCTGAGGCCAATGGCTGCTAGGATGGTGGCTTGGATTGCTTCCTCAATGGCAGAACGATGTGCTTTGAGGAGAGAGGTGGCAAGTGTGTTATCCTTGGTGAGGAGGATGACATGGTGGTTGGTGGTGAATTTGCCTGTTGCAATAAGAGGTTTCTTGATTGCATTGTTGATTGCATCACGAATAGTGAGGGGGTTGGTGGTATCAGGTAGGATAGAGCCATCTCTTTCAATGACAATGGTACAGTCGCGTTTGGTCAAATCAGCTGGGGTTGAAGTTTTGGCTGGTGGAGTGGTTGAGGATTTGACTGGGGCTACTCTGGTAGCTCTTTGGGCCCAGGTTTGTTGTTGTGGAGGAGCCGGCAAGGTAGTTTGTTGTAGTAGGGGGGGTTGTTAGTGGTGGAGTTGGTACTGCAGGTGTTCAACCTGAGAGGTGAGGTGTGCAACCTGGTCTTGAAGTGTTTGGATGTCTGTAATATGGCGGTTTTGAACCACCATGAGGTGTTCCTGGAGGGCCTGGAAGGCTTGTTCAAGATGTTTGGTGCGAACTGTAAGGCCAAGATTGGTGTTGGGAACATTTTCAGCCAATTGCCTTGATGAGAATGTAGGGATGGAAGGATATTCTTCTGTGGAGGTGGTAGAGGCAGGAGCAGGCACTGTTTGAACTGTAGAGCCTGGGTCTTCCTCCATGCGTGTGTCCTCAGATGAGGCTGGGTTGGGAAGTGGAAAGGGTGGGTTGAAGGGGGCTGCAAAGTGGTTTGCACCATCCCTCCCTCTGCCCCTACGTCTATTAGACATCAGAGGGTTGGGAACTGGGACTCAGTTGATAAAGGTGGTAAAACACCAATGAGGGGGGATGATTTGTAGTTGAAAAGTCTTTAAAGTGAAGGGGTGAAGCAGTGAGGAATGGTTGTCGACCAATGAGGTGGAAGCTTGGCAAGAAATTTGGTGTAGTTTTTTCTTTTACTGTGGTTGTAATGGCAACGGAGTCTTAACTCTATTGACATAGATGTATGACAAGCAAGTATAGATATTAGAATATATTAGAACCGTTTAAGAAGCCTTGCGCATACTTGGTAAACTGCTCTCCTACCAAATCCATGTTCTGGTCCTTCTCCTTCTGCTAAAACTGTAATTGCATATACTTATACCAAATAGCATCAAGCAACTCAAGGCATAGTAGTCAGTACTCTCATTGTAGTGTTGAATTGATTGACTCCATAATATTTGTTGTATGATGCCCGTAAGTTTGCCTAAGAAAGTACAGTGCTGCCAACTTTGTTCTGTCTATTTTACTAATATATTCAGTAAGAGGAGTACTGAATTCAATAATTTCCACTAAGGTCAATTAGTAGGATTTCTTCGTTCAGGTATTTGCTAGTTTAGTGAATTGTTCTCATGCTTTTAGATTAATTATTTTCTGAATATTATCTTTAATATGCTGGGTATAGTAGCTGTGATAGGTAACTGACAACTCGTCATCTGCTAACTCAAGGCCTTTATCCCGATCATTAATAAGTGTAACTCTTGGCCTATTTCCTCCTAGTATTGTTTGGTGAAGGTGAAAAAGCAAATAGCGCTAAGAATCTTTCGTCTCACCTTTCACTATCGCCTAGGCAAGCAGAATAGCTTGATTTTCAGTATCAAGGTCTACAGCAAGAAGGAGAACCTGAATAAACTGTGTTGTGGTAAATGTTCTATCCAGTGCTACAAATGGCTGGCAGTGAAGGAATGTTTGACATGAGGTTCGAGGGCGAATAAAAAATCACTTCAAAGGATTTGTGCTCGGATCTAGAGAAAGATGTGCATACAGATCGGAGTTTTGCTATTCTAGAAGTCTTAAATACTGAGGAAGGCAAGTAAACTGATCCTTCTAAGAAGGTAGACCACTGCAGATTATTATATGTTTTGCTCGAGCTGCCATATTATATGTGATAAGTTCCTGGTAGAGATGTTGTACAGCCTGTATTATAGTTGTAGGTTTTGTATTGTTATCAATAACTAAAATCTCTGGAAGTTTCTGTATCAACCAGTCTAACCTACTCGCAGCAGAGTGCTTGAACTGGACTGAACAAATACAAGTATGTATAGGTGAAATAGATATAATCCCTTTCCCTGTTTTTGAATTATGGGCGGGAAGGAAGAGACCAAGACAAATAGGGAAATGATCAGAGAGTTGCAGCAACACAATACCAATAAACATATAGATTTGTAGGTCAAGGAGAAACTATATTATATATCCTAAGTAGGAAAGTATTGGTATTTATGATACCATTAAGATAAAGATTGATGATAGTCTACCAGAAAGTCTCACTGCAGCAGAAACCTCTACCTCATGCAAAACTCTTTCCATTTCACCCTGCTTTAGCTGGTCCAAAATATGGATCTATATGACAGTAGTGAGGAAATAGAGGTCAGGATTTTGGGTCAAAGTGTGAATAGCCCCAAAAGTAGTACTAACACTGAACCCGCCGACCATGAGTAAGATGAAGGTGGAAGTCAGCACGCATCAGATTAAGAAATGTCTATACCAAATCCTTTAGCAAAAACTAGTACCGAATCCAGAATTGCATTATCTCTTTTGCCCATTTCTCCATTTACCCCATATCAACACATACATCCAGTATACTCAAGAAGAGTAGTTCTTCCTCTAGGCTTTCCTACCAGTCTAGAATTTCACCCTGATTGCCAACATACTAGCTACGCCAATATTCTTTTGTGCAGAAGTTATTGCAGTATTTATTTTATAGAGGAGATGATGTCTTCGCTTGTTCGAAATCTAGATTTATGTGCATGTGGGAAACGGGCTAGAGAGTAGAGACGAAGACCATGGAGAGATATCACAATTGTACACCTGAAGATTTGACTAGAAATTGTGATATACATGGGAGTCCATAGTCCTAAGAGTGGTAGCATGCTGAATTTTCAGTGGCACGATGATCATGGGCCAGCTCACTAGTAAGATTTCATTTCCTCTTTTATGAAATTGTTTTTTTTTTCTCCCTTTTTACTTCATCTGTCTTGAGCTTTTGAAACACTATGCATTTAGTAGGAAAATTAATGTATATTAATAAAGTTAACAGAATAACTACCTTAATATCTCTCCAAATGCTTGAACAAATTAAGAACTTTTTTCACATTTCTGCACCTGTGAGATCGCTTCTAAGATGCTATTAGTATCACAAGCTTCTGCCATTAGCAGATGAGCTTCAGCAGAGATTCCAGCAGTATCTTATACCTGCTACTGATATAGCAATTGATGAAATAATGATCAGATTTGTTGGAAGATTATTTTATACTATTGCAATACCTGGAAAGTCTATTCTATTAGGCTATAAGGTTTTAGCTCTTACAAAAATAGGATATACCTTTGGTTTCATTTTCACTTCTTGAGTTGAGTCTTTTTCTGATCAAAATATAAGGCCAAGCTACCATGGTTAGATAAAACTAAGCCCTATATCATGGGCAGTCCTTCAGCTATGCCTACAACTATCTTACCAAGAATACTGCTTTACCTTGTACTGTGATAACTATTTTTCTAATGTTCCTCTATTTCAAGTTCTGCATACCTGTGGGATTAGTGCTTGTAGTACTGCACACATCAACTCAGCTGAGTTTTCTAAAGTGCTGAAGGTGGATAAGAAAAAGGTTATACTCCCTTGAGACACCTTGTCTGCAGTACAGGTTCGGGATGTCCTGGCAGTTCTCTGGCAGGACAATAACCTAGTGCAACTGTTAACTACTACCCATAGTTGTTAGGCCAATGATCAAAAACTGCAGTATTGTCGACAACCACGTGAAACTCCCTACAAGCAGACTGCTGTTCAGGATGTATGGGGAATACATGTATGCCGAAGCCTTTCAGTACCGCCACTAACAGCAGATTACAATGACAAGATGGGTGGGGTGGACAATGCGGATCAGCATCTAACCTATTATGCAACTCAACTACAGGTTGCTGGAAACTGGATGCCTTTACTCTTTTGGCTTCTTGATACAGCAATAATTAATGCTTATATTATTGCCAATGAACAGCATCCCTCTCATCCTGCTTATAAAAAGAATCTTCACCGAAAATGGCATGAGAATGTTGCCTGCAAATTAGTTTTAGAAGGTTTTTATGAGTTAAATCCACAGTATGCACCCTACAAAGCAATAGGTTTGAACATCACACCAACTTATTCCTCCGATTCAAATTCTAGTATTACACCTTTTGGAAACCCAAAGCCTACTGGTAATACAAGGGCTAGTCCACAAAAAGGATACATATTAAAGTATTACAAACTCCCTACATGTTGAAAACAACCTAGAAACCATACCTTGAAGCATGCTGGCAAAGAACGACTTTGCATCTTCTGCTACTATCTTAGCCATAATGGCAAATCCCTACTCCTGTCTGCCTAAGTGTGCACCACTCTCCTCAGTCACCCTCAAGCACTGCAGCGCAACAAAGTATGACAATCCTCTTACCAATGTTCTCACTGTGAATTATCTCTCTGTAAAGAGTTTTGTTTTTCATGCTTTCATGATCTTCAATTTTTTCTTTTTTCATGCTTATCTTCTGAGGAGGAGTACCAATCAAGAATAGTTTACTCTTGTGGTGGGTGGCTAAATCTACACTACTGTATGAGTCCGTGCACTAAAATAATGTGAAATTCGGCAACAGGGTAAGGGATAGCAGCATTTTCGGTAGTTGGCTGGACAACTGCATAGATACTGAAGGGACAGGTGGATGGATAGCTAACATTTGATGCTGATAAGGGATGGATCGGATTTGTGAATTCGGTATGGAAATTTCGCTGTTACTGACCAATCTGTGACTGCAGACTTGAAATCCTTTAGGGAAGGGAATTTGTCTCCTAGTTGAATGCTCATTTTGCTCTCGCGAGTGCGTCAGGATGGAAGTGGTAGTATACTTCTCCCCGGAGTACGCTTCCTCAATCTATTATCTATACTCGTAATGTCCTGACGTTTGTGAACACGACCGGGCTTGCATTAGTGTGCATTAATGCCCATTAGTGTGCATTAGGAGGCATTGGCATAATTTGCAGTCGTGAGAACCACATACTCGAGTATACTCAGGTACAACTTGAATAGTCACTCATATATCAAGAACAGCAATATACTATTATTTTATATGAAAATAAACAAAGAAACTAATAAGTAAATAAATAATCAAATAATAAAATAATCAAAAAAAAAAAAAAAAAAAAAAATTTAAACGAACAAATAGAAGACTAGTAATTGAAATTGTTTACCCCCTCATCAGCAATGAAGGCCTCAATTCGAGAAGACATAGAGTCTATGTGGTGATTTATAAGTGATTGGGGATAGTTCTTCCACTCCTAGAATATATAATATATAAGTTAGATAAAAGAAAATAGAAAGAAAATAGAAAATATAGAAAGAAAGAAAGACATACACGCTCAAGAACAGTACGAATCTCCCTTGCTGTTATTTGGACACCAATGACCTGATGGAGCTTATCCTTAAGCTCAGTCCAAATCGTCTCGATCGGATTCAAGTCTGGCGAGTTTGCAGGCCAAATAAGTTTTTTAAAACCTAATCTTTTCCGCTGGATATCATGATAATGGTGGATATGTGCTGGATCATTATCCTCCATTATTATGATATCCCTATCAGGAAAATCATGTTTGGCCTGTCCTGTAAATGGATAGAGAAGGGGGGTTAGAATTCGTTCACGATAGATAAACCAATCTATACCCCCCTTTCTATCCACTTTGCGAACCTTAAGTTCAGGTTCCGGAAATGGGACACCGAGTCCAAGGGAGAGGCATCTAGTATTTTCACCTCTCTCATACTCATACTCCCGCTGGAGCACAAGTGATGCTTCTTTTTGTTGTTTTGAATTTTCGTAAGGAGAAGTATACATATGATAAGGAAGATCTTTTCCTATATTATGTTAATTTATTTTTAATTAGCTTTAATGTACATTAGAAATATTATAATAATAAATAAAATAATAGTTACTGGAATTTTAAGTTTATACCATCTTTACCATACAAAATAGCACCCCAAAACATAACAGTTGCACCTTGGGCAAACTTTCTCTGAATGTTTTGAGGTTTATATGCCTCACCCACACGTCTTAAAACACCTTGAGCCTTGCGGCAACGAAGACTGCCGGTTTCAAAGTATGATTCATCAGTAAATATTGTACACTTCCAATCTTGTGCTCGATACTGGTGACAAAAGGCAAGCCTTGCAGCCTTTTGAGCAGGCTGTAAAGTCGGTTTTGTAGTTGGCTTACGGCGGAAGATTTTATTTTCTCTTAAAACCTTTGCAACTGTTTGTCTGCTGATATCTAAATTGGCTATAATTATTTATTTATTATTTAGTTAATATGTACATAATATTATATTAAAATCAATGAGAACTCTGAAAAGAAAAAAGAAAAAAAATTCAAGTACCGGCCTCAGCAAGTTGAGCAAAAGTCATTCGACAGTGCTCACTATCCTTTAAAGTAGTCTCAACTAGGTGATTCTTTTCCTCCTCATTAAGAACCCCATTTGTACCCTTGACTGACGTTGGTAGAGGCGATAGATTTTCCACTGCGCAAAGGTCGGTAATGCCATTTTGGCTCGCTCATTCTCGTGCTGTTCGAATAATATTAGAGCATGTACTCGTCAATACTCCAGTTTTCTCTGATATTTGTTGCAGAGTCATCTTCTGGGCACCATCTAGCATAGCATAGCCTATGATCTGACCTCTTTTGGTTATGGAAGTTGTTGGTCCTCGTGGTGTTGACATTTCTTGCTGTGTGGCTCAGGATAGTATGAAGGAATGTTATGATTTACGTGTATTATTCTCACAAACATTGGATACGATGGACAAGTTCTTAGTAATATCTAGCTTGTTCATTTCTGGTTGGTTCACCCCTGAAATACACACTAAGGTATGCCAATACACACTAATGCAAGCCTGGTCGTGTTCACAAACGTCAGGACATTACGAGTATATGCGCTGCTATACCAGGCTAAACATTATAAGTTCTAGTACAGTGAAAATATTTTCTTCAACAAACACGGGTACCTCCCCTGTTGAACTTTAAACTATACAGGTTTAGTTATACCCCATCAAATTTAACAGACGGGCATTGTGTCATGACGGGCAGTGAGTACCCAGGCTGTCAAATTCGCGGGCATTGTGTCTGTTTTCCGTACAAATAAACCGCGAATTTAACAAAAAAACAAAAAAGAAAAAGAAGTATTGTGTCATAGCAACCATCAAGAAGGAATGCTCGGGTAAACAACACCTTAGTTTACGGGACTACCGCGGTATGTCCTCCACAGTGCCATGGTCTGTCCCAGCATCGCGAGAACTGGCAAGTCTTTGCCGCCCGATCAGTCGAAGTTTGTTTGCGAGGCCTACTGGCACCTTCTGTGCGGGTACTCTACTCGCAGTGTCGGAATCTCGCCATACAGGAATAGACTTGTACCGAGGTTATCGCATTCGGTACGAACTGTGCTGATACTACGCACACCCACACTCGCTCTTCCTCCCCTCGAGGGCAGAACTAGCACCGTATCACCAGGCAGTTCACAAACTATTTGAAATCGCATCTCACACCGCTATATTCCCACCTAACCACCAGGTCCAAGTCTCCCACGGGAGAGATCCCCCACAGCACAGGCACCATGGGACTCTACGCCTCTTCACGGATTCTCACGCGGTATGGTTAGGCAACGGAATTGCTGGAGACTGTCCGTATATGAACTGATAGATGCCAGGACTTCGACACCTCTTGGATTCAACTCCATTTCTACCTTTCCCTCCCCCTCTTTCTTTTGGGCAGTGGCCGAGGTCTCGGAGGAATAGTAATCTACTAACTAACAAATCGAGCACTAGGTAGCAATTAATCAATCGTAATGGGGTGGTTTGGGTTACGTATAGTCTGATCCGATGCCGTGAGATTCTGGCACTGCGACTATCTGCACAGAAAGTTCCGGTGGGCACCACAAACAAAGCTCGACAAATCGGATTACAGTGACTTGCCAGTTCTCGAGGCGTCGGAACAGGCTGTCCAGCTCGCACCCGACCTTAAGACAATCCCCTCACCACAAAACCTGGCAGAACCCCACCAACAAACTCACCATCTCACTTCATTCTAACCATCACCACTGCCACAACCCAGCAACAGCCATGCTCACCCGAACAATAAACTATCTCACACCAGCCTACCTCATCCTCCTCTCCGCCGTCTTCGGAGTCAAAGCCCTCCTCCTTCACCTTCGCCTCTCCCCCACCACCGCTACCTTCCGCAATGTCTGGTTCACCCTCTTCTGGCACTATTCTGGCCCTCGGTTCTTTGCCAACGATCCTACCACAAGCCGCATTGCCTCCCAATGCCGTGGTAAAGTTCTAGACATTGGGCCCGGCACCGGCGATGCACTAAGGTTCCTCCCGCGCCCACCACTAATAACGCACGTCTACGGCCTGGAGCCCAACATCCACATGCACGCGCAATTACAGAAGGCAATTGACGCCGAGGGGCTGACGGAGGTGTACACCATTCTACCGTTCGGCGCCGAAGACCTGGATGGTTTGCTGGCGGCCGGGGTTGAGGCGGGGAGTGTGGATACTGTGCTCACAATCCGTGTGCTTTGCTCTTTGGATAAAAAGCTCCTGGATAGGGCTGTGGGTGGGCTATTCGACTGCTTGAAACCGGGGGGTCAGTGGTTGGTTTTTGAGCATGTCAGGAATGGGAAGTGTGCTGTTTCCGGGTTGTTACAAGGTATGTCTAGCAGGCTTCGCTGGGGGGCGGAAAGTGAGAAGAGCTAATTGGGCGAGTTTTGGTATGTAGGTTTTTATCAGATCCTCTGGCCGAGGATGTTGGCTGGGTGCAATATCAATCGGAAGACGAATGAGATCCTCCTCAGGGCTGGGCAGTGGAGTGTTAATGATTTGGTGGATTTGAAAGAGGAGGAGCACTGGGCGATTATGCCCCACATTTCCGGGAGGCTGGTAAAGTCTCGGGAATAGGCCGATGGGCTGTGGCGCTTTTCGCGGGATTTCCCTAGGCTTCATGGTTTTAACTGAGTTTGTTTTGCGTTCAAAAAGGGTTGAACATGATACATGAATTGTCACTCGGATATCCTTTCACACTAGAATTTGTTGTGGTTACAAGGATGGTGGAATGGTGGAATGGTGGAATGGTGGAATATCATGGCATTATGGACGCTACACAAAGATTATCGCAATTCGCAGGATTTCTAAAATACACTCAAGGAGGCGACAATCGGTTAATCAGATTGTCGTGTCCCTCCACCAGTCCATGTTCACTAATCGTTCTTTCGCCTGCATGCTTATACAGAGCGTAGGATCCAGCCGGTTAAGCCCTTCCTCCCGCATCAGCGCAAGGCTGGCCAGCCCCATGAAGCTATGTAGGATATCGGGCGGCGTTCCGGGAACGGGTAACTTTGCAAAGCCCCCGATGAAATGTTGTGTCTTTTCTAGCAGAAACCGCCGATTACTATTAAAGTCTATCAGATGTAGTTTTTTCATCATCTGAGGGTTAGTTAGCTTGAGCGGCCTGCTGGAAGAGAGGGGGAGGTTTACATCTAAACTTCCGCAAACCCAGAATGAATAGCACGTATCTGTTTTCTTATTGCATCTTCCGTTGAAGCCAGCCCATAACGGCCTTCCATTCACCCCGTAGGTGATTGCAGCCCCAGCTGCGATCTCTTGTTCCGTGCCATTGGTTATCTGCCTCTCGTATTCCTCATCTTTTAGTCCGTCGTGCGCTTGGGAAGGTACTTGGCGTGAGGTAAGCCATCTGAGAATGTTCGCGTGCGTGGAGAGTCCGTCGGAGGCGGGATGCAGTCGACCCAGAAGGGCCAGAGCTCCGATGGCACAGTAAGTCAATCCCGCTGTATACGTCCATCAGTCCCAATCTCAACCTCCAGCACAGGGGAAGAAAGGGGGAAGAAACCATGAGCCTCCCCAAACGCTTTATCCGAGATCCCATGTTCGTAACTCTCAGCAGATCTAATGAACCTTACGACTCCCTCTACGTCAATGTCCTCAATCCCCTCAACCTCCCCTCCCCTCCCTCGCAGAATCCAGCGTATGGCGACGGCACAATACACAAAACGCATATCGCTCCCACCAACAATCTGCCCATCGCCACCTAGCCACTCTCCAAAGCTCCCATCTTCCCTCTGGACTTTCGGCAGGAGCTCCAACAGCCCCCTCTTCCTCACACGTCCCAGGTCATCGCCCAGGCTCACCAGGGCCGCCAGGGCAAAGAAACTCGCGGGAACAATCGGTGGATCCCACTCACTACCACCAGCCCCTCCGCCCAGGTCCGTAGCGGGACTACCGCGGAATCCTCCGGTGGGTAACTGGTTCTTGTAGATCCAGTCGATCCATCCTGCGCGGTCTCCTTCCGTCGTCTCAGTGTGCAGACAGCCGAGGAGGTCGAGGGCCGCGATGCAGAAGAAGCCGAGCGTTAGTCTGTTCAGGTCTGTGCTGGTGTAGTCGGTTGGCAGACAGGTTCTCAAACAGCGGAGCCAGTATTTTAAGTGTTTTTGTTTTTGCAGGGTTGGAGGGGCAGGCACGGACATTTCGATGGGGACTGTTGGGGCTTATGAGGGTGGGTTGTTTATTGGAGACGGGGGTGGTGGTGGTAGGAGGCTAGTTTCTGGAGCATGCGCGAGTGCCCGTATGATACTGCCGTGTTCTCCACAGTGCTGTGGGGATGTGGAGGGGATGGTGGGGATGGATGGTATTTGTGGTATAGTCTATCCCGGGGGGTGGAGGTGTGGATAACTCGGCGTGGATGGCGTGGGTTACTGTACTCGAGTACGAGTACGGTACTCTGTGGCTGGAGTGCCGGCACTGGTATCATGTGATAGGAAATCAAGCACGGTATTTATTATTTACTGCATTGGGTTGGCATGCAAGTGGGGTGATGGATGTATTTTACTCGAGTATCGCGCTGCTCGGCAGGAGCAAAGAGGAACCACGGAAGAGGGTCCAGAGGGAGACAGGGAGAGAGAGTGTGTGGGACGGGGTGAATATGTCATTCTAACAACTTGTGAGGGTAGTGCTCAACCTTCGTAACCTAGGGCAACGAGTACAAAGAGGTTTGGCTGACAGTTTTGGATGTAACGATTTTTGTAACAATGTAATCTCATGTTAGTATTATGAATTATTAATTACTCAATGTATTTTCTTTACTTGTTAAATATATAATGTTTTTTTTTTTTAAATATTAACCCGTTATATAACTTATGTTAGATTTATTTAAAATTTATAGTTGTATCAATGTCACCTTCAAATGGAGAGAAATTTAAAAACTTGAACACCAAACTTCATAACATTTTAAGGTAGTATGATACAATTACATCAAGTGAAAAGCAAACAGTTACTTTATCATGTTAAGATTCAATACAGTAATCCACCTATATGAACTATACCTTGTAAATACATACATTTTGAAGTCATCTGACCCATAAACAAGTTTGTAGCGATATGCATCCATCATTTGCAAAACTTGCTAATAGTATTTGAAAATCAACTTATCGGTAACCTCTGCTAGTGCAATTGGAACCGTGCGAAAAGTGCTGGAAAACAGTACTCGCAATTACCTTGTGCATACAACTTAGCTCAACCCCAAAAATACTTAATAAAATTAAGTTCACAGTGATATACAGGATAAAAGATAGCTAAATGGCCTGCTCCCTCAATGGCTTCCTGCAGCTTCTCTTTTTGACCTTGAAAGTCAGGCTGAGATGACCAAAGTACATGAGCACAACAGGATGCACTACTTGCATATTTGCAAGTTGGATTAAGCTTGTATGTTCCAGGATTTTCACTTGGAATTGAGTACTGGGTTTATAACTTCTGCTCTGAGTTCCAGACACTACGTTCTTCTAAAACCAGCTTAAATCCCTTTAGCTGGCCATTAGGTAACATCATTGACTGTCATTGAATTTGGCCTGAATTGTTTGGATTAGTAAACCATTCCTCCCGCATGCGAACTGTATGTTTTCCACCAGGTGCAAGATTTATATTGCCACTTCGAAGGGCATCAGCTGCATACTTTTGGTGACCTTTTGCGATATCAAATGCATATAAAACCTGGCAGCCCAGAAAGGCTTTCTCAAACTCTGGAATCGCCTTCTTTGTAAGCTGTTCAAATAATAACTCCTTATTCCACCAGATATTATCTCCACACTTCAAAATCTCATGCAGCACCTCCTCCTAGTCTCCCAACTTGTGTGAGAAATTCAGGAACATGTAGGTCTTGGCCTGGGCCCTTTTTTCTCAATGGAGCTTTATCCTCATGAATCCAAATGCACTTCCTTCCATTATGTGAATTGAATGTTGTTTCATCATGAGTAACCAGAATAATTAGTTTATCTCCTGGTTCCAAATCCTTTGCAATTGGATTGAGATTTTCATCCCATGGCATCTTTTGTGATTTCAAGGCTTTCATTCTTGGTAGGAATACACTTTCTTAATAGTGTTGTACATCTGGTCTCTCATGTCCATCTTTATAAACTGCTTTACGAACTTCTCTCTAACTCCATCCTAGGTGGGGAGAGCCATGCATGTGCAGAGCGACTTGATAGTTTATTTTTAATTCGACGCAGAATTCTATTGACAGTCTATAACTGAATTGGGTGTGTACTACTATTTTCAGAATCTGTATATGTTTCTTTCTAATAATTGGTAATTGCCATCGTAGGACCTATTGAATCCATAGTTGAAATGAGAAAACAATTACCTTTTAATGTTACTCATCTTGAATTAAATATGTAGTTAAGTTTCTAGTAAATGTTTTACAGGGTGTACCTTCACAAGCATTGGAAATATATTCTTTCATGGCTAATACTGTACCTGCAGCGGTAAGCCAGCTGGCTACCTGGGAGTACTTTTCTTGGCATAAAACCGGGATTTGGCCATGATTAATATAGTTAACCTCTTGGTTCATAATTCTTTCCGCAACCGATTTGTACCATCCTCCGGCACTTGCAATACATACAGCTTACGTCTTATGTGATCGATGTAGTGTTATAGGATCTGTAGGATTATGGGAAAGCTCTTGCTTATTCCAAGACTTTTCCCCCTTTAGTTGCAATTTCATAAAGTCATACAACTGCTGATTCCAATCTAACTATAGGCTGAACAGGTTTTTGGATTAGATCATAGTACGGCATTTAACTAACTTCGATAGCTATTTAAGTGCCGATTCCAGAACCTAAATCTTAAACCATTTCAGCTCACCTGCCAGTGAGGGCCAATAGGTGTATGCTTGTTTATATAGCCTTTGCTGATCATTATCTTGAACTTGAGGTATAATTGGTATTATATCTGAAGTCTTAATTAAAATCATCTTATTGTATATCATAAAATAAAGTTTTTCTGAATATACTTGTTCAATGCTAGGTCTTTCATCTACAATTAACTGTATAGAGCTAACTTAAGGTGCTTTTTTTAGTCGTTATTGTTGCTTTTGGGCACGATATCTTTGCCCCTTCTCACGATTACTGTAGGGAATACGCTTTTTGTTTGGTGATATTTCTGAGTCCTTGTATAACAGGAGACTTGCTTCAATCCTTGGGGTGGAGAAACATGAGTAGTCAATATACTACTCCTTGTAGTATTTGGCAATTTCTTTTTCTCTCTTCATCTACATACTCGTTTATCTCCAGAAAGAGGAGTCTTTTTTAAAGTATTCATAGCCATTACATGTTTGGCATGGTACTGTCAAACACACTCTTTAGTTGCTGTACACTGTTGAAATTTCTTCTTGATTTTGGACTAATTTCTAGACTCCATGTTTTGCTAAACATATGATTTTGTTAATCGATGATACAAATCATATACATTATAAAAGTAATACTAGTAATTGGTTTAGTTTAGCTTTAAGTAGCAAGTATAGAGATGCCTATTTCCACTTAAGATATATGTATGAAGAGGAGAATAAATTATTATTATTATTATTATTATTTATCATTGTCTCGCTTATAGAGCCAGAGGCTATGAAGCACTACTAACAAACAAATATTCAAGGCAATAAACATGCCCGTCCGAAATCCCATCTCCTATATGATAGTGTCAACTTTCCAGTGGGCACCCGCGGCCAAAACGCAAGCAACAATTTAGTAAGGAAATCCTTCTACCCGCCTGAGGCCTAACAAATAAAGGAAATACGAGTAATTGAAACGTAAGCTGCTCTGTTCCTCCTATCAGTTGCTGCCTGGTGTGCGTGAAAGTAAGTGGGACACTCCTTGGAGGTGGCCAGGTGATTGTTGCCACAGTTGAGGCAGAAGATGGTAGTGTGTAGACTTGGTTTGCCCTTGGTGGGGCAATCTGATCTTCTGCAAGTGTGAAGGTGGGCTGGGTGCTCTTGGGAGCAGATAGCGCATCAGGGGGTTTTGGTACATTGAGAAGGGTGGTGTCCGAATTCCAAGCATCTGGAGCATTGGGTGTCAGGACCAAAAGTGAGGTAGCGTTGGACTTTGAATTTTCTTCCAAAGAGTGAGAGGCCTCTGCTAACAGCTTTGTCTGTTGGGTCTTTGCCGGCAATGGTAAGGACCATGGTAGAAGGTGTTTTATCCTTGCATTGGGCATCAGTGGTGAGCCATCTGGGAGGGCGGGGGAGGTGAGTGTCTGGGTTGAAGGTTTCAACCTCAGCTTGCACAGTGGAGAAGATGGAGGTAGTAGGAATACCGTGGATAATGACCTTGTGCCAGATTTCATCCTTTCTGAGGCCATTGGCAGCAGGAACGGTAGTTCTAATAGCTTCCTCAATTGCAAAGCGATGGCTTTTGAGGACAGTGGAGGCAGGAATGTTATCCTTGGTATTTAGGAGGACATGGTGGTTGGGCGTGAACTCTATGTTGGAGATCCATTGCTTTTTAATTGCTGTGTTGACAGCATCGCGGATGGTGAGGTGGTTGGTGTCTTCTGGAAGAGGGGTTCCATCTCTTGCAATGACAATTGTTCGGTCGCGTTTAGTCAAAACAGCAGGGGTAGAAGCTTTGGCTGGTGGAGTGGTAGAGGGTTTGGCCGGGACAGCTTTGGCAGCTTTTTGGGCCCAGGTCTGCTGTGGTGGGGGTGCTGTAGGGGGGTAGTGGTAGGGGGGCTAGGGTGTTGTTGTAGCAGAGCTTGAAGGGCCGAGACTTGAGTGGTGAGGGTGGCAACTTGGTCTTTAAGTTCTTGAGTATCTTTGATGTGGCGTTCTTGGACAACCAACATATGGGCTTCAAGGGCTTGGAGGGGGTGTGATATTTGATTGATATTTCTGGCGGCATCGTTTTGTCTCTCAACGAGATTATCAGTAATTCCATCAAGGTATTCCAAAGAAAGAGGTTGTTCACCAGGCTCAGAGTCTGGAGGGTTGCTGGTATCGACAACAGTTTGGACAGGAGAGGGGGAACCCTCTTCCGTATCAGTGTCTGCTGGTGAGGAGTATTGTTGTGGGCATGGGCTGTGGTTGAAAGGGGTGGCAAGAGGGTTTGTGGCACCTCTGCCTCTTCCTCTGCCTCTGGGGGCCATCAGAGGGAACAGGTGATGAACTCAGTTGATAAAGGTAGATGGAAAGAAATTATTGAGGATGATTTATTGATGCAAAGTCTTTAAAAGTGTTAGGGGAAGCGGTGAGAATTGGTTGTAGGCCAATGTGGTAGAAGCTTGGGGAAAACTTTGGTGTGGCTTTTTCTTTCGCTGTGGTTGTAATGGCAACGGAGTCTTATAGGTGCCTTAAACAGGCTCATTGGAAGGGGGTGGGTAGTAGATGGATGTGGGGTCTCTTCTGCTTCTCTGTCAGTCTGTTTCCCCTTGTCTTTCAGGGTGGCAGGTCTTGAGTTATCTTCATCAGTTTCCATACCCTCCTTGTCACGTTGAGGAGGGAGGTCGTCCCTGGCTGGGGGTTTAGGACCGGTAAGGCAGTCATTGTTTGTTGCGGAGTGGTCCCCAGAGCAGTTAGGATACTTGAGGGGGGAGGCTGGGCAGCAGGCAGCAACTGCCGCTAGGTGCCCATCCTTGGAACATGTTATTACTTCTTTTTTTTTCTTTTTTTTCTTTTTTTTGAATCAGTTTTTATTTAGTATTAAGGAACAAGGTCACGTTAGTGCAAGCTATGTCGACCTAAACCTCTACCCCTGCCCCAGCTCAGAAAGGCTGAAGAAAAACCGCCTAACTACGAGGCCATTTGGTGTAAAAGAACTCCCCCTAACCACAACTGCTACAGTATACACAAACCTGAAACCTCCACAGACGCACGACATAAGAGAAATCCCAAACCCCAACAGTGAACCAACCAAAACAAGAGAAAGAAACCCCAAACCAATGAAAACCGATAAACCGAACCCGAAGGAACACCATGTGGCCTAAGCTAGTCAGATATACCGGGGTCGCTATCATCGAACCGTTCTCAAGCACTAAACCGGCGAATGTACCCTACGTCTGATACACTTGGCAACAGGGGCAAGGGAAACAAAAGTAGGAGAAACCTAACCGAAGCCAAAGGAAGGTACGTGGTAGGGCCCAAGAACCCCAGAGGTCTGCCAGAAAACCAGACTGGGTGGGGAGGCCAGCAGACGGAGTGCTGACCAGGAAGAGGTGGTAGTAAGGTACCAGCTAGGGGGGGTGGTACTGGTCCGAGACCAGCAGAAAGTATAGATGGCAGTAAGGTGCCAGCTAAGGAGGGGGGGTAGCAGTAGGTTGCCAGCCTGTATTAGCAGTAGGGTGCCAGCCGATCGCACCGAGGAAGTATAGAAGAGGGGTAGACTCAAGTGACAAACCAACTATCGGAATCGTGTTTGTGTCTTACTAGGCGGTACCCAGCAAGCCCCAAACAAAGCCAGCAGTTTTATGACGTCTCTCATGTAGTCCCTTGTTCTACGAGAGATAGTGTCACTGTAGTGGATGGGATACCACCTGCTGAAGGGATGATTGAGGAAGAGGAATGGCGAAATCAACCACGGCCTGTTGCGGAGGCCTGACACAGCTCCCCAGGTTCTTTAGGGGAGGGATACAGGAATCCGTCGTAATCGCGTACCGCAAACCGTAATCCCAGCCGTCTGTTGAGATGAAAACAGGGAAACCCGACTGTGCTAGAGCTAAGCGAGACCTAGCAAAAGCGGGGTAAGGGAGGTACCCAGCATGGTGAGATGCTGGAAGAGGAGGGCAGAGTGTTCCTAGAGGGTGAACCTTAAAGGGAGAGGGCGGTAGAGATGGACTCGAAGTCTAGAAGGAAGGATAGTAATAGCCTACACCCCCCGAGGGGAGGGTACAGACCGAAAAGTGGTGATAGTTTGGTGTGGTGTTGAGTTTATCCCAAATAGGATATAAATTAGTATCACCGGAGGTGTAGCGGAGACGGCGGATGTGGAACATGTTAGTATTGTGCGTGGACAAAATTAAGCGGAGAATGACAACGACAACGGACACACAATTTGCCCTGTGATGACAACCCTCATACATTCAACCACCTCAACATCAACCAACAAAAATAATAAAAAATAATATAAATACATAGCAGTAATCACTACTTAGAATAAAGAAAAGAGGTGGTATTATGGGGTATGGGTTGGGTGGTAATGATCTTTGTGGTGGGGCTGTTGTGCGAGGTTGTCCAGGAGCGATCGGTTGTCACGCCGCCTGGCGCCTCCGCTTAATTTTGTCCACCCACAATACTTTTTTTTCTGTTTTCTGTTTTCCGTTTTTTTTCTTCTTTTTTTTTTCTTTTTTTCTTTTTTTTTAAATCATATAGTACTTGATCAGGGTACATGAACGTGCATGCAGCGTAAGCTATGGCAAAAAGAAAACCCTTAATTTCAAACATCCCTCCCGCCGCCAGGTAAAAGCCGTCTGTCCCAAGCCCCTCTGGTATGGAGCCAACTGCACATCTCACCCCAAGCCAGACCCATCCCTACCTCGCAAGCGAACTCGGAGAATAAGAGAAGCCTAACTAAAGAGAAGCAGGAAACATCAGGAAAAACCCCGCGGCAAATCTTAGCCCGAAGGCACAAAAAAAACCACTTAATATCCCCAAATGCACCCCCTATAGGGATGACTAGCCAAAAAAAATATAAATGGGGGCGGTAACGCTTCACCCGGTGAGGGCTCACAAGGAGGTATGGAGGTAGGTATCGGCGTTGTCACCTAGAGGAAGGGTTGTTGGGCAGAAGCGGCGGCGCCACCTACAAGCCCTGACGAGAGGTAGCAGTAAGGTGCCAGCTGGGGTTGGATTATCCCTGGAGAAACTCCCACAGAATGGGGGTAGCAGTAGGGTGCAAGCCAGGGTAGCAGTAAGATGCCAGCTTGGGTGGGGGTGTGGGTGCAAGGCCCGCGAAGAGTAAAGATGGCAGTAAGAAACAAGCTGTCTGGTAGCAGTAGGGTGCCAGCCAGGGTGTGGGGTAGCAGTAGAGTGCCAGCCGATCGCAACCGTGGGGAGTGTAGGAGGAAGGCATCCGTCCCTAAACGACAAAATGGCTGTCAGTAGCGTGTTCGTGCCCTTCTAGGTGGCCTCCAGCTGGCCCCAAACAAAGCCAGCTGTTTTACCACGTCTCTCATGTAGTCCCTTGTTCTCAGAGAGATAGTGTCACTATAGTGGATGGGATACCACCAGCTGCAGCCATGAGCGAGGAAGCAGGGTGGCGAAATCAACCGTGGCCTGTTCAGGAAACCTGACACAACTCCACCAGTTTCTTTAGGAAAAGGGATACAGGAATCCTTCGTAATCGCGTACCGCAAACAGTAATCCCAGCCGTCTGCCAAGATGAATAAAGGGTTGTAGCTGACCGTGCTGATGCTAAGCGAAGCTAGAGCAAAAGCGGGGTAAAGAGGTTTCTGGACATCGTCAGATGCCAGAGGGGAGGATAGAGCATCCCAGTGGAGTAGACCCATAGGGAAAGAGGTGGGGAGACAAGCTCGAAGTCTAAAAGGATGAATGGAGATAGCCTAGACCCCCTCCAAGGGAAGAGTGCAGACCGAAAAGTGGTGATAGTTTGGTGTGGTGTTGAGTTTATCCCAAATAGGAAATAAATTTCAATCACCAGAGGTGTAGCGGAGACGCAGGATGCGGAACATGTTATTACTTTTTATCTTTTTTTTTTTTCTTTTTTTTTTAAATCTGTTTTTATTTAGTATTAAGGAACACGGTCACGTCAGCACAAGCTATGTAGACCTAAACCTCCACCCCTGCCGCGGCTCAGAAAGGCTGAAAAAAAACCGCCTAACTACAAGGCTAGTCGGTGTAAAAAACTCCCCCTAACCACAACTGCTACAGTATACACGAACCCAAAAACCTCCACAGATGCGCGACATAAGAGAAATCCCAAACCCCGCCAGTGAACGAACTAAAACAACAGAAAGAAACCCCAAACCAATGAAAACCCATAAACCGAACCCTAAGGAACACCATGTGGCCTAAGCTAGTCAGATATACTGAGGTCAGTATCATTGAACCGTTCCCGAGCACTAAACGGGCGAATGTACCCTATGTCTGATAGACTTGGCAACCGGGGCAAGGGAAACAAAAGTAGGAGAAACCCAACCGCAGCCAAAGGAAGGCATGTGGCAGGGCCCAAGAACCCTACAGGTCCGCCAGAAAACCAGACTGGGTGGGGAGGCCAGCAGACGGAGTGCTGACCAGGAAGAGGTGGTAGTAAGGTACCAGCTAGTGGGGGTGGTACTGGTCCACGACCAGCAGGAAGTATAGATGGCAGTAAGGTACCAGCAAAAGGTGGGGAGGTAGCAGTAGGGTGCCAGCCTGTGTTAGCAGTAGGGTGCCAGCCGATCGCACCGAGAAAGTGTAGAGGAGGGGTAGACCCAAGTGACAAACCAACTATCGGAATCGTGTTCGTATCTTACTAGGCGGCCCCCAGCATGCCCCAAACCAAGCTAGCAGTTTTACCACGTCTCTCATGTAGTCCCTTGTTCTACGAGAGATAGTATCATTGTAGTGGATGGGATACCACCTGCTGAAGCGATGAGTGAGGAAGGAGAATGGCGAAATCGACCGTGGCCTGTTGTGGAGACCCTACACAACTCCCCAGTTTCTTTAGGGGAGGGATACAGGAATCCATCGTAATCGTGTACCGCGAACCATAATCCCAGCCATCTGTTGTGATGAAAAGAGGGAAACCTGACCCTGCTGATGCTAAGCGAGGCCTAGCAAAAGCGGGGTATGGGAGGTACCCAGCATCGTGAGATGCTGGAAGAAGAGGATGGGGTATCCCAAGAGGGTAAACCTCAAAGCGAGAGGGCAGTAGAGATGGACCCGAAGTCCAAAAGGATGGATAGTGATAGCCTACACCCCCCCCGAGGGGAGGGTGCAGACCGAAAAGTGGTGATAGTTTGGTGTGGTGTTGAATCTATGCCAATTAGGAAATAAATTTCAATCACCGGAGGTGTTGCGGAGATGGAGGATGTGGAACATGTTATCAAACTTTTTTTTTTTTTTTTTTTTTTTTTTTTTTTTNTTTTTTTATATCATATATTACTTGTTAGGTACAAGAACGTGTATGCAGCATAAGCTATGGCAAAAAGAAAATCTTAATTCCAAACAAACAAACAAAAGAAACCTTCTGTAAAAATCTCCAAAATGACCAATTCGTCACAAGCACCTCCCACGGTGACCACTCAAATCAGTAAAGAATAAAATAAAATCTCCTATCACACGCAGCAAAGAAAATCTCATAAAGCAAGTATATAAATCAAGGCAGAGCAGCGGAAGTGGGAGATCTTTCGCCAGGGGGCCAGAGTGGCCTAATCGGCGGTATGGGGGGAGGGAACCCGGTACCTGTGGTTCGGATAAAGTTTGCTAGGCCAATTATGGCGGGGAGGGAGGGCCAAATAGGCGAGCCTTGGCCGATCTCGGATACTCCATGGAGGTAGAGTGACCTCTTGTCAGCTTTGGCAGAGCAGTGAAGGATTGCGTGGGGGAACGTTTTATCGTCCTCCGCACAGAACGCGCAGAGGGGGGAGGACCCTTGGTCGTCCCAGGAGTGATGTGCTGCGTGGTAGCTCTTCTCAGAACGTCCCTGATGAATTCGTCGAGCTGTGAAGCGATCGAGCCCCATGAAGGCATGAGGCCTTAGCGAAGGTCTGTATTGGTAGTATCGTGGGGGTGGGGCCTGGTGAATCCAGTCATCCAGGAGTTTCCCCCTCAGGGCGGCTTTTACGGATTTGTAGCTCGAGTTCGTAGGGGGCATTGAAGTTAACCCTGGTTCTAAGGCCGGGTAGGCCGCGGGGAAGGGCTCATGCCCTCTCATCATAGGCAGGAGAAGGTGTGCTAGTGAATCAATAGGAAGGTGTCTTCTCCTCGGTTGTTCGGCCTTGTACTGGCTCCAACCTAGGTGAATATAGTTCTGTTTCCTGCCCACGAGGAGTTCCTGGTGCCAGGTCCTTCCCGGGTGGGAGGTGTATGAGGGGATGTCAGGGGGGAGCCTAGCCGAGGCCGGGTTGTATGCAGGGGAGGAGCAGGCCAGCCGCAGCGCGGCCATCTTCCTCTTGAGGTGATCAGCAGACTAAGGGGCGGCAGGCATGCCTCAATAGCCAAAATAGTAGTGGGAGTCGAGGTGAAGCAGTTCGTCACCCAGCGCATCACCCCGTTCCATATGGTGGCCATCTTGTCCATGGTGGCCAGTGTTGGTGCGAGGAGGTCGGCCCCGTAGGCGAGGATGGGCAGAATGAGGCCCATAGCCAACCTGCGGCACATGTGAGGAGGGATTCCAATCCCTGGAGGAGCGAGCCTTCTAATAGCGGCAAAGGCCCCTGAAGCTAGCGTGAGTCTTTTGGTGAAGTGAGTTGTTGTTTCCAGGGTTGGGGTGAACCAGTACCCTAGCCACCTGAGGCAGGAGGACGGCGAAAAAATAGAGCCATTGAGAGTTATAGGTTGAATAGAGACCAGGGACCTGTCCTTAGGTGTCCTCCAGTGGATTAATTCCGTCTTGGGGATTGAAAAGGAAACTCCAATCCATGCTGCCCTGCTCTGAAGCAAAGAAAAACAATATTGCAGATACCTAATATTCCCCCTATAAGAAGCAGTGGAAACCGTAATTGAAAAATCAAAAACGTAGGAAAAAATCACCCCTCGGAGTATAGAAACATGCAATTCAGAAACATGAATCACAAATAACAAAGGAGAGACAGGAGATCCTTGGGGCGTGCCAACTTGTACCGGGGCAAACACTCCCGGTGCTCCTTGAAACAACAAAGGGCAAGAACGGTCTGTGAGAAACGATTGGACTCAGGTAACCAGGTACTTGGGGGTGCCCTTGGCCCTGAGTTTGGCAGTGAGAAGGTTGGAGGAAACATTATCAAATCCACCCTTTATGTCTAAGAACAGGGAGGATGCTTTGGAGGAGGGGTCTTGGCGTGCCCTGACTTCTTGGACTAGGGCCACCGCGGCGTCGAAAGTTGAGAGGCCAGCTAATGAGCCACATTGGTTTGGGTTGAGGAGCCCTACCTCTCGAGCGATCAGGGAGAGACGAGTAGCCACCACCCTTTCCAATATCTTTGAAAAGGTGTCAAGTAGGACGATGATTCTAAACGAAGCGGGGGTGGAGTAGTCCGGTTTGCCCGGTTTTACTAGGACGATCCCATTAGCCATCTTCAGGCTGTTTGGGTGGTGTCCATAGGCAAGGAGAGGGGCGTGGAGAGAGGTCAGGAGTGAGGGGTTTATTGCGCGGACTTTCTTCCAGACACCATAGGGACTTGGTCTGGACCAGTGGCGGAAGTGTTGGAAGATCTCGCTAGGGCAAAGGAGACCTCCATGGGCGCCAGTGGCGGGTGCTTAGTGTCAAAGCGGGGATAAGCAACTGATTGTGCTGGGGGGTTATGTGGGAAAAGGTGCGGCAGCAGAGCCTCGTTGATCTGAAGTGGTGAACCTGCATTGAGAAGGTCTGGGAAACGGTCCTCCTCTCTTCCCATGGCTGCTTTTTTTACTTTCCAGACTGTCAGGGGCGTAACTCCGGCTAGGAAGCCTTTCCAATAGTTGGATTTGGCTTTCTTAATCGCCTTAAAGTATCGCTTTTGGTTGGTTTTTAGTTCGTCCAGGGACGTTGGGGTGGGGTCCTTCCGGTGTATCCGGGAGGCGCGGTGGTGCGCTTGTCTTAAGTGTGTTATCTCCATACTCCACCCAGGTTTTGACTGGATCGAGATTTTCTTGGTCGGGGTCCATGATTTGAGGAGAGTGATAAGGGTGTGCATGTGCCTCTCTAGCCAGCTGTCTAGATCGTGGTCGGTGGGGTGGGGACGCGGGGGAGGAAACTTGAGGTCTTTCAACTTTTCAATGATGACTTCCCAGTCCGTCTTGACCCAGTATGGTTATGGAGGAGCCATTCTCATGAGGGGTGCAGTGAACACTATGGTGATAGGAAGGTGGTCTGAGCCTGTTGCCGGGAGGTGAGTTGACCAGGAGTGTAGAAAGCGTGTGAGGGGAGCGTTAGTGAAGGCCAGGTCTATAACACCCGGTCTGGTGTTGGTGTCGAAAGGGAACCTAGTGTATGCTCCGGGGGTATTGGAGAGGTGAAAACCAGAGTCTGCTGCTTTCTCGAAGTAGGCATTGGAGGTGGAGAACTCGTTTGTGGAGATCGTTCTCAGGGGGTCTGCTTGTGGCTGGTGGATGTTGAAGTCCCCTGCCACTAGTGTCGGGAAGGGGTTTTGTGGAAAGCACATAAGTGGGAAGACCGTTCTATTCCCGGAGGAGGTAGCAACTGTGGAATAAAGGTTATAGGCCCTGAATAGTGAGTGATTGGATTCAAAGAGCCCTAGGGGGGAAAACACATCAATGGCCATAAAATCAGGCCTATCAAAAAAACAAGGAAGTACTGAAAACACATTTAAAAACTCCCAATAAACCTAGGTGGCCACTTTGGGAGGGGTTCCTTGTTTAAATGGCGGAGCAAATGATTTAAAGGAAGCAAACATAGGAAGCCTATTTTGGTAAACGGGGGGGTCCTGTAAAAGGACTATCTGTGGAGGAGCTTTCAATGACCGAAAGCTATTAAATAATGAAAGAAACACATCCCAGCTTCCCAGACAGTTATGTTGAACAAAGAAAAGTTGCTTAAGAGGGGATGGGCGAGGTGGCCTGATGGGCGAGGTGCAGGCGGAGTCCTCCACCTTTAGACACCTGTGATGGGGTCTTCTGAAGAGAACGCATCAGCCCACGGGGGGGGGGGCCAACTCGTGGAACATGTTATTACTTGTCTTTTTCTTTTTCTGTTTTTAAATCATATATAACTTGATTAGGGTACAAGAACGTGCGTGCAGCGTAAGCTATGGCAAAAAGAAAACCCTTAATTTCAAACATCCCTCCCCCCGCCAGGTAAAAGCCGTCTGTGCCAAGCCCCTCTGGTATGTAGCCCACCCTGCATCTTGCCCCCAGCCAGACCCATCCCTACCTCGCAAGCAAAGTCGGAGAATAAGAGACCTCTAACTAAAAGCAAGCAGGAAACATCAGGAAAAACCCGTCGGGAAATCTGGGCCCGAAGGCACAAAACAAACCAATTAATATCCCCAATGCACCTCCTATAGGGATGACTAGACAATAATGAAAGTCGGGGCGGTGACGCCTCACCCGGTATGGGTTCATAAAAAATTATGGAGGTAGGTGTCGGCCTTCGCACCTAGGGGAGGAGTTGTTGGGCCGGAGGGGCATTGCCACCTCCAAGCCCTGACGAGAGGTAGCAGTAAGGTGCCAGCTAGGGGTGGGTTGGTGCCGGAGGATGTCCAGCGGAATGAGGGTACCTGTAGGGTGCCAGCCAGGTTAGCAGTAAGATGCCAGCTTGGGTGGGGGTGCGAGTACAAAGCCCGCGAAGAGTGAAGACGGCAGTAAGATGCAAGCTGTCTGGTAGCAGTAGGGTGCCAGCCAAGGGGTGGTGTAGCAGTAGTGTGCCAGCCGATCGCAACTGTGGAGAGTGTAGGAGGAAGGAATCCGTCCCTAAGCGACAAAAAGGCTGTCGGTAGCGTGTTTGTGTCCTTCTAGGCGGCCTCCAGCAGGCCCCAAACAAAGCCAGCTGTTTTACCACGTCTCTTATGTAGTCCCTTGTTCTCAGAGAGATAGTGTCACTATAGTGGATGGGATACTACCAGCTGAAGCGATGAGTGAGGAAGGAGGGTGGCGAAATCGACCCTACCCTGTTGAGGAAACCTGACACAACTCCGCGAGTTTCTTTAGGAGAAGGGATACAGGAATCCATCGTAATCGCGTACCGCAAACAGTAATCCCAGCCATCTGCCAAGATGAAGAAAGGGTTGTAGCCGACCGAGCTGATGCTAAGCGAAGCTAGAGCAAAAGCGGGGTAAAGAGGTATCGGGACATTGTGAGATGCCAGAGGGGAGGACAGAGTATCCCAGGGGGTTAGACCCGCAGGGAAAGGGATGGGGAGACAAGCTCGAAGTCTAAATGGATGGATGGAGATAGCCTACACCCCCCCCAAGGGGAGGGTGCAGACCGAAAAGTGGTGATAGTTTGGTGTGGTGTTGAGTCTATCCCAAATAGGAAATAAATTTCAATCACCGGAGACGGAGGATCGCGGAACATGTTATTATTTTCCTTTTTTCTTTTTTTTTTAAATCATATATTGCTTGTTAGGTACAAGAACATACATGCAGCGTAAGCTATGGCAAAAAGAAAACATTAATTCCAAACAAACAAACAAAAGAAACCATCGGCTTAGATCTCCAAAAACGAGAAATCCTTCGCAAGCACCTCAAACGGTGACCACTCAAAGTAGTAAAGAAAAATCAACAAACATTCCACATAAAAATACAAAAAACTCAGCAAAAGTAAAGTAAAGCTTCAAATCAGGGCAGCGGGGGGAGGTGGGTCCTCCCGGGATGGCGATAGCGGCCTAATTGGCGGCATGGGTGGCGGGAATCCGGTACCAGTAGTGCGGATGTAGTTGGCGAGGCCAATAATGGCTGGAAGTGAGGACCAGTTTGGTGAGCCTTGGCCGATGTCAGAAACCCCATGGAGGTAGAGCGTCCTTTTATCAGCTTTAGTCGAGCATTGAAGTATCATGTGGGTGAATGTCTCATCGTCTTCGTCGCAGAAGGTGCACAGGGAGGAGGACTGGGGGTAGTCCCAGGAGTGGTGCGCGGCCAGCTAGCTTTTCCTGGCCCTGCCTTGGTTTATGCGTCCCGCGGTAAAGCGGGCGAGGCCCATAAAGGCGTGTGGCTTTAGCGTTGCCTTGTATGGGTAGTAGAGAGAGGGTGGGGCCAGCTGAATCCAGTCTTCAAGGAGTCGGTTCCGTAGTGAGGCCTTGAGAGCTTTATAGTTCGATGGGGTGGGAGGTAGCCGAGCCAGGCCTGGCTCTAGGGCCGTGTAGGCAGGTGGGAACGGTGTGGTTGGTCTCATGGCCGGCAGCTGGAGGTGAGCCAGGGAGTCGATAGGTAGGTGTCTCCTCATGGGCTGTTCAGCTTTGTACTGGCGCCAGCTGAGAGGGATCTAGTTCTGGGTTCTCCCCTTGAGCAGCTCTCAGTACACGAATCTGTCTGGGTGGGAGGTGTAGGAGGGGAAATCTGGGGGGAGCCTAGCTGATGCTGGGTTGTAGGCAGGGGAGGAGCAGGCTAAACGAACCGCCGACATCCTTCTCCGGTGGGTGATTAATAGATCCAGGAGGGGGAGGCAGGCCTCAATGGCCACAATGGTCATTGGGGTTGAGATGAAGCAGTTCGTAACCCATCTCATGACTTTGTTCCACGGGACTGACATCTTGTCCGTGGTCGCGAGTGTTGGTATCAGGAGGTTAGCTCCATACGTGAGGAGAGGAAGGATGAGGCCCATAGGGAGCCTTCAGCACATGTGCGAGGGCATTCCAATCCCGGGAGGTGCAAGCCTTCTGATCGCAGAAAAGGCCCCCGAGGCCATTGTGAGTCGTTTGGTGAAGTGGATGGTGGTCTCCAAGGTGTGGGTGAACCAGTACCCCAACCATCTCAGAGACGATCAGGGTGGAAAAACAGAGCCGTTTAGGGCTATTGGTTGGTTAGAAACTGGGGATCTGTCCTTAGGCGTTCTCCTGTGTATCAGTTCTGTCTTGGGGATTGAAAAGGAAACTCCGATCCTTGCTGCCCTGCTCTGAAGCAAAGAAAAACAATATTGAAGATACCTAATATTCCCCCTTTAAGAAGAAGCAGAAACCGTAATTGAAAAATCATTAACATACGAAAGAATTACCACTCGGGGTATAGAAACATGTAATTCAGAAACATAAATCATAAATAACAAAAGAGAAACAAGTGATCCTTGAGGAGTCCCCACCTGAACGGGAGAGAAAACCCCTGGGACCCCCTGAAATAACAAATGGCATGAACGATCTGTAAGAAAAGAATGAACCCAGGCTACCAGGTACTTGGTAGTCCCTTTGGCTCTGAGTTTAGCTGTGAGAAGACAGGAAGAAACATGATCGAACCCTCCCTTTATGTCCAGAAACAGGGAGGAAGCTTTATACGAGGGGTTTTGCCGGGCCCTAACTTGTTTTGTGAGAGTAGCCGGGACATCGAAGGTTGAAAGGCCGGCGAGCGACCCACACTGATTAGGATTCAGGAGCCCCACCTCGCGGGCGATGAGGGAGAGGCGGGTTGCTACTATCCTTTCCAGTATCTTCGAAAAGGTTTCAAGTAGAACAATGATCCGGAACGAGGCCGGGGTGGAGTAATCTGGTTTTCATGGTTTGGGTAGGACCACCCCATTAGACATCTTGAGGCACCTCGGGTGGTGCCTGTATGCCAAGAGGGGGGCAAACAGGGATGTGAGTATGTTTGAGTTGGTGGTGTGGACCTTCTTCCTGACCCCGTACGGGATTTGGTCTGGGCCCGGGGCTGAGGTGTTCAAGGATCTGCCAAGGGCAGATGAGATCGCTGCGGGGGCTAGTGGTGGGTGTTCGGGGTCGAATTGTGTGTAGGCCACCGACTGCGTTGGTGGTTTCGGGGGAAAGAAGTGGTCTAGCAAAGCTTCGTTGATTTTGTGAGGGGAGCTTGAGTCCGGGAGGTCAGGGAATCTGTCTTCATCTCTTCCCATGGCTGCTTTCTTGGCTTTCCTGACCGACTGTGGTGTCACTCTGGCCCGAAATTATTTCCAGTATTTAGCTTTGGCGTTTTTAATTGCCTTGAAGTACCGGTTGCGGTGGGATCTCAGATCTTCTGAGGATTGTTCTGTGGGGTCTTTCCTATGTTCCCTCGAGGCCCGATGGTGTGCTTGTCTCAGGTGAGTGATTGTCATGTCCCACCAGGGCTTCGAGTGGATGGAGACCCTTTTGGTTGGGGAGCAGGCTTTGATCAGTGTGGTGAGTGTTAACAGGTGTCTTTCTAGCGAGTTGTCTAGATCGAGGTTGGTGGGGTTGGGACGCGGTGGTGGAACCGACATTTCTTTCAATCTTTCTGCAGCAGTTGTCCAGTCTGTCTTGTCCCAGTGTGGGATTGGCGGTAGTGGCCTGATTAAAGGTGCCGTGAACATGATAGAGATTGGGAGCTGGTCAGAACCTGTTGCTGGTAGGCGGGTCGACCAAGATTGCAGGAAGCAAATGAGGGGCGAGTTGATGAAGGCCAGGTCAATAACCCCAGGACTAGTGCTATGGTCAAATGGAAATCTGGTGTATGCTCCAGGGGTGTTGCAGAGTTCGCAGCCGTTGTCGTGCACTTGTTCAAAGTATGGGCTGGAAGTTGAAAATTCATTCGAAGAAATGGTTCTCAGGGGATCAGACTGTGGATGGTGGATGTTGAAGTCCCCTGCTACAAGAGTGGGGAAGGGGTGTAGGGGGAAGCATGTAGCAGGGTCCACTGTTCTGTTTCCAGAGGAGATGCCGACCCTCGAGTACAGGTTGTATGCCCTAAATTGTGAGTACTTGGAGTCAAAGAGTCCTAGGGAAGAATAAACGTCAATGGCCATAAAATCAGGCCTATTAAAAAACATAGGAAGTACAGCAAACACATTCAAAAAATCCATGAAAACGTAGGTAGCCACCTTGGGAGGTGTCCCTTGTTTAAATGGTGGAGCGAATGATTTAAGAGATGCAAAAGTGGGGAGTCTGTTGTGGTACACATGGGGGTCCTGCAACAGTATTAGCTGTGGGGGGGCTTTCAGGGATTGAAAGCTATTAAACAATGAAAGAAACACATCCCAGCTTCCCAGGCAGTTATGTTGAACAAAAACAAGTTGCTTAAGAGAGGGTGGGTGGGGTGGCCCTATGGGCGAGGTGCAGGTAGAGTCCTCCACCTTTATGCACCTGAAATGGTGTCTTCAGAAGAGAACGCATCAGCCCACGGGGGTGGCCGACTTGTTTGGGTATTGGGGCCTTAAACAGGCTCCTTGGGAGGGTTTGGCAGGTTGTTTGGCGCTCTGTCTCCTCAACGCTAGTGTCAGTTTGTTTACCTTTCCCTTTGGGGGTGGCGGGTCTTCAGTTATCCTCGTCGGTATCCATCCGTTCTTCCTTTTGGGCAGGTGGCAGGTCGTCCCTGGCTACAGGCTTGGGTCGGGAGGAGCAGTCCTTATTCGTTGCAGTGTGATCCCTGAGCAGTTCGGGCATTTCAAGGGTGAAGTGAGGCAGTAGGAAGCTACAGCCTTTAGGTGTCCGTCTTTGGGGCATGTAGGGTTTGTGCACCGATGGGCTGAGCCGGGGTGGGAGACTGAGCATAGTGCGCAGACTGAGCTGCTCTCCTTACACATAGGGGAGGGGTGTCCAAATTTCCAGCATTTCCGGCACTGCATGTAGCGGCTCTTGGAGTGGCAGACATCCACTTTGCGCGGCTTGGAGTATCGGTAGATGGTCCTTCCTATCTTCACAATGTCAGCAGGAGGAACTGATACAACAATTGAGGTAGAATTTTTAGTGGCACTTATTTCGGGGTTCGGCTGCAGGTATCTTGCAGAGAAGATCGTCACTCCTGTTGTGTTTAGGATAGAGTTTCCCAGCTCAGAGCGGAGCTCCTCTGGGTCCGACGGGAGGAAGGGGATAGGTAAGCCATGAATGGCCAACTGGACTTCATTGAGGGCAGGCCAGAATGGCCTTAACGGGTTCTCTCCAACTGGGAACGCCTTGTTGAACCTTGCGGCGAGGGCATCACAGTATGGGGAGTAGCCGGTAGCGGGAGTCTGCAGGGAGCGGGTTGTGAGAGTGAGGGCACCCCTGGCGTTAACCGAGGCGCTAAAGTATAATGGGTGGGCGCAGTTCGCTTCCTTGAGCACTTGGGCTGCTATGTCTGGGGCTGTTGCAACTATCCTGAGTGCGTCCTGGTGGGGGAGGGGAGTCTCTCGTGGTGAAAAGCACCTTGTGTCCGCAGCTAGGAGGGGGGGTAGCCCTCTAACTGAGGGGCCCGCACCCATCGACGCTGCGACTTGGGCTGCAGAGGCAGAGGCCTTGTCTCCACTCTTTGATTTCTTAGACTTCCTTCTATCAGATTGCGCTTGCGGAGCAGCAGCCTGGGCATAGGTTTAGGGTTTGGATTTGGCTTTACTAAGTGCCTTGTTGAGTGACGGCTCTAGGTGGCCAGGGGTGAATGAGTAGGCCCTGTATTTTCCCTCACGGAAGGCCGGGGCTTCCCAGGATCGCGGGAGCTTAACTGCATAGGCGTTGGGATCACCATACCACTTCTCTGTGGCAGTGTCGTAGCGGGGAATATCGGAGTCGAAGTCAGTCATCGGGCTGGCTGTTGGGATGGGAGGGGCAGGCTGGTTTCTTCCGGTCTGTTTTAGCTGTTTTGCTGGTTGGGATTGATGTGGCATGGCAGTGGGTTGCGCGGAGAGAGAGGCTGCTACTCTGGATGAGTGATCAGCCACTGTAGCTTGAATAGAGGCTAGGGAGGGGCCCGTGTTGGGTTGTGGTTGTTGTGTGGGTATTGTGATTTTGCTTTCTGGGGAACCGATCCTGGCATGGAGGGCTGCTGTTCCTTCGAGTGCAGTCAATATTAGGGGAAGGATTGGGGCATCTCCCGCTGTTAGACTTCTGAGATCAGCATCCCATAGCCTAGGGAAAACGTGTCTATTTGTGGCGAGGTTGCAGGTGGTGTAGTTGTACATCTCTCTGAGGGGAGGGAGGTTGGGGTCGAGTGGGCCTACCGAGGAGGACCGTGTTGGGTTTTGGGGGGGGAAGGAATGGATCTGGGCTGCTGGTGCCAAGGCAGGGGCAGTTGGGACTTGAGCAGTTCTTCATGCATAGGGGTGGGAGCGGTCGGAAATGCGGGATTCTGGGTGTGAGGCCCTACCAGTGTTGTGAGTCATAGCAGAACATATGAATCAAGTGAGGAGTGGGGTCGCTTATAGAGTGAGGCCTAAGCGAGAGGCGAAAATTGGTGTGTCGAGCTGGTTGCCACCCAAAAACTTGAAGTTTAGGGATGACCGAAAGCGGTAATTTTTCAAGGGAACAGGTGCATAGAGGACGCGGAGCATTGGAACATGTTACTTTTTTTTTCATATTTTTCATATTTTTTTTTCTTTTTCATCTTTTTTTTTTTTTATATCATATATTACTTGTTAGGTACAAGAACGTGCATGCAGCGTAAGCGATGGCAAAAAGAAAACCTTAATTCCAAACAAACAAACAAAGCAAACCAGCAGCGCAAACGTCGAAAATGACAAATCCGTCATAAGCACCTCCAACGGTGACCACTCAAGCAAGTATAAAAACAACAAATTCATCCTGCATAAACAGTAAATAAACTTCGTCAAACCAGTATAAAAATCAAAGCAAGGCAGCAGAGGAGGGAGAGCGCTCGTTTTGGGGCGAGAGGGGCCTTATCAGCGGCATGGAGGGAGGAAACCCGGTACCCGTGGTTCGAATAAAGTTTGCGAGGCGAATTATGGCGGGGAGGGAAGACCAGATAGGGGAGCCTTGACCGATGGCGGAGACTCCATGGAGGTAGAGTATCCTCTTGTCGGTTTTTGATGAGCAGTGTAGGGTTGCGTGGGGAAACGTTTCGTCTTCCTCCTCACAGAAAGTGCAGAGGGGGGAGGACTCTTGGTCATCCCAGGAGTAATGTGCTGCAAGGTAGCTCTTCCCAGAACGTCCCTGGTGTATCCGACCAGCTATGAAGCGATCGAGCCCCATGAAGGCATAAGGCCTTGGCGAAGGTTTGTATTGGTAGTATCGTGGGTGCAGGGCCAGGTGAATCCAGTCGTCCAGGAGCTTCCCTTTCAGGGAGGCTTTAAGCGACTTGTAGCCCAAGTTCGTAGGGGGCATTGGTGTTAGCCCTGGTTCTAAGGCCGGGTAGGCTGGGGGGAGGGGCACATCCCCTGTCATCATAGGTAGGAGAAGGTTTGCTAGTGCATCAAGCGGAAGTTTTCTTCTCATCGGTTGTTGGGCCTTATACTGGCTCCAACTCAGGGGAATATAGTTCTGTTTCCTGCCCACGAGGAGTTCCCGAGGTCGGATCCTTCCTGGGTGGGAGGTGTATGAGGGGAAGTCGGGGGGGAGCCTAGCTGAGGCCGGGTGGTATGCAGGGGAGGAGCAGGCCAGCCGCAGCGCGGCCATCCTCCTCGTGTGGGGGATCAACAGGCCAAGGGGCGGGAGGCATGCCTCAATAGCCAAGATGGTAGTGGGGGTCGAGGTGAAGCAGTTTGTCACCCAGCGCATCACCCTGTTCAATAGGACGGACAACTTGTCCATGGTGGCCAGCGTCGGTGCGAGGAGATCAGCCCCATAGGTAAGGATCGGCAGGATGAGGCCCATAGCCAACCTGCGGCACATGTGAGGAGGGATTCCAATCCCTGGAGGAGCGAGTCTCCTAATGGCGGCAAAGGCCCCTGAGGCTAGCGCGAGTCTTTTGGTGAAATGAGTTGTTGTTTCCAGGGTTGGGGTGAACCAGTACCCTAGCCACCTGAGGCAGAGGGACGGAGGAAAGATGGAGCCATTGAGAGCTATAGGTTGATTAGAGACCAGGGACTTGTCCTTAGGCGTCCTCCAGTGGATAAGTTCTTTTTTGGGGATTGAAAAGGAAACTGCAATCATCGCTGCCCTGCTCTGAAGCAAAGAAAAAACATATTGAAGATACTTGATATTCCCCCTATACGAAGCAGTAGAAACCGTAATTGAAAAATCATCAACATAGGAAAAAATCATCCCGCGGGATATGGAAACATGCAATTCAGAAACATAAATCACAAATAACAAAGGAGAGACAAGAGAGCCTTGGGGCGTGCCCACTTGCACCGGGGCAAACACCCACAGTGCTCCTTGAAACAATAAATGACAAGAACGGTCTGTGAGGAATGATTGGACACAGGCAACCAGGTACTTGGGGGTGCCCTTGGCCCTGAGCTCGGCTGTGAGGAGGTTGGATGAATCATTATCAAATCCGCCCTTTATGTCTAAGAACAGGGAGGATGCCTTGGAGGAGGGGTCTTGGCGGGCCCTGACTTCTTGCACTAGGGCCGCCGTGGCGTCGAAGGTTGAGAGGCCAGCTAATGAGCCACATTGGTTTGGGTTGAGGAGCCCTACTTCACGGGCGATTAGGGAGAGACGAGTAGCCACCACCCTTTCCAATATCTTTGAAAAGGTCTCAAGTAGGACGATGATTCTAAACGAAGCGGGTGTGGAATAGTTCGGTTTACCCGGTTTTGGCATGACGATCCCGTTAGCCATCTTGAGGCCCTTTGGGTAGTGTCCGTAGGCGAGGAGAGGGGCAAGGAGAGATGTGAGGAGTGAGGGGTTTATTGCGTGGACTTTCTTCCAGACCCTATAGGGGAGTTGGTCCGGACCAGGTACTGAGGTGTTGGACGATCTCGCTAGGGCAGAGGAGACCTCCTCCGGTGCCAGTGGCGGGTGCTCGGGGTCAAAGCGGGGATAAGCAACTGATTGTGCTGGGGGTTTAGGTGGGAAAAAGAGCACCAGCAGAGCTTTGTTGATCTGAAGTGGTGAGCTTGCATTAGGAAGGTCCGGGAAACGGTCCTCCTCTCTTCCCATGGCTGCTTTTTTTGCTTTCCAGACCGTCTGCGGCGTAACTCCAGCTAGGAAGTCTTTCCAATAGTTGGATTTGGCTTTCTTAATCGCCTTAAAGTATCGATTCCGGTTGGTTTGCAGTTCGTCCAGGGATGTTGGGGTGGGGTCCTTCCTGTGTATCCGGGAGGGGCGGTGGTGGGCTTGTCTTAGGTGTGTTATCTCCATACTCCACCAAGGTTTTGCGTGGATTGAGATTTTCTTGGTCGGGGTCCATGATTTGAGAAGAGTGGTGAGGGTGTGCATGTGCCTCTCTAGCCAACTGTCTAGATCGTGATCGGTTGGGTGGGGACGCGGGGGAGGAAACTTGAGGTCTTTCAACTTTTCAATGATGACTTCCCAGTTTGTCTTGTCCCAGTATGGTAATGGAGAAGCCATTCTCATGAGGGGTGCAGTGAACACTATGGCGATAGGGAGGTGGTCTGAGCCTGTTGCCGGGAGGTGAGTTGACCAGGAGTGTAAAAAGCGTGTAAGGGGGGCATTGGTGAAGGCCAGGTCTATAACACCCGGTCTGGTGCTGATGTCGAATGGGAACCTAGTGAGTTCTCCAGGGGTATTGGAGAGGTGGTAACCGGAGTCTGTTGCTTTCTCGAAGTAGGGATTGGAGGTGGAGAACTCATTTGAGGAAATCGTTCTCAGTGGGTCCGCTTCTGGATGGTGGATCTTGAAGTCCCCGGCCACTAGTGTGGGGAAGGAGTTTTGGGGGAAGCAAGTAAGTGGGTCGACCGTTCTGTTCCCGGAGGAGGTGACAACTGTGGAATAAAGGTTGTAGGCCCTGAATCGTGAGTGATTAGAGTCAAAGAGCCCTAGGGCGGAGTATACATCAATGGCCAAAAAATCAGGCCTATCGAAAAAACCAGGAAGTACTGAAAACACATTTAAAAACTCCAGATAAACATAGGTGGCCACCTTGGGAGGGGTTCCTTGTTTAAATGGCGGAGCAAATGATTCAAAGGAAGCAAACATAGGAAGCCTATTTTTGTAAACGGGGGGGTCCTGTAATAGGACTGTCTGTGGAGGAGCTTTCAATGACCGAAAGCTATTAAATAATGAAAGAAACACATCCCAGCTTCCCAGACAGTTATGTTGAACAAAGAAAAGTTGCTTAAGAGAGGATGGGTGAGGTGGCCCAATGGGCGAGGTGCAGGTAGGGTCCTCCACCTTTAGGCACCTGTGATGGGGTCTTCTGAGGCGAACGCGTCAGCCGACAGGGGGGGGCAACTCGTTTGGGTATTGGGGCCTTGAAGAGGTCTATTGGGAGGGCGCGGGATGTCGATTGCCGTGGGGTTCCTTCTACGCTAGTGTCAGTCTGTTTGCCTTTCCCTCTGGGGGTGGCAGGTCTGGAGTCGTCGCCATCGGTGTCCATGTCTTCGCCCTCCGGTTGAGGGGGAAGGTCGTCTCTGGCTGGGGGGTTGGGTCGAGAGGGGCAGTCGTTGTTGGTTGCAGAGTGGTCCCCTGAGCAGTTGGGGCATTTGAGGGGAGAGGTAAGGCAGCATGCAGCTACCTCTTTAAAATGACCGTCCTTCGGGCATGTCAGATTTGTGCATCGATGGGCCGACCTGGGGTGGGAGCCTGAGCATAGCTGGCAGGCCGAGGTACTTTCCTTGAACATGGGTGAGGGATGTCCGAACTTCCAGCATTTCCCGCATCGCATGTATCGGCTTTTGCAGTGGCATACGTTAACTTTACGGGGCTTGGAGTAGCGGTATATGGACCTTCCTATCTTCACGACGTCAGTAGGGGGAACAAACACTACAATGACGGTTGAGTTCTTGGTAGCCCTTATTTCAGGGTTCGGTTGGAGGTATCATGCGGAGAAGATTGTCACCCCTGTCGCATTCGGAATAGAATTCCCCAACTCGGAGCGTAGTTCTTCTTGGTCTGGTCGCAGGAAAGCAGTAGGAAGCCCGTGTATGGCCAGTTGTACTTCGTTTGGTGCCGGCCTAAATGGTCTGAAAGGGTTGTCCCGAACTGGGAAAGCCTTGTTAAACCTTGCTGCAAGGGCTTCGTAGTAGGGGGAATAGGAGGTGGCAGGGGTTTCTCAGGAGTGGGCTGTGAGTATGAGAGCGCCTCGGGGGTTAACTGAGGCGCTAAAGCAAAGGGGGTGTGGGCAGTTTGCCTCCCTGAGGACTTGGGCGGCTATGTCCGGCGCTGTTGCAGCTATCCTCAGGGTATCGGCATGGGGTTGGGGGGTCTTCCGGGGCGAAAAGAATCTCCTGTTGGCCGCTGGCAGGGGGGGTGGCATTCTAACTGAGGGGCCCGCGTCCCTTGAGGCTGCGACTTGGGCGGCAGAGGCTGAGGCCTAACCTCCTTCCTTCGTCCTTTTTGACTTCCTTCCCCCAGCCGGCTCCTGCGGAGCAGCAGCCTGGGCATAGGTAGATGGTTTGGGTTTTGCCTTGCTGAGGGCCTTGTTGAGTGATGGTTCCAGGTGGCCAGGTGTGAAGGAGTAGGCACTGTACTTTCCTTCACGGAAGGCCTGGGCTTCCCATGAGCGGTGGTATTTAATGGCGTAGGCTTTTGGGTCACCATACCACTTCTCAGTGGCGGTGTCATAGCAAGGGATGTCAGAATCGAAGTCATCTACAGGGGTGGTTGCTAGGATTGGCGGGGCTGCAGAATGCTTCCCCGATTGTTTGGTTTCTCTCCCTACCTGGGGCTGTTGTAGGGCCAAGGTTGGTTTTGCGTAGAGGGAGGCCGCCACTCGCGATAAGAGGTCGGCTACAGTGGCTTGAATAGAGGCAAGGGAGGGGCCTGTGCTGGAGTGGGTAGGTTGTTGTGGTGGGGCAGTGGTGTCAAGCTTGCTCTCAAGGAAGCCTATTCTGAAGTGGAGGGCTGGTATTCATTCGAGTGCAGCCATAAGCAGGTGGAGGATAGATGCTTCTCCTGCCGAGAGGCTCCTGAGATCAGCGTCCCAGAGTCGGGGGAAGACATCTCTGTTGGTAGCGTGGTTGCAAGTGGTGTGGTTGTACATTTCCCTGAGGAGCGGTAGGTTGGGACCAAGGGGGCCTACCAAGGAGGACCTTGAGGCGTTCTGGGGGGGGGCGGATTGGATTTGGGCAGCAGGTGCCAGTTGGGGTACAGTCGGGACTTGAGCGGACCCCCCAGCGTAGGAGTGGGCCCAGTCTGAGGTGCGGGACTATGGGCGCGAGGCCCTGCCAGTGTTGTGAGCCGCAGTAAAAGATGTGAGTCAAGTGAGGGGTATGGTCGCTTATAGAGTGAAGCCTAAGCGAGAGGCAAAAATTGGAGTGTCGAGCTGGTTGCAACCCAAACACCTGGAGTTTAGGGATGACCGATAGCGGGAATTTTTCAAGCGAGAGGTGAGTAGAGTGCGCGGAGCGTGTGGAACATGTTATTATTATTATTATTATTATATATCATTGTCTCGCTTATGGAGCCAGAGGCTATGAAGCGGCACTAACATACAACTTTTCAAGGCAACAAACATGCCCATCCAAAAATCCCATCTCCTAAATGGTAGTGTCTACTTTTGAATAGACACCCAGGGCCAAAGCGCAAACAACAACAAGTAAGGAAATCCTCCTAGCCGCCTGATGCCTAACAAATATAGGAAACAAATGTAATAAACCTAAACAGCTCTGTTCCTTCTCTCTGTCGCCGCTTGGTGTGCCTTGAGGTATGTGGAACATTTCTTAGAATTAGCCTGGTGAGAGTGGCCGCAGTTGACGCCTTTGATGGAGGTGTGCAAACATGCGTTGCCCTTGGTACGACAATCTGATCTGCCGCAGGTGTGGAGGTATGCTGGGTGTTCCATGGAGCAGATGCTGCAATGTTGGGTGCCAGTACACTGGGAGGCATGGTGGCCAAAGGCCAGGCATTTGGTGCATTGGGTGTGAGGGCCAAAGGACAAGTAGCGTTGCACTGCGAACTTGTTTCCAAGTAGTGAGAGGCCTCTGGTGAGGGCTTTGTCTGTACATTCTTTGCCGGCAATAGTGAGGACCATGGCTGATACTTCTTTGTCCTGACATTGGGCTGGGGTGGTGAGCCACCTAGGAGGGCGTGGGAGGTGGGTGCCTGGGTTGAATTCTTCAATTTCAGATTGAATTATGGAGAAGGTTGAGGAGGTAGGGACGCCATGGAGGATGACCTTGTGCCAGATTTCGTCTTTTCTGAGGCCAATGGCTGCTGGAATGGTGGCTCTTGTTGCTTCCTCAATAGCAGAATGATGCGCTTTGAAGACAGAGGTGGCAGGTGTATTATCCTTGGTGAGGAGGAGGACATGGTGGTTGGTGGTGAATTCGATTCTTGCAATAAGAGGTTTCTTGATTGCATTGTTGATTGCATCGCAAATAGTGAGGGGGTTGGTGGAAGCAGGTAGGATGGAGCCATCTCTTTCAATGACAATGGTACTGTCGCGTTTAGTCAAAACAGCTGGGGTTGCAGTTTTGGCCGCTGTAATAGAGGTGGATTTGGCTGGGGCTGTTCTGGCAGCTCTTTGGGCCCATGTTTGTTGTGGTGGGGGAGCGGGCAAGGTGGTTTGGTATTGTGGAGGGGGTTGTTGGTGGTGCAGTTATTATTATTATTATTATTATTTATCATTGTCTCGCTTATGGAGCCAGAGGCTATGAAGCAGCACTAACAAACAAATATTCAAGGCAACAAACATGGCCGTCCGTAACCCCATCTCCTATATGATAGTGTCAACTTTCCAGTAGGCACCCGCGGCCAAAATGAAAATAACAATTTAATAAGGAAATCCTCCTACCCGCCTGTAGCCTAACAAATAAAGGAAATACAAGTAATTGAAACCTAAGCTGCTCTGTTCCTCCTATCAGTTGCTGCCTGGTGTGCGTGAAGGTAAGTGGGACACTCCTTGGAGGTGGCCAGGTGATTGTTGCCACAGTTGAGGCAGAGGATGGTAGTGTGTAGGCAGGGTTTGCCCTTGGTAGGGCAATCTGATCTTCCACAAGTGTGACGGTGGGCTGGGTGCTCCGGGGAGCAGATTGCGAAGCGGGGGGTTTTGGTGCATTGAGAAGGGTGCTGTCCGAATTCCAAGCATCTGGAGCATTGGGTGTCAGGACCAAAGGTGAGGTAGCGTTGGACTTTGAATTTCCTTCCAAAGAGCGAGAGGCCTCTGCTGAGGGCTTTGTCTGTTGGGTCCTTGCCGGCAATGGTAAGGACCATGGTAGAAGCTGTTTTATCCTTGCGCTGGGTATCCGTGGAGAGCCACCTTGGAAGGCGGGGGAGGCGGGTGTCAGGGTTGCAGGTTTCAACCTCAGCTTGCACAGTGGAGAAGGTGGAGGTAGTAGGAATGCCGTGGATAATGACCTTGTGCCAGATTTCATCCTTTCTGAGGCCATTGGCAGAAGGAACAGTAGTTCTGAAGGCTTCCTCAATTGCAAAGCGATGGCTTTTGAGGACAGTGGAGGCAGGAATGTTATCCTTGGTGATTAGGAAGACATGGTGGTTGGGCATGAACTCTATGTTGGATTTCCATTGCTTTTTAATTGCTGTATTGACAGCATCGCGGATGGTGAGGTGGTTGCCGTCTTCTGGGAGAGGGGTTCCATCTCTTTCAATGACAATGGTACGGTCGTGTTTAGTCAAAACAGTAGGAGTAGAAGTTTTGGATGGTGGGGTGGTAGAGGGTTTGGCCGGGACTGGTCTGGCAGCTTTTTGGGCCCAGGTCTGCTGTGGCAGGGGTGCTGGCAGGTGGGTCGTGGTAGGGGGGCTAGGGTGTTGATGTAGCTGAGCCTGTAGGGCCGTGATTTGAGTGGTGAGGGTGGTAACTTGGTCTTTAAGTTCTTGAGAATCTTTGATGTGGCGTTCTTGGACAACCAACATATGGGCTTCAAGGGCTTGGAGGCAGTGTGATATTTGATTGATGTTTCTGGCGGCATCATTTTGTCTCTCAAAGAGACCATCAGTAATTCCATCGCGGTATTCCAAAGAAAGAGGTTGTTCGCCACGCTCAGAGTCTGGAGGGTTGCTGGTATCGACAACAGTCTGGACAGGAGAGGGGGAACCCTCTTCCATATCAGTCTCTGCTGGTGAGGAGTGTTGTTGTGGGCGTGGGCTGGGGTTGAAGGGGGTGGCAAGATGGTTTGTGGCACCTCTGCCTCTTCCTCTGCCTCTGGGGGCCATCAGAGGGGACGGATGATGAACTCAGTTGATAAAGGTAGATGGAAACAAATTATAGAGGATGATTTGTTGATGAAAAGTCTTTAAAAGTGTTAGGGGAAGCGGTGAGAATTGGTTTTGGGCCAATGAGGTTGACCCGCGGCGAAAGATTTGGTGTGGTTTTTTCTTTCGCTGTGGTTGTAAAGGCAAAGGAGTCCTTGGTCGTGCAGTTGATATTGCAGGTGTTTAACTTAAGAGTTAAGGTGCGCCACTTGGCCTTGAAGTGTCTCAATGTCTGTAATGTGGCGGTTTTGAACCACCATGAGGTGTTCCTGTAGGGCCTGGAAGGCTTCTTCCAGATCTTTGGTGCGAACTGTTAAGCCAAGGTTGGTGTTGGAAATGCCTTCAGCCATTTGCCTTGGTGAGAATGTAGGGACGGAAGGATACTCTTCTGTGGAGGTGGTAGAGGCAGGAGCCGGCACTGTTTGAACTGGAGAGCCTGTGTCTTCCTCCATGCGTGTGTCCTCAGGTGGGGCTGGGTTGGTGGGTGGAATAGGTGGGTTGAAGGGGGTTGTAAAGGGGTTTGCACCACCCCTCCCTCTGCCCCTACGTCTATTAGACATCACAGTGTTGGGAAAACGAACTCAGGTGATAAAGGTGATGAAGCACAAATAAGCGGGGATGATTTGTGGTTGAAAAGTCTTTTAGGTGAAGGGATGAAGCAGTGAGAAATGGTTGTCAACCAATGAGGTGGAAGCTCGCCAAGAAATTTGGTATGGTTTTTTCTTTCACTGTGGTTGTAATGGTAACGGAGTCCCTTGGAACATGTTGGATTGCTGCATCTGTGGGCGGAGCGAGAGTGGGATCCTGCCCAGAGAGGGCAAACCGAGGCCCTCTCCTGGAACATCGGCAACGGGTGTCCGCACTTCCAGCACTTCCTGCACTGCATATAGTGGCTCTTGGAGTGGCAGATGTCCACCTTGCGTGGTTTGGAGTAGAGGTAGATGGTCTTTCCTATCTTCACAACATCAGTAGGAGAAACCGATACAACAATGGAAGTGGGGAAGACTCCGTTGCCGTTACAACCACAGCGAAAGAAAAAACCACACCAAATTTTTCGCCGAGCCCCCACCTCATTGGTCTACAGCCAATTCTCACCGCTTCCCCTTCCACTTTAAAGACTTTTTACAGACAAATCCACCTTTATTATTTGTTTTCCATCATCTTTATCAACTGAGTCACCCTCTCCATCACCTTTGATGTCTTCTAAACGCAAAGGCAAAGGTAAGGGGATTGCAAATCCTCTTGCACCCCCTTTTCACCCCACCTCTTCCCAGAACCCAGCCTCGCCTGAGGACACTCAGATGGCTGAGGATACTCCATCACCTGTCCACACAGTCGGCACTGCCATCCACCTCTCAGAAGAGGAGGACACAGCATCTGATTCCCTTACCAATCATGTCATCCAACTCAGAAACGATCTCAACTCCATGATAGCGAGATACAAGGTTATGCAAATCACCAACTCAGCCATGGAGAAACACATGCGTGTTGTCCAGGACCGCCACATCCGAGATACCGAAGAGTTGAAAGCTATGGTTACCAATCTCACCAACCAAGTTGCGCATCTTCAGTCCCAACAACTCATACAACAACCATCTACCACCCACCAATCTACCATACCTCCACCTCATACCAAGCAAACCTGAGCCCAGAAAGCTTACAAAGCACTCCCAGTAAAGCCTACAACACCCTCACAAAAGAAAACCAGACTCTCATCTCTCCTCACAAAACGCGACCGTACGATTGTTGTTGAAAGAGATGGAACTACACTACCAGAAGACACAAACCACCTTGCCATACGCGATGCTGTCAACACAGCTATCAAGAAACAACTGGTATCCAACATTGAATTCACCCCCAACCACAACGTCCTCCTTATTACAAAAGACAACACACCTGCCTCTACCATACTCAAAAACCACCGCTTTGCCATTGAGGAGGCTATCAGAGCCACCATACCTGCTGCCAATGGCCTCAGAAAGGATGAGGTCTGGCAAAAAGTCATCATCCACGGCATCCCCACCACAGTCACCTTTGCGACTGTTCAGGCTGAGATTGAAACCTTCAATCCAGGCACCCACCTTCCCCGCCCTCCCAGGTGGCTCACCACTGAAGCCTAGCGTCAGAATAAGGCAGCATCAGCCATGGTTCTCACAATTGCCGGCAAAGACTCTACAGAAAAAGCCCTCAGCAGAGGCCTCTCACTCTTTGGCAGGAAACTCAAAGTGCAACGTTATCAGTCCTTTGGTCCTGACACACAATGCTCCAGATGCCTTAAATTCAGTCACCACCCTTCCCAATGCACCAAAACCCCTCACTGTGCTATCTGTTCTCAGGAACACCCAGCCCACCTACACACTTGCGGCAGAACAGACTGCCCCACCAAAGGCAAGCCGTGCCTCCACACTACTATCCTTTGCCTCAACTGCGGCAACAATCACCTGGCCACCTCCAAGGAGTGTCCAACCTACCTACACGCACACCAGGCAGCAACTGAGCGGAGGGACAGGGCAGCTTAGGTTTTAACTACTTGTATTTCCTTTATTTGATAGGCTTTAGGCGGATAGGGGGATTTCCTTACTTGTTGTTGTTTGCGTTTTTGGCCGTGGGTGCCCATTCAAAAGTTGACACTACCATTTAAGAGATGGGATTTCTGGACGGGCATGTTTGTTGCCTTGATAAGTTGTATGTTAGTGCCGCTTTATAGCCTCTGGCTCCATAAGCGAGACAATGATATATAATAATATAATAATAATAATAACAATGGAAGTGGAGTTTATGGTTGCCCTTATTTCGGGGTCTGGCTGGAGGTATCTGGCAGTGAATATCATTACCCCAGTTGCGTTCAGGATTGAGTTTCCTAGTTCCGCGCGTAGTTCTTCTTTGTCCTGAGGGAGGAAGGGTATTGGGAGTCCATTGATGGCCAGTTGGACCTCATTAGGTGCCGGCCTGAATGGCCTGAATGGATTGTCTCCAACTGGGAAGGCCTTGTTAAACCTAGCGGCTAGAGCCTCGTAATAGGGGGAGTAGGCAGCGGCTGGGGTGTGTAGTGTGCGAGATGTAAGCGTGAGGGCCCCTCTAGCATTGAAAGAGGCGCTGAAGCAGAGGGGGTGTGGGCAGTTTGCCTCCTTGAGAACTTGGGCTGCTATGTCCGGGCATGTAGCAGCTATCTGAAGCGCGTCCTGGTGTGGAAGTGGAGTCTCCCTTGGTGAAAAAAACCATCTGTTGGCCACTGGCAGGGGGGTTGGCCCTCGGACTGAGGAGTTCGCATCCGTTGATGCTGCGACTTGGACGGCCGTGGCCAGGTTTTCACCCTTAGACCTCCTGAGCTTCTTCCCATCAGTTCGCACTTGGGGGGCAGCAGCCTGGGCATAGGTGGATGGTTTGGGTTTTGCTCTACCCAGAGCCTTGCTGAGTAATGGTTCTAAGTGGGCAGGGGTGAAGGTGTATGCGCTGTATATCTCCTCTCGGAAAGCCTGAGCCTCCTAGGAACGCGGGTGTTTGACGGCAGAGGAATTCGGGTCTCCCTATCGTTTCTCGGTAGCGGTGTCATAGCGGGAGATGTCGGAGTCGAAATGGTCATCCGGGACGGTTGGGGGGCTGGTTTGGGCCGCAGGATTCTTGGCTGGTGTCTTGGTGTTTTCACCAGCTGGTTGAGCGTTTTGTTACGTGACAGTCTTTGCAGAAAGAGAGGCTGCAACTCGGGATGATAGGTCGGCCACTGTGGCTTGGATAGAGGCTAGGGCAGGGCGCGTGTCGCCTTGGGTCTGAGTTGGGGAGGCGGTAAGTCTTTCCTCCATAGAGGTGATCCTGGGGTGGAGTGCTGCTATCCCTTCAAGGGCAACCATTGCAAGGGGAAGAAGGGACGCTTCACCCGCCAACAAGCTCCTGAGATCAGCATCCCAGAGTCGGGGGAAAACATCCCTATTGGTGGCGAGGTTGGAGGTGGTGTGCTTGTACATTTCCCTGAGTAGTGGCAGGTGGGGATCCAGGGGGTCCACTGAGGAGGATCTGGATAGGTTCTGAGGTGGAGAGGAGTCAATAGGGGCAGCTGGTGCAAGCACAGGGGCCGTTGGGATTTAAGCAGCCCATCCTGCATATGGATGAGAGCGGTCAGAGACACGGGATTCTGGCCGAGAGGCCTTTCCAGTGTTGTGAGTCATAGCAGGGCTGTGACTATGGTGGGTGGTGAGATCGCTTATAAACTAAAGCCTAAGGGGGAGGCAAAAATTGGTATGTCAAGTTGGTTGCCACCCGAAAACTAGGAGTTTAGGGATGACCGAAAGCAGTAATTTTTCAAGCGAGAGGTGAATAGAGGGCGCGGAGCCTGGTTTTAATACCATTACTTTTCTTTTATTTATTTTTTCTTTTTTTTATATGATATATTGCTTGTTAGGTACAGGAACATGCATGTAGCGTAAGCTATGGCAAAAAGAAAACGTTAATTCCAAACAAACAAACAAAAGACACCATCGGCACAAATCTCCAAATCTCCAAATTCATCATAAGCACCTCCCACGGTGACCACTGAAATTAGTAAGGAAAATGAATAAAATCTCTCATCACACACAGCAAAGGAAATCTCATAAAGCAAGTATATAAATCAGGGCAGAACAGCAGAGGTGGGGGATCCTTCGCCAACCGGCGAAAGCGGCCTGATTGGGGGCATGGGGGGAGCGAACCCGGTACCTGTGATCCGGATAAAGTTTGCTAGGCCAATTATGGCAGGGAGGGAAAACCAGATAGGCGAGCCTTATTATTATTATTATAAATCATTAAGCTTATAGAGCCAAAGGCTATGAAGCTGAGAAAGTACATGATTGTAGTGCCTCACACTACTGGTCCCTGATTCCATCTCCTAAATCTCTGTGTCATCTTTTCAATGGGCCTCTTGCCATATCCACCCTATTCTTCCTCTCTCCTCCCTGCCATCCTCCATTCCTCCCATCTCTCCTTCTCCATCTCTTCCCATCCTTGCACTCCCACATCCCCCTCCTCTTCCCATTCATCTTCCTCCTTCCCTCTCCTACTATTGCCAGAGCACTCATCTCCCACCACTGCCCCCAAGTAGTCCTTTCTAGTCCCTGCCCAACTTATTCCCACAAACTTCCCTAGAGCTAGCAAGCCAGCCTTAGACCCAAGCACATCTGGTAGGTGGAAATGTTGAGCAACTTGTCTGAGAATGTGTCTGTGTTGTTAAAATTTGCTGCAGTATAGGAGGATGTGCTCTGGTGTATGTGGTGCTGGTTGTCTCTTGTCACAGGTACAGGTATTGCTGATGTTCTCATCCACTCTACTAAGATAGGACTTGAAATAACCATGACCCAGTCTGAGTTGTGTAACAGTAGCAAGTTGGTGTTTGGTGAGAGAGAAGAAGTGTGGTGCAGGACTAAGAGTTGGCAGATGGAAGTGAATAGACCTAAAGTGCTTACCCTTTCTAGCATCTGGCAGTTGAGTCCAGTATTGGTGCCAGGCTAGAAGAGCAGACTTCTTGATCTGTGTCTTGAGTTTTGTCAGTGAGAGGTAACTGTCCTGTGAT
>JACCEG010000142.1:9121-23304 GCA_014065205.1 Tuber brumale
AGGCATAGTAGTTAGAAGTAGTCCGCGAACACTCAGACGCGGGATATAAATATCGAAGTGCCTCCCGAGCTTTACAGACATCATCAAGCAACGGAGAAGAGATCTTATCAATATAATATTGTTTACGCTTTAATAATCTTTACCTTACCTTACTTTATCGAGACGAGCCTTCCTCGACAGATTCTCCAATCAAAGATTTCGGGCCTACGTCTCTCAGTTATATACTTGAGTTTGGCGTCCGCCTAACACTATATTGATAGTTCTCCTGTTACCAAGGCTCACTATATGAACTACGAGTTCATCTCAAACTCTACCCTCACCTCAGACTTCAATTATATTTTCGAAGCACCTCATTGTCCAATCTACATTCATTCCTTCGAAGAAATATTCGAGACCGAGCTGTTCGAAGTCGAAGAAGAATATACGCAAGAACCCTCGTGGTTCACAGTACCTTTCGGGATCCCAACGAGGGATCAATTCACTAGCATATATCGCACCTGGCACGGTTCGGATTTCGCGTAGAATTCGACCGAGTCAGAAGACTTCGTCGACTGGAGCACCCAGTGCTCTCTAAAGACGGAAGAGAAAGAAAAGGAAAACCCCGGGACAGTCATCAGGGGGTCAGACATCCCCTCGGCCTGGGCCTAAGACACTTTTATATGTACTATAAGTACATCCTAAACCTTGAGAAAAAGGAGATTCAGGTTTTGAGTCCAGAGTCGGACCAACCGAACCCCTTTATACCTACACCTTTAGAGTATCTCAAACGTTGGATACCCTACATACGATTCCTTAAAACCTTTAAAGGATATCGAGAACTCTGGTACGAAGTACCAGAAATCACTCATCCAGGGCTACTAGAACAGCTAGCCTATCTGGAAAGCATAACGATGGCGGGGATACCTCAGGACCCATGAAAAAGAATAACGGCGGGCGAACCTATGGATACCCGACCCGATACGACGGATAAGACGGATGATTCCGCAATTCATAGTCCCTTCCCGACGCCACCTTAAGACCCTACGTTCCGGAGAGGAAATCTACCCTCTCACCGATCCTCTAGTGTTGCAAGCACTCATAGGATATCAAGGGCTTCCACACCGCAGCCAAGTGAACACGCTGCAAACCTAGCAAGATTAGCTGCGCGTCTTGGAGTCACGTTGGGTCAAATAAGGCGAGACATAAATACCTCACTTGACCAAGCCAATATCGCCTTCAACCATTTGAAGGGGGCTACCCAAGACAATACCTTAAAGCTACTTAAGGTTCAACCGCAAATCATCGATGGGCAAGACATCCACGACAGTGATATTGCTATTTTGTTGATGCAGCTATCCGGGGTGGAAAGCGAAATTAAAGGGATCCAAGAGGAGATGATCCGGGAAGTGGCAAAGAAGATTGACGCGCAAGAACGGCGTCAACAGGAACATGAAGAGGTAACCACGAGGTTACATGGAACCCTCGGGGAAGAAAGCCAAGCGGCATTAGCCAGAGACCAGACTCTGGAACAGATGGTTCTCGGTCTAAGAGCGGAATTCGTTGAATTCCAAACCCAAAGCGTCACACGCGAAAGAGAAATCAATCGCACCTTAGGACAAATGCGCACAGATCAGAACACGCGCCAAGCAGAGATTCGCGGGTCTCAAGACCAGCAACAACTTCAGAATATCGAGACAAACCAAACCCTCAAAGGGTTAACAGCGGCAATAAATAAAATACTAGCCGCAGCACCAAGTCACGAAGCTGCAAGACCCGCGCCCTTACCCGCAGTTCAAGAAACGGACGATGGGGAGTACTATGCTCCACCTACACGGAGGGAAAAGGGAAAAAGTAGAGAAGCCGCTGATGCATTCCCCTCAGGTGCCCAAGGGGGTAACCCAGGGGACCCTAGTGACGACGACGATAATGATGATGAGGAAAGAAGAAGGAGAGAGACAGGAGGTCCTAGCCGTGGCAGGCAAGGACAAACACCAGAACCGTCTGGTATGGCCGAAACACTTGCCAACGCGATGGCGCTGAATATTAAGCGACCACCGGAGCCTCCCCCATTCTTTGAGGACAAACCCGCACAAGATATATATGTGTGGATTTTGCAATGCACCGACTACTTCGAAAGAAACCCGCGAATCTGGGACAATGCCCGGGAACGAATCATATACACGCTCAGCCGTACAAAAGGAGACATAGTCCTTCCTTACACCATATGGTATCGAAAGGCTATGGACGGACTGCATGGGGAAACCCAGCAGCCAGAGCTGGCGACATGGACTCGCTTTGAACATGATATGATCAAGTGATTCGCCCCGGTGGAAGCCGAAAGACTAGCTCTTCGAGCGATGAAACTAGTCACGTACGACGGCAGTATTGAACGCTACCTGACAGTCATGCACAACCATAACATTCGCGCACCCATGACCGGAGAGTCCTGGAGAGAGGTAGTTGAAGACAAACTACCGGAACAAATTATCCGCAGGTTATCGGCCCTGCAATATACAACGGACCAAGAATGGGAAGAGGCACTAAGGCTATGCGGACGGTCAGAAGAAGGACTACTAGCCAGAAAGAGAATTGGACGTGAGCAACCGTCCAAGCCTAAAATAGTCCCCGAGGTCAAAAGAGAAGACCGACGGGACTCTAAACTGAAACGACAAAGGGATACTAAACCTTATGTCAAAGGAGGGGGAGCCCCACCACGAAAACGAAAACGGGACAATGAACCAGAAAGGCCACGAAAGAAGTTGGGGGGTGCCCCGCAGACCACCCACACAAACTTCGCCCAGGCACACACCGGTATCCCGCAGAGTGTGATAGACACTGGGAGGAAAAAAGGAGATTGCACGCGTTGTGGGATGAAAAACCACACTTATCAGACGTGTTGGGGGGACGCCCATATATCGGCGGCAACGGTCAGCTCAAGACCGATAAAAATGGCAATACGACGAGCAAGATCAGCTATTGTAAAGCCTAAATTAGCTCGCAGAGTCGCTACCGCCCAGAATCCAGCACGGGTCAATAAGATCTGGGAACTGGCGGACGATGAGGAACTGACCTAGGTCAGTTCATTGGCACCAACGGCGACGGCGATTGGGTATTTAGTGTCCTGATGGAGCTGGAATCGAAACGGGAACCCCCTTTGGCTAGGGTGTATTGGGTACCGACCGCGACGGGGATCGGGTAGTCCGTGTGCAACAACGGGAATCGAAACTCAAAATGATCAAAGCGGCGCGAAGCAAGTCTCTCCTTTCAGGATCAACGCAAGTAGGCTCTAAGTGAAGGGACCCCACGAGGGACTTACGAGCTCGAACCCAAGAATCAATATATGGAGAGTCTTGATCGAAAGAAAGGATAGTTAACATGCCCACATGGCCCGGGAGCCAACAGTACGAAGTTCCTCGAGTCACCTGGTGGTTTCCTGCTACCTGTGTGCAAGCAAGTTACTATACCGAAGAAGTTGGGACATAGCAATGCAAGATCTACCTGACAACAATACACGACAGGAGGACAACCGACGCGGGCTGTTCCACCTACCATATGAGTCTGAGTCGTATTATACGTATGTACTATCTTGCCTTCTGGCCAGAGTGTGAGGATAGGGATGTACCGCTTTGGTACGCAAGGCCCCTCTGAGGAAGCTGGACGGATAACCAAAATCCTAAGGGAAAGGACACGGTGAAAGCGGGAACCCCACAACAGGGGAGTAAAAGGGCTAATAACCGCCCAAAAATCTGCTATGAGCCTAGGTCTGGCGTGTGGGAAGAAGGCATCCAGCCTGAAAACTGGTCGCGCGCAATAGCGTATCGGTGAAACGCCGCGTTAGTATGTAGACCCAGATTGTTAGAGCTAAAGAGTTACTAGTTTGTCTGAGGAGACCTTAATGGTCGAAACTACGCGGGCGTAGTAACAAACATCTTGTTACCTACACCCAACACCAATGATGCCTAAACGAAAGAATCAAGAAAGCCTTATCCGCGCTAAGCGCAAGGAATTAGAAGCTCCAAAACCTAAACGATACAACTGTCCGGAGGGGATCGCTTACCTCCATATACACGATAAGCGATACAAAGTCAAAGACTTGTTAGACTCGGGATCCAATATGTTCCTTATCAACAAGGACCTAGTTGAAGACCTTCGCGTTCCCTCTATATAACGCGACAATGCAGTTGATATCTTGGGCTTTGACGGATCGTCAGCCGCCTCAGGAGGAAAGTGTTACACTCTCCCAATAAAAATGGAAATAGGAAAAAACCGACACATCTCCAAAGTGTCGTGTGAAGTGACTAAAGCAGGTCACTATGGAATGATAATTCCTTTTGGTTGGTGGCATCGTGAACACCAAGTGTCTCACATAGAAGATGCAGAAAATTGGACCTTCTCCGCTAAATGTTGTGAAAACTGTGTGGAAGAAGATGAAGGAATAGCGGATATGTTCGAATATGATGAATCCGTCGCTTGGGATCCTAATGCCTGCCGCATCNAAGGAATAGCGGATATGTTCGAATATGATGAATCCGTCGCTTGGGATCCTAATGCCTGCCGCATCGGAAGAATCGGAGCCATCGAGAATACGGTAGAACTCGAATCATTACCGAAAGAATACTTGAATTACAAACATTTTTTTGAAGAACAGACGGCAGAAAAACTAGCCCCTAGACGGACATTCGATCATGAAATTAAGTTGATTCCAGGATCAACCCCCCCCTGGGGACCGATATATCCACTATCCGAAAAACAGCTTAAAGCTCTACGAGAATACTTGGAAACAATGATCAAACAAGGGAAAATCACGCGGAGTCAATCGCCAGTAGGCGCACCCATATTATTCGTACCAAAATCAGATGGTAGACTACGTCTAGTTGTGGATTACCGAAATCTAAATAAGATTACCATACTCAACAAACATCCCCTTCCACTAATGTCCAAACTCGGAGATAGAGTAGCCGGTGCAAAGATCTTCACCAAGCTAGACCTTAAAGACGGCTACCATCTGATTAGGATAAAAGAAGGAGATGAATGGAAGACAGCATTCCGTACGAGATACGGACACTACGAATATAAGGTTATGCCTTTTGGATTGGTCAACGCTCCGGCAACCTTTCAAGATATGATGAACCAGGTCCTACAAGAATACTTGGACGTCGGAGTCGTGTGTTACCCAGATGACATTCTCATCTACTCAAAGGATGAGAAGGAACACATCGAAGCTGTTAAGAAAGTTTTACAAAGTCTATCAGACTTTCAATTAGCGGTATCGCTAAAAAAATCGACTTTCCATACCACAGAAGTGGAATTCCTCGGCTATATGGTAGCGGTCGTTCGGGTGTCCATGAGCACCCGAAAGCTGGAATCCATAATGGTCTGGAAAGCATCTAAGTCGGTTAGAGAAGTACAAGTCTTTATGGGGTTTGCTAACTTCTACCGACGATTTATCAAAAACTTCTCGGCTATTTGCAAACCAATAACCGAGACATTGCAAGGAAATCCTAAGAACTTTAAATGGGGAATTGAACAGGACACGGCTTTCGAATAACTAAAGCACCGGTTTACCACAGCCCCCATACTTCACCACTTTTTCCTAGAAAGAGAAACAGTGGTAGAAACGGATGCTAGCGACTTTGCACTTGGCTGCGTCCTGTCTCAATACTTTGAGAAAAGATTACATCCAGTAGCTTTCCATTCCAGAAAATTGAACTCTGCGGAGCGCAATTATGAGATTCATGATAAAGAACTTCTCGCGATCCTGGAAGCTTTTAAAGAATGGAGACACTACTTGATCAGAAGCGAGAAACCAATCACAGTCTTTACCGACCATCAGAACCTGCAATACTTCCTCACCTCAAAAGTCTGGAGTGGCCGTCAAATTCGATGGGCTCAGAAGTTGGTAGAATAAAATTTTCGAATTGTATACCGACCAGGAACAAAAGGCGGAAAGCCTGATGCATTAAGCAGACGGCCGGAGTACCGTCCTGAGGAGGGAGCTACGCATCGCGAACAAAAAATTTTAAAAGAAGAAAATTTCTTGGTATCACTAGTAGCGAGGGTAGGCGATGAAGGAGAAGATTGGTATGGAGATAAGGATTTGGATTTGGAACCTCGAAGAGGTGGAAAAGAACCCATCATCAGGGTCAAGAGATTGAGCAAAAGGGCATACTTGCCAACAAAGGGCTCAAGAATAGCGGCAGGACATAACCTGTATGCCATAGAAGATGACATTGTGCCGAAATACGGACAGGCATTAATAAGGACGGGTATAGCTGTGGGGCTACCCGAAGGAACTTACGGAAGAGTCACCCCAAGAAGCGGATTAGCGGTTCGAAGCGGAATCTCCACCGGCGCAGGAGTAATCGATGCGGATTACACCGGTTAACTCAAAGTTGTACTATTCAACCATAAGGATGTGGACTGCCAGATAAGAATGGGCGATCGCATAGCTCAACTGGTGGTAGAAAAGGTCAACAGCTCAGATATGATGGAAGTAGACAACTTGGAGGATACAGAACGAGGTACCGCAGGATTCGGAAGCACCGATATAGCTACGAGATCCTTGATCGTCAAGCAACAGGTACCAATTATCAGCTACCTACAGGCATCTGCTAAAGACAATGAACATTGGTACGATATTTCAGAAGTACCCGAAAAAGTTCTAATGTCAAATGCTATTATCCCGCAAAAGGGTATGAAGCAGTTCAATCCTGAATTCCTAAGCGAGATACAGGCAGCCATCAGGACAGACGCAGCTTGGAGGCAACGGAGGGAAGAACTCACTAGGTTACGAGACGAAGAAAAGGATTTTCTAAAAGACTGGACCTTAACCGACGATTTACTATATTATAAGCAAAGACTATTTGTACCAGACAGTCAGGCGCTATATACTAAGATTGCAGAAGGATGTCACGATGCAAAGGTTGCAGGACATTTCGGACAAGAAAAATTTTTGGAAATAATCATGAGAGACTTCTACTGGAAAGGGCTTGCGGCATGGGTCAACGACTACGTACGATCCTGCGATGAATGTCAACATAATAAATCACCCAGACATGCTAAATACGGACTATTGCAACCATTGCAAATACCCTACGCAGCATGGGCGTCCATCTCAGTGGACTTCATTACACAACTACCAGAGTCGCAAGGATGGACCCAAATAATGGTAGTAGTTGATCGATTCACAAAGACGGCACATTTCATCGGACTCCAGACCTTGGTTTCGGCCAAGGATGTCGCAAACGGATTCCTAAAAGAAGTGTGGAGGCTGCACGGCCTACCCACCGACATCGTCTCGGACATGGACTCAAAGTTTGCAGGAGAATTTTGGGAATCGCTTTGCAAGGCGCTGGAAATTAAGCGAAGAATGTCGACGGCATATCACCCGCAGACTGACGGACAAACTGAACGTACCAACCAAGTGCTGGAAGGTTACCTTCGAAGTTTTGTCAATTACGATCAGGACGATTGGTATCAGCTGCTACCTCTAGCTGAGCATGCCTATAACAACTCCGCAACCAACGCTCATGGGATGTCACCTTTCTATGCGAACTACGGATTCCATCTACAGACAGAGTGGATGAAGGAGCGGGAAGGTCAAAATCCAGGAGCTACGCTGTATGCAAACTGGATCAAGATGATACATGAACAAGCAAGAGGGTCGCTAGAAAAAACGCGAGAAGGGATGTCAAAATATTATGACCGAAAAGCTCGACAACAGCCGGACTTCAAGATCGGGGACAAAGTAATGTTGAACGCAAAAAATATCCGTACCCAATGGAAATCCAAAAAGCTAAGTCCAAAGCTATACGGCCCCTTCCAAATTATGGAAAAACGAGGATCCCGAGCATTTAAGCTCAACATATCCGATCGATGGAACATTCATCCCGTATTCCATGTCGCACTATTGGAACCCTACTGCCAGTCAGTTCATGACAATCGCCAACAACCTCCTAGAGAACTGGAGGACATTGACGGCGATCTGCAATGGGAGGTTGAAAAAATCGTAAGAAGCGAGATTCGTTCTTACAGGAAACCAGTACGCGGCCGCTATCAAGAGAAGTGGGAACTGTGGTACTTCGTCAAATGGCAAGGGTGTTCGGAAGACGAGAACACATGGGAGCCTGCCACCGGCATGGAAAATGCAGAGGAAGTTGTGCAGAATTTTGATAATGAAAATCCGGATATGCCAGGAAGGGCAGAAGTAAGATAGTGAGGAAAAGGTTTTCCTACCGTGGCCAAGTAAATGCGGAAGGTTTTTTACCCTGACCACACTGAGTCTTAAAATGTATTTAGAAAGAAATTATAAAAATGGTTATCAAGGCATTCGAGGCAAAGCCTGGAAGGAGGGAGCTCATGTTAGGCATATGGAAATCTGAGACATGCGCACAGACCCACGGTAGGGTAACTGCGCACAGACCCTCAATTTACCGGAGTGCCAACACCCCCCTCCGGCCCCCTTATGGGTCCCGCACGTCATAAGCGAGATTTCGTGAGTTGCGTCCCATAACTAAAAAGTCACATCAATGAAGCCCACTTCTTAACACCATATACGTCGCCACCGTCCGTCCGACCATATGCTGTTCCCAGGATATATGAGAGGGGACCTTTGGCGACATCTGGGAAGTGGAACGGAGGAAATCCGTCGGAGGCGCATTGAGTTAGTAGGTTTCAAAGTTAGGGACCCTAACTACAGGCCGAATGTGACGGGACGTTTTTCGGCGAAATACTCTAAGAGGATATCCCAGTAGTGGAAGCTATTAGGGGTATACCGAATCCACCCATACCCTTCTACGATCAGCTGTAGGTTGGTTGGTCCTAGTAATAGGACCCCTCTGCGGAGGCCGGTGGACCAAGGGGAAGCACGCTCAGAATGGAAGACCTAGATAAGTTGGAGCCTCGTAAGACGCTGACACGTCGGGCGCGAACTTGCGATTGGCACTAGGTGGCCCGGCATGAACCTGATCACTTCATGACCGAAGAGACTACTGGAACGATGGTCGACTAGACTAAAGTAATATAATAGTCTATGCGGACATCTAAGTTAGAGGCCGCTGTTTGGTATAACAAATAGCACAGTCATCTAAACGGAGGAATACTATTCCATGTCCACGAAAGGGTGTGATAAGTTGCAGGGTCAAACGGTGTTCGCACTTATAAGATTCTGGACGTTTGCGTATTTAAACCAGAGTGGTACTTCGGAGGCATAGTAGTTAGAAGTAGTCCGCGAACACTCAGGCGCGGGATATAAATATCGAAGTGCCTCCCGAGCTTTACAGACATCATCAAGCAACGGAGAAGAGATCTTATCAATATAATATTGTTTACGCTTTAATAATCTTTACCTTACCTTACTTTATCGAGACGAGCCTTCCTCGACAGATTCTCCAATCAAAGATTTTTGGCCTACGTCTCTCTGTTATATACTTGAGTTTGGCGTCCGCCTAATAACTACTCAAAACCTCAGGATGAGCTACTTACTGCAGTACGTGAAAAGAAGAATACAAGGGCATTAAATGCCAAGGAGGCCAAAAGGGAACTAGCTGTTACAATCTCTAACTCATATTAGTTCTCAGCAACGGGTAGGCGATACCTCTCTTGTTCTTTCTCGACAATAGTTCTTAGGCCTATGCCCAAGATAAGGTGGGAGAGACTCTCGTGTCTCTAGTCCTTATCGCCTATCGTACTCTTCCTTCAACTCTACTCGTGTAGTAGAGTTCTCATCTCGCAGGTAGGTATTCGTAAAAAGCGTGAAGGTTTTATATTCATAAAAGCATAAAGTACTAAGTAAGGATATAACTTAGAACGAAGCATGAAGAGCCTATCTACTCGCCCTTTTTTTTCTTTTTTTTTCTCTTTTTTTTTATCATCATGTATTCATTGTTTACGGTACAAGAACTTGCATGCAGCGCTAGCTATGGCATAAACAAAACCTCAATCTCAAATCGCAAAAAGAAAAGAAAAACTCGCACCAAAATACAAAATCCTCCTAGGTGAGTCCGATAGCCGACTTATCATGCACGTTCTTGTACCCTAATCAAGTAATATATGATATAAAAAAAAAAAAAAAAAAAAAAAAAAAAATACATAACTCATAACGAAAAATGAATTCAACCAACATGACAAAAGCAGGCGCAATCATCGGGCGGAAAAGATCAGGGGGAAGTCCCCGTGGCTCAGGGCAGGAAACCGTAGATCGGGAGTCCCTCTTTAGCATAAGTGGGGATGAGCGCGGGGTCCCAGCTTGTGGGCGGCATGCCGTGGGGAAAGCCTGTGGCAGTTACGTTGAGGTACCTTGCCAGGGAGTGGAGTGAGTCCTTATTCGTCCATAGTGAGCTGTCTCTGCCGATGTCCGTGAGCTCCCGGAGGTGGCGCTCACGAGCCTCCTTGGGAGAATCGCAGTACAGGATAGCGTGAATGAAATCCTCCTCATCCTCCTCGCAGTAGGGGCAGAGGGGGGAGGAGTCCTCAGTGAACCAGGAGGAGTGGGCAGCTAAGTAGCTGTTGCCCGAGCGCATCTGGTGGATCCTACCCACCATGAATCTCCTCAGGTCCATGAAGGGGTGGGGATTAAGGGATGCCGCGTAAGAGTAGTAGGGAGGGGGGGGGAACTGGGTGGCCCAGTCCCTGGTGAGGGCGATTCTCAGTTGTAGTTTGATTGAATGGTAGGACGGGACACCCTTCTTTACGAGAAGCTGGTCGGGGGGAAAAAGGTCTGGGCAGGCCACAGGAGCAGGGCCTGAGGTGCCAATGAAAGGGAGGGTCCGATGAGCGATCGTGTCTAATGGGAGATGTTTTCGTATGGGGGGGCACGGAGGTGCGGTCTTCCAGAGAAGAGGGGCGTAGACAGATGTCAAGCCTCTGGCGAAGTGGCAGTGGTCCTCCGGAGCCCACAAGGGGGCGGAGGTGGGGAAGGACGGGTGCAGTCTAGCAGTCGCCAGGTTAGCCTCGGGGGGGAGACAGACGAGGCAAATGGCAGCTCGCCTCTGACGATGGAGTATCAAAAGTGGGACGGGGGGGAGTGCTGACTCGCAAGCCAAGATGCCAACCGGAGTAGATGAAAAACAGTTCGTCACCCACCTCTGGACAGATGTTCAAAAGATGGACATGCGGTCGAGGAGGGTGATGCTGGGTGACAAGAGATCCGCCCCATAGAAGAAGATCGGGGAGATGAGGGAGGACACCAGACGATGGCAGAGAAAGGGGGAGAGACGCTTACTGGGTCTAGAGAGACGTTTGATCGTTGCGAAAGCTCCTTGGGCCAAGCTGAGCCTTCTTGTGAAGTGGGAGGTAGTTCCCTTGTTGCAGGAGGTGGATGAGGGCTCGAACCAATATCCAAGCTAGGGTATCAGTTTGGAGGGATGAAAGAGGTGGCCTTCTAGCAGGACCGGGATCGCGCGGGGGTGGACCTTCTGTACTGGGGTCTCCCAGTGCATGAGTTCTGTCTTCAGGATCGAGAAGGCAACCCCCAGCTTACCAGCCTTAGCCTGGAGTAATCTGGTGATGCCCTGCAGCCTCTGAACATTGCAGCCATACGAGCCAGAGGTGACTGTGACCACAAAGTCGTCTACATAAGAGAGGATGAGGCCCCGTGGGACCGAAAAATGTAGGGATGACACGGATATCACGAAAAGGAGCGGAGAAATCGAAGAGCCCTGAGGAGTTCCAACCAAAACTGGGGAAAAGACCTGGGGGTCCCCCTGGAAGACCAAGCAGCAGGAGCGGCTGTGGAGGAAGGACCTTACCCTTGAGACCATGTAAGGATTGACTGCCCTTGTGGCAAGTTTGTCGCACAGTAGGGGAGCCGAGACATTGTCGAAACCGCCCTTGATGTCGAGGATAAGGGTCGAGACTTTGAGCTTGGAGCGCATAAAGAGCTGAACCTCATGGGAGAGGGTCGCCGCAGCGTCAAAGGTGCCTAGACCGGGGAGGGATCCAGTTTGGTGAGGGGACAGGAGGCCCAGGAAGTGGGCAAGAGCTGAGAGCCTGGACGCCATGACCCTTTCATGAATTTTAGAAACAGTCTCCAGAAGGACGATGATGCGGAACGAGGCAGGCGTGTCAGAAGAGGGTTTTCCTGGCTTATCCAATACGATACTGTTGGCTTTTTTCAAAGAGGGAGGATGGTGCCCATACCGAACAAGGAGGCCGAGGATGGATGTAAGGATGCTGGAGTTCAAGGAGTGGACCTTTTTCCAGACAGAGTACGGAATCTGATCTGGGCCGGGCACAGAAGAAGAGGAGGATTTCCGGAGGGCGACTGCAATTTCTTCCTCCGTCAGTGGCAGAACATCCCTGAACTCCCGCATGATGGCTGGCGGGCTCGAGGATTGTTTTTCTGGGAAGAAGTGAGCAAGAAGGGCATTGTTGATGTCCATGGGGCCATCAGCCCTAGGAATCTGCGGGAACCTGTCTGGGGACCTGCTGAAAGCATAGCACTTCACAGTCCAGAGCGTCTGTGGGTTGGCTGTTTTCAGGAAATTGTTCCAATAATCGGTCTTGGCCTTTTTTATGGCCTTGAAGTATAAAAGGCACGCATCTTTGCATTGCCTCTTCGACGAGGGGAGCAGGTCCTGCCGCGACGAACGAACCGTCGGGTGGAAGGCGGCCCTCTGTGCTGTAAGATTGGGGGTCCACCAGGGCTTGGATCTGTGCGAGGGTCTCTTCTCCGGGGTGTGTAGCCTAAGGACGGTCCTAAGTCTGCCAATGGCAGTATCAAACCAGGCCGAGAAGGTGCAGGGTGTTGGCAGGGGGAGAGGGGGGTCAAAACGCATGGCTTTGATCTCAACTTCGACGGAGGGCCAATCAGTCTTTGTCCATGTATGAGTGTGGGGGGGGGGGGCGAGCCAAGGGGCACGACAGGGTTATGAGAATCAGGACGTGGTCTGATCCCGTTAGGAGAAGCGGCGTGTCCCATGTTTGGAAGTTGGGGGACAGGGAGGAGTTAGCAAATGCGAGGTCTATCACTGAGGGTCAAAGCCCAGGGTCAAACGGGAAGTAGGTGAGGGTACCGGGGGTGCTCAAGAGGCAGAAGCTTTCTTCTGCAGCTCTCTCGAAGAAAGGAGTGGAGGCGCCCAGGCCTATCTACTCGGCCTTCTTTTTTCTTTTCTTTTTTTTTTTTTCTTTTTTTTATCTTCATGTATTCGTTGATTTACGGTACAAGAACTTGCATGCAGCGCTAGCTATGGCATAAACAAAACCTTAATCTCAAAACACGCAATCACAAAAGAAATAATCGCACCTGACTATAAAATCCTCCTAAGTGTGTCCGATAGCCGACACCAAATCCCTAAGGAAATAAAACAATAAAATGCAGAATCATGACGAAAAACAATCTCCTAGCAAACTAGAACAAAACAGCGGGCGTAGGGCGTCCCCTTCTCAGGGGGCGAAACCATGAATCGGTAGAGCGGAGGCGTCTGTTCCTGGGGGGTGTTTAGGGTCCCTTTCCGCTGGGGGCATACCTGGTGGAAATCCTGTCGCCATGACATTTATGTACCTGGCGAGGGAGATGAGAGTGGAGGGGTTCGTCCATAGGGGGCTTTCCCTGTCTAGCGATGTGAGGCCTTAGAGGTGGCGCTCACGAGGTTCTTTGCGGGACTCGCAGGTTAGGATCGCATGGGCGAAGTCCTCTTCGTCCTCTTCGCAAAGCGGGCAGAGGGGGGAGGGGTCTACGGTGAACCACGATGGGTGGGCGGCGAGGTAGCCCCTGCCCGTGCGCATTTGGTGGATCCTCCCCGCCATGAACCTTCCAAGCCCCATGAAGGGGTGGGGCTTCAGGGTCACCGGGTAAGGGTAGTTTGGGGGCGGAGGGAACTGGTCGTTCCAATCTTTGACTAGCGCCGTCCTTGCTTTAAGCTTGATCGACATGTATGAGGTGGTGCCCTCCCTAACCGGGAGACATTCTGGTAGGAGGAGGCCGGGGGAAGCCACTGGTAGGGGCCCAGAGGCAGGTATGAAGGCGAGGGTTCGATGGGCAATGGCGTCCATCGGCAAGTGTTTTCTTATGGGTGGGGAGGGGACAGTGGATTTCCACGAGAGGGGAGCATAGACCGATGTCAGGCCTCGCGTGTGGTGGCAGCGGTCATCAAGAGCCCTGAAGGGAGACGACGTAGGGAAAGTTGGGTGGAGCCTGGCAGTTGCTGGATTAGCTTCTGGTCCTATCTACTCGGCCTTTTTTTTTTTTTTTTTTTTTTTTTTTT